>OX424525.1:11231505-11831505 GCA_949152445.1 Cerastis rubricosa | reverse complement strand
AGTATATTTAAGTTTATACTCATGATATAACATGCATACAATTTTTATGCAACAGTGCATAAAATTTTGGTACTTACATGGAGCAAATTTAATAAAAAATTCGGTGATACCTACCGATAGGAAAAATGTCTGAGGTGGCTTCAGAGGCTAAAAATAAATAAATCAGAAAAGCCAGATTGGGACATACATTGAAGACATCAAGACACAGAACTAATTATGATTTAATTAAACATTTGTTAATATCTTTAGACCCTTATATATCATTATTAAGAAAAGGGTATCATTTAAGCTATCACCAATTTAATTAGTTTTGTGTTTCTTAAATAATAGGGTTTGTCCTCAAAATAGTAGATCTGTCACCAAAATGTAGTCACCAAACAATGCAAAATCAGTTCCACAATAAATCACCTAAAATCCTGAGATATAAGGTCTAGTACCAAATAAATGTTTTTGTATGTATTATAATAGGTGTGTCCTAATAAGTATTTAAGCAAACTAATTTAAAGAGATCACCAATAATTCATATTATGTTACTAGAAAAACTAAGGCGTTGTCGACGTAGCCCCGCTACGCGGGGCTCCTATTTCTGTCTGCAGGGTTTACAGTAACCTAACACGAAGGGGATGTCGGGGTCTTAGTTCGCTCGCTCCGCTCGCTCACTAGACCCCGCCATCCTCTTCGAACCTAACCTGTCCGAGTCGGTGTGCCCAATGTCTCGTATAAAGCATTTCTTCATAGAAATAAGGAACTGATCTATTTATTTGGTGACAGATCTACCATTCCGAGCACAAAGCTATTATTTAAGTAATAAAACTATTATTATAAGAACGAAGTTTATATTCATCTAATGCACTACAATTTTATTGGTAATCCATCTCTTATTTTACACATGTATCAACATTTATTTGATAATTCATACCTGGGAACACTTTTTGTTTATCTGAGAACGAAAATATTTCGTGGCGATAGATCTATTTACTAGGTGATACAACTTTGATGACAAATATAAATTTTGGTGACAAGAAATATAGTTCCCTTAAGAAAACTTCCTCGAAAACAAATATCTAAGCGAGCCATAGATATAATAATTTTATTCAAAGATTTAACAAAATATGATACACATTTAGTTTTGCGTTTTATTTACTACAACATTCATATATACTCGTATACAATAAATATAATACATTTACATATAATATAATAATTAGGTTCCCGAGTTTTGTCCCCCTAGATTAGTAAAATCGTCCACTGTGCGGCGGGCGGCGAGGGCCGGGCGCCGGGCGCTGCGATGCAATATAATTATAGTTCGCGTTGCACGAAATTATTGTTAGGGGTGGGAGGCGCACGCGGGGGGCTTTCTCGTCGTAACGTCCACATGACCAAGGTCACTGGCGTATATCCCGCTCTTAACGATCGCCAGCGCAACGTACGCGTCGAGACTTGCCTTGCGCTGCTTAACAGGCACAGAAATGAAGGAATTTTGAACCGAATTGTTACGTGCGACGAAAAATGGATTCTTTTTGACAATCGAAAGCGCTCAGCAAGTTGGTTAGATCCTGGTTCGGTACCAAAGCAATGTGCAAAACGAAAAATGACCCCTAGAAAGGTGATGGTCACAGTTTGGTGGTCTAGTGCTGGTGTGATTCATCATAGCTTTTTACAAAACGGCGAGAGCATTACTGCAGATGTGTACATTGAAGAACTGACCACAATGATGGCGAAACTCGCACGTCTGCAACCAGCTTTGGTCAATCGGTCGTCTCCACTGCTACTTCACGACAACGCGCGGCCCCATACTGCGCAACAGACCGTCTCTAAGCTGCATGAGTTGGGAAATCCAGATCT
The DNA here is from genome assembly GCA_949152445.1 of Cerastis rubricosa. Taxonomy (NCBI): domain Eukaryota; kingdom Metazoa; phylum Arthropoda; class Insecta; order Lepidoptera; family Noctuidae; genus Cerastis; species Cerastis rubricosa. Next base: position 11,829,660 of record OX424525.1, on the reverse strand, counting down.
TGCGCCTTCCGACTATTACTTTTTCCAAAATTTGGACAACTTTTTAGCGGGAAAAAAATTCAATTCCCGAGAGGCAGTACAAAACGCCTTTGAAGAGTTTGTTGTCTCCCGTCCAGCTGATTTTTTCAAGAAGGGCATCCATAAACTGCCACAGCGTTGGCAAAGATGCATTGATTGCAGGGGTGATTACTTTGAATAAAAGAAATAAATAAGTTCGAAAAAAAAAATACTTTAACTTTTTTCAAACCAAACGGCAATTTCATAGGTAAAGACCTAATATTATTTTTCACAATTTTCGTCTGTCTGTCTGTTTGTTCCGGCTAATCTCTGGGACGGCTGGACCGATTTTGACGCGACTGTCACTGGTAGTAACTGATGTAATAAGGAATAACTTAGGCTACATCTATTTTAGAAAAGAAACTAAATAACTTTTTTTTTTAATTTCACGCGGACGAAGTCGCGGGCAAATATATATCATCATTATAAATATCTGCTGACATGCAGAGAGTAGTACCTCTATTCTAAATTAAAAAGATGTAGTCAAGTAGTAAGTATGAAAGCTGATGTTCCACTTGAATTCACTCAATAGTAAATACAGTGTGGCCCTTTATCTACTTAATAGTTAACTATTTTTGGGATAAAAAACTACCTCAAATAAAAATGGCTAAAATCGATTCAGTAACTGATTCTGAACAAAATACTTTCAGGATGTACGATAGTTATGTTACATCTTGTATACATATACTTAAGTATAAGTACAAGAGTGTTTTTACCAGTTATTTTAAAAGTGGACAAAGGTTGATCCTTTACCCACTTTTAAAATTACACAGCTTCAACTGTTAAAGATTTGTCATAGAAATGGGTGTGGAATGTATCGGTATCTCTAAGTCTCAATTTTGGCGATAACTCAGTTATACATATTATAGGTACTCGTACTCGTATCATGAATTCATGAATGAACTTGAAACTTTCCCGGTAGCAGAATTGAACAGAATAAGTACTCTACAGTACCTATTCTGTTACAGAATAGGTACTGTAGAGTACTTAGTCTGTTCAATTATTATTATTTTGTTCTGTAGAGTTGAAACAAGATATTATGAGAATTCCAGGCGAAGATTATAGCGCGATTTGTACGAATTTCAGAAATATTATGATAACTTTTGCATTGGCCAAGTAAAATTGTAGGCATAATGCAAAAGTTTTAAAGTCGATCAAGTTTATCTTATTTCACCTTATTGAGATAAAACTAAACCAATATGCACTTAGATATCTTTTTATTAACCACATATTTGTTATGTATTCCATCGGCATCGTTTTTTTTCTATTTTTTTCCGATTTCTCAGTAGTTATTTTTATTCAAACCATACCACACTCAATGATCACAATATTTTGACAAGTTTTGACTAATAAATCAGAGTGTCAAAGGTGAGTTTAAGGTTGACCTTTCTATTAGCGTAACTTTAATCATACTTATTGATAGGCGAATGCAACGCACGTGCGTTTTCTTACATAAGTAGGTACATAGGTTATGCTTCCCACAGATGCGTTCCAGGATGTAGGAAAAGTTGAATAGTAGATACGAATCTATGTTAACAGGCCGACTTTGAATTAACCGGTAATCGTCTAGGAGGTTGAAGCACGAAACTTTTCAGTAAGAAAGGAATTATATTGAACAGAGGATCAACTTCGTAATATCAGAAAATATATCTGCTATTTCATTTATAGGGGTGCTTTTTTATTTTGTCGCATTTCGCCTGCGTGGGTTAGTCCCATAAAAATATATTCAAGACTGCTTTCATCCCCTTAAAGAATGAATTAATTTTAAGTTTGGCTGTATAAAGTATAAAACTCTCAGAAGTATCAAGTCTTGAGAAATCTAGTAGGCAATTGATCTAGTCGATTCTAACCACTCGATTTTTAACAGGAATTTTATAACAATAAAAAACTTATTTCTTATTGTTGTTGAATATTAATTAAACATAAAAAATGAGAGTCATCGCACTGAAGGGGAAAACCAAAGTCAAAGTTGTAAAAAAAACCTTAAAAAGTAATTTAAAGTCGCGCCAAAACCCTAAGGGTTTATGTTTGGGATCAATCACCGTCCACCTAAAAGAATAAAACTAATAAGTAATAAATAACCCAAATACTACTATACTTTGACCTTCAGTCCCTGTCTTCAGAGCTAAGTAGTTAAGTAAATAAATTGGTAGATAGACACTTACATAGTTTACATGCCGTATGTAACAAATTGTCGTTGTATGTAACAATTTGGTAAATATTGCTCGAAATGGTGTTTGTGCCGTATTGTGACTCGTTCGATGTCATTGACCCACTTAAATATTCAAATTAGCAATAGTATCCGTAAATCGGTAATTCGGTACTAAATCTTGGATTTTACATACAATATTTCTTCGCAGTTTTATCCTCATCAGCAACACTATCGATTAGTGTAATACTAATAATAACGGTGCTGTTTTTGCAAAAAAACAGGGTAGGTACGTAAACGTATTCCTGATTCCAGCAAAAGCTTCTTCAAAAAACTAAAATTGCGATTTTATTCTCCTCCAAAATCAAAGTCATCATGACTTTGATTTTGGAGGCCTACTCTGTTTTACCACTTTGCTGTGCAACCCATAGTTTCGGACTTAATTCAGGAGCTAACGTAAAAACCACCCTGTATAAACTGATTAACTCGGTCCGCATTGCGGACTGACTTTTCATCTTTATCGCAATATAAAAGTGTTGTTTTTACAAGCTTCTATCTAACTTGCAAACTTTGCTAGTAGTTTTAGCTACTTACCTGGGTATGTCTTATTTAATCCTATCTATAGTTTCGTTTGTGACCGCTGAAAAATAAATAAAAATATATGAAAACGCACCAGATTTGATAATTGCCTTTTCAATGAAACAGAACAATTTAAAATGAGCTACTTATCGGTTTGTCTTATATGTTCGAAATAACTTAACGTAATATTCAACATAAAACTTTTTGCTAAAAATAAAACCTATTTCGTAATAATAACACACAAAAAGCAGACTACTGAACCAATTTTGAAGAAATTTCTATGGGACCAATCGGAGAGTTTAAGTATCCTTTCACATTAAAAAGATTTTTTCGACGAAACGAAGTTATAACTCCGTCATTTATGAACAGTAACAACCATAAAGAAAAAAAAATACAACCGAATTGAGAACCTCCTCCTTTTTTGAAGTCGGTTAAAAATGACTGTGAATACATGCAGAAAAATAAAAAAATGTTGCATAATGTTCTTCATAGCTGGCTATATAAATACATACTTCGGTGGAATATTATTACGTCTTATAATAAACCTTCGAAAGTGGTAATTAAAACTAATTTAATTACGTACCTAACCTGCACGGGAGGTGCTTATTATTTACATCGGATATCTAACAGATTAAGTATCTATAGAGTGCCATTGTTCATCCGCGTAATGGAATGCCTGTAACACATAGGTAGATTTTATCACACTTATGCTCCACGTATGATTCACCTTAGCCTCTTTATCGTCCAACAGAAGAGTGATAAAATCTTTAGAGCGTAAAAGTGGGTCACGCACAGTTCAGTTCAGTTAGGATACTTAGAGCAATACACGTCCCGTTAATTTTCTCCTTCACATACTTAGGAAGGTCACAGCTAGGGAATGCGTTCTTGGGTGATCTTGAGCCATTTTTTGAGATCTATATCTCGTAGGAGAAAAGTCTCCTTTGACGAAATTTAGAGAGTGACGCGCTTAGCTGGCCTTTAAATCTCAATCTCACAGGGTGAGACCTAGAATGGCCAATCTCGACCCCACTTTTGGCACGTGAGTGAGACCATTGATGTCAATCTCGTTTCTGGACTCAATTATCCCTAAATCACAGCCTTGCTTAGGGCCCTAACAGAAAATAGATCACTCTCTCACTGTATACAATTTAAAAATGTGTATCTAACCTTGTCTATCTACCCCTGGTAAAAGTTAGAAGCAAAAAATACACATAATATCTTACATTATAAGTACAGTCATACCATACCTACTGTATTGTAAAGATGAACAGGTTTACAAATTTTTCCTGTTCAACAAGCCCTAGTGCACACATCTGGCAAGAATTAAGATTAGGTACTTATCCATAATCATCACAACATCGAAGTATGTCTCAAAATATGCGACTGATGTACTTATGTACCGAAAAGACGAACAAGTGTGACCACTGGCCCACGCGCATATTATGAGGCACACCCACCATAGTACTAGGTACAAACCGATTATCCTGTACTGTATATTAAGATAAACGATTTCACCATTCACGACAATCACTGATCATGTCGACCTGACTTCTTTAGTTGAGTTCAAGTGCGTTTGCAGACATCTAGCCGAGGTCAAAAATTAGCTAGTGAAACTCGATGTATGGTGGTATGGGTGACTGGTTTCTTAACATAACAAAACTGTATCCAAACCTCGGGGAGCACGTAAAGTCGTCGCTACTGTGCCGAATCCCTCCCATTCCAAGTGGTGTCGAACTGCCGTGCTAGAAAAAAATACAGAGAGAGTGCAAAGACAGCCACAGTCTGAACTATTGCTGTCTTTACACTCACTCTTTTTGGGCTGAATTCTGACTGTGAAGTGTTCGCGAATCGATAATTATACAGGACTGTATTCTCTTCTCCGAATACTGACTGTGGTATAGTTTAATGAGCAGTTAAAACATCCAGGCCTTTGTTAACTTTAATAGAGGTACAGGTGGCCTACCGTCGTCTTATAGCAATATTGTTTTAATCTTATTCCAGTGCAAGAAAGAGATGGTGCTAGCCTAGACGTCTTCTATAGCTCCGTCTCTTTCTCACCCTGGAATTACAACTGCTGCAACCGTCATAATAACCCGCCAGGTTATAATAATGTATGTAAGGAACCATCGCAAGGGGATTCGCTCTAGTTCAAGTGCAGGTCATGCAAATCTCAGTTTATCTTGTGACCTTATAGGAGATTTAATGTCATACAGACTCAGTCTGTCTGTTCACAAGACATAACTGATAGCAAACGATCGTCTGTTTGTACGGTTAAACACTAACAATCTCCGACTGGGTCGAGGTTATTTGTCACAGAATACTATAAAACTGTACCATTAAATGCTTATCTTTGCTCTGAATAAGTAGCTGATTGATTTACCAGAACCACGAACAGTGATATCTGTGAAATATAACAGTAAACGAGGAAAACTTATGTATTTGGGATTAAATCAAGATTTTTAATAGCTTTAGTGGTTTTGAAGAAAAATAAATTAAGCTAAAACATCGGGAAGGCAGGGTAGCACTAATTAATGTGAGAAAAATGACATGACTTTATGATTTCCACCAATTAATAACTGAAGAGTCATTCCGGGTAAGAGGATACCTACACTTTGGTTGATAGGTCACCACTGAACCCAAACATGACGTGGATCGTTTCGTTGCGCTATCTGAAGCAGACATTATTAGGCTCTGAAGACGCAACAAATACGCAACGACAAAACAGTTTTTTTTTGTAAGGTCTACTAAGCTTGAATCCGACCATTAAGACCATTTGCTTTTAGGACTTCTTGAAACGAAAAGATATAGCCGCCATTCCGCCAAACACAATAGCCCAAGTCGGTGGGCGAACGTCGGCCACTCGTTCGGTCGTCACGGCACAATTGTGACCGCTCAAGTGGAATCAAGTGCACTAAACTTCCATTACTTTTGTCAGTGTTGCGCCTACAGACATCCGTTAACAGCATTGTGAGAGCTCCTGCCATAATAACCATTAACAGAAGCTGTATACATCTCTTTGAGCACTAATATACTTACTAGATACGGGTTCCCACGACGTCTCACAGCAATAACGAGGATCAGTTCCCTAATAGTTCCACCATAAAATAACAACGTCATATTAAATACCTTAGTTGGCTAGTTTCCATTTTATTTGAGTGTTTTGCTAAAGTATTCTATTTTCTGTTTCAGGGCACTACGGTCTTTTATGAAGAAAGGGAAGAAGGGGACGGCTTCGGAAAAATCTAGCACCACCCAATTAAATGGAGACAGCTCACCTATCATGTATCGAAGAGCCCTGCAATGTATGTACAAAATCGTTGACGTAATATTAATCTTGATTGCGTAATGCATTTTCAATTCGTTGATTACCTACAGACATTTAATTTTTAGGAATGATAGGCCATGGGCGAGTGGTCAAAAAACTTCGTTAATGGTTCTGGCGAAATATGGTTGTACAACTACGTACAATTTTGCGTGACCTTTCGGGGCTTACAAGCATGATGTCATGTTGTATGTTTTAGGGTCACCTGCATGGTCCTTAGCCATATTTGGTCCCAATGGGTGCAGGCACTATTGTCGACATTCAGAAAATGACAGGACTAAGTCTGTCGCATCAGCTAGTATTTCCTATAAAAAGTAAAATCCAACCTAACCAAAGTCAAAAATACTTTTCAGATTCGACAACGTCGACGGCAGCCGCGCGGAGCACAGTGGCAAGTCCTGAGAGGGGCGATCGCTATGTGTATGGAGGTTCCATCACTCCACTGCCTCGCTCCCGGTTTCAAGAGCGACTGCGAAGTACCAGCCACCATGAGGTCCAATCACTGAGGTAAAGCATTTAAATGAGCTTTTCGCCATCATCATTTTTGAGATCATAGAGTAACAGAAGCTATTGTTAGACATGCCCACATAAATCAAGCAAATATGGGGACATCATTTTCTAAACTGCCTGATAATGAAGTCCCTGGTTCGATGCCCAGGTCAGGCAGAGTTAATGAGTTTTCGCATCAAGGAACTCTCAGTGGCGGCCATATGGGCTAGGGATGTGTGCCCGATTGATCGTAAAAAGGCTCTTTACTATATTCATTATTAAATAGCTTTTAAGGTGGTTGTACAGTCGATGACACTAATGGTTACCGGTTAATGTGAATTAACTGAATAAATTCCGTCTGTGGCTTAAACCGTATCTTACAGAGGCATATAGGTTTTACAAGGTTATTCAAGGAAAATCTTATCTTGTTTTCCTTACACTTAACGATCTAAGACTAAAAATATTGTTCTCGCTGTAAGTGTTTAAAATTATATATGTCATAGTTACCTCATTCTATACCGGCTGGCAAAAGAAATTACGTACCTAACCTGCTATTCCATAGTAAAATGAAATATCCCTAAGTAGAAGTTGTTCTACTCGTAGTTCATTAGTTTTTTGGCAATGAGTTCAAATTCTGGTCAGGAAGCTGTACTGTAATACACTGGTTTTCTAGGAACAATTTATATCAAATAATAATAAGAGTCTTCGCCCCCTGCCCCGAGTGATCGCAAGTAGGTACAACTGCTAAGCATGATCCTCTTGGGTTTGATTCTCAAGTTGGGCATTGTGTAATTGGGTTTATCTATCACGAATTGCTCAGTACGCATTTACAAGCAGCAGCGGGTTCTGGATTTGTTCCCCTTTGATAGCAATAGACTCGTCACTCGGATCGCCCCCTTTTACATGGGCTATAAACATAACCTTATTAAGATAAATCATTGCATGTTCCAGTGCAACCCCTCGCCTGGCCCGCAGCGAAGTGTCGGGGTCTCGGCTGAGCGTGGAGAGCACGAACCCCTTTGAAGAGGACGGGCCTGTGCCCCCCGTCCGTGCCTCCAGACGGAAGAAAAAGCGCGCGCCTCTACCGCCGGGGCCAGTCTTCATTACCGTCGAATCAGCTGATACGACGGTATGATCTCAATGAAATACCTACTTTAAAGCCGCAACCACAGTATTAAAATCTAGCCAGTAGCACAAAAAAAAACACTACAGTGTGGGTTGTAATAATGTAGCGTAATTGTTCGGTATTTGCATTTGTCTGACGACTAAGTTTATCTGATGAGGGCTAAACCAAACTCAGACATGCAAGCAAATAACAGGTTCTCTTCCCAGCTTGAAACTCTTAAAAGAAGAAATAATCTCATCAAACAGTTACTAAGCAGTACAAATTTTGGTTTTATCTAAATTAGGAGACGTCCTGCGAGCCACGATATGAGCAATAGACCGACAAACAGACAATTGGCGAATATTTCAAAGGTGTCACGTCCTTCTTACTCATTTTATAATCTAATCACGAACAGACTACTTGCACTGAAAGCTATCGATATCACGAATGCACTCGTGTAACAGAACAGTAACAGCTTCAGGGAAACTAACAGAGGCAATCAGTAGCCAGTTAATATCATCTACCTACCACTGCTGTGTACCTACGTACCTACTCTATTTACACGCTTCTAATATTTCTGGTTACCTTGACCAAATTAACTGCAACATAAATGTAAATGATTAAATATGTCATTGATTCAACAGAAAGGTAACGAACTAGTGATATTTAGGCACCCTACTAATTGGCGTTAACATGATTTCAGGTTTCCAGTATCACTTCAGAAATACATAGCGAGGTCGATGAAAAATCATTGAACAAAACTGAGGGCGATTTAGAATTAGAAGATATGAACTTGAATATTGAGCTAAAAATAGTTGAAGATGAAGATGTTACTGTCAAAAGTACGGAAGCTGTAGAAGACAAACCAATGACATCTGATACCGATAATAATAATATTAAAGTAGTGGACATCTCAGTTACCAGAGAAGAAATCCCGAACAACGAACAAAAAGATAAACAAAATCACACGAACATTCCAGAATCTAAAGACGAAGAAGTTACGTTAAGAAACAGTTCTTCAGAAGATGATATCTTGAATCCAGACGCATTCCCTAAAGTAGACATTGTAACATACAGACGCAATTCCAGCGTTAATGAAGATGACATACGATTACGACGAGGTAATTTAGAAGATTTCCATCTATCATCGAATAAAAGAAGCAAAAGTCTCACTAATGCCTTGGACACGACGTACACAACATACGATATAAACTTAAACGAGAACACAATGCACATGGACCCTAACGGAAATGATGGGCCAAAGAAAGTTGTATGTAAGCTGTACGACGATCCGCAAACAAAAAAGAGTGTTGAAACGATTTCAAGTACTGAAAAGGAATTTCTAGAAATAGACAGAGCTACTAGAGAGCTAGAAAGAGAAATAAACAAGCTTAATTCCGCCTTGAACGAGGACGATATTCCATGCGTAGAGGCAAGACTGTCAGTGTCAGAGATCAAGAGAAGGTTTGATAAGAATGAACATTCTTCACCAAATCCAATACCAAAGCCTAGGAGGAGTCACTATGGTGGAGGCTCTAGCACTCCTTGAATGTCAAGCATTTTAAATTAGTTATGGCTGTTTATTGTGAACTTCGCAGTTACACAAAAACTAAATTAGGGATTTAATTTTTCTTTCTAACATGTTCGCAATGGGAAAAATTAATAGTTTTATTTATACTGAACATATCAAATACATCAATTTATGTACATAATGCAAATGTACGAACAACGTATTGGCTGTAATCCGTAGGAAGCGTACGTAAGTAAAGAAAATCGACATGATAATGGAAATCAAACGCACGACTACCGATCAAGCTATACAAAACTAGTTTATGTGGATCTCCCACTGTACGGAAAACTTGTACAAAGCGAGGCAATTTTATACTAGAAATGTATAGCTTGATGTGTAGCCGAGTGTACTAATTATTATTTTTAAGCCTTGACTAAAGCAAGAACAAACCAGCTAGTAATAAGAAAATATTTATGTGATTTCTAGATAATAACGATCGTGGCTTAGATGTAATCGGATCTCAAACATGCATGCAATATGTGATTATAAAGTATCGTATTATAATAATATAAATAACACATGCTTATGTCTAAAATACTAGTGCCTACGATACCTAGGATATACTTCAAGTAAATACATAATAGCGTAAACAAGAACATCGTTTTGCCATAAAAAAATATTTATTTAGCGGGATAAGATAATATATTTGTGATAAATATTTAATCATAATATTAAAATTGTGCTTTGGTAGTATCACCTAAACATCACCGCGCGGGTTTTATGTCATAGCTTATATTAAGAATAATAAGGTGTGGGTACCTATACATACAGGTTCGAAGGAACACTGACGCAAAAACAATTACCAAGTACTCAGTACATCATCTTGAAACAATTTATCATAGGAAATTTAAAAAAAACCGGCCAAGTGCGAGTCGTACTCGCGCACCGAGGGTTCCGTACAAAAATTATTCAAAATATTTTTATTCTAAGATGTAACTAAAAATTTACCGTTTTCGCAATTTTCCCTTTATCTGTGCTATAAGACGTTGATTCGTACCAAATTTCAAGATTCTGAGTTCACGGGAAGTACCCTGTAGGTTTTGATTCTCTTGCGAGTGTCGAAAATTTGTGTTTTGTTCAGCAAAATTGTTCCTCTATGGGTTCCGGTTTTTTCCTTTCGAGGTACGGAACCCTAAAAACATATTTTTCTTTTGAAAAAGATATTTTTTTTCGCGACAGTGCAATACGGTCAAAGTACATGGAAAAGCTGATTTTATTAAATTACCGAAGAAAAATTTCGATGTCTGGGATTTTAGAATTATGTACGGAGTATATGGTAACCGTTTTCGCTTCAGTGTTACTTCCACCCTGTATACTACCTATTGACATAGACATAGTTAGGTGACAAAGTGATCTATGTTATTGTGTGCAAGATTCCTATTTACTTATACAAATGTTCACATTGGGATTATTTATTTGTTAGTTCAGTCATTGTTGTTTAATAAAATATTATTCCATTATTTTTTTTTAGTTTTATTCATTTCACTAAAGGAAAAGGAGCATAAATGCTTAATAAAAATACAGACTGGGCCAAATGGAGACGTAATAAAAAATTTTTTTTTCCACAACCCCAGGGGTTTTGGAAAAAAAAACTATCTTTTCATCCCACCATCTCGGAAAGAGTATTTTTAATCTTCAATATCTGAGTGGAAAAACCGTTTTTATTCTCTAGAGGATAAAGTAAATTGAATTTAGAACATCGTGTGCACTAAGTTTGTGAATTAAAAAAAACATTAAACCTATTTACTGCTACCTCTATGGTGCCGAATATATCATACAACTTTTTTTTAATTTGTTAAAAACTCAGACTCGGAACCTTCTTGGTGTTCTTTTTAGGGTTCCGTAGCCGAATGGCAAAAAACGGAACCCTTATAGATTCGTCATGTCTGTCTGTCTGTCTGTCTGTCTGTCTGTCTGTCTGTCTGTCTGTCTGTCTGTCTGTCTGTCCGTCTGTATGTCACAGCCACTTATTTCCGAAACTATAAGAACTATACTGTTGAAACTTGGTAAGTAGATGTATTCTGTAAACCGCATTAGGATTTTCACACAAAAATAGAAAAAAAAACAATAAATTAAGGGGGTCCCCATACTTAGAACAGAAAACCAAAAAAAAATTTTTCATCAAACCCATACGTGTGGGGTATTTATGGATAGGTCTTTAAAAATGATATTGATGTTTCTAATATCATTTTTTTCTAAACTGAATAGTTTGCGCTAGAGCCACTTCCAAAGTGGTAAAATGTGTGTCCCCCCCCCTCTAATTTCTAAAGTAAGAGGAGGAAAATTCTGAAAATATTTAGGATTGTAGAACGTAAAAAAAACTATCAACGAAAATTGGTTTCAATAAGATACGATGTTTAGTTTTTGAGATATGGGACTTTTTCATCAAACTGCAGCAGTAACTTTGTTTTTCATAAACATACTATGAAAAACAAATTTAGTTTTGCGGTTGTGTGGAAGTTTACTAACTAATACTACTAACTAATGAATGACAGTTCAAAATATTGTTATTATATTGTTTGGAGCTATGGAACCCTGTGTGCGAGTAAGACTCGCACTTGGCCGGTTTTTTTCAATTTGCTTTGTACGCGGTTCTTTACGCGGCATTTTTTCACGTCATTGTTAAACCTTATATTAAAAACAAGAAACTTGAAAACAAGTGAAAAAACTAAAATGAGTGATTCTAGCGACGAGGAAGTTTGTTTGACGCCAACAGAATTGACTGAAACTGTTAATAATGCGCAAATGAGCTTTCTCCCTCAACAATCACGCGAGAAGTATTTAAAACAGTACGATATGTTCAACACGTGGCGACTAGCAAAAGGACCCAACACTTTCTCAGAAAACGTTTTGCTGGCATATTTTATAGAATTATCCGAGAACAAGAAAGCAAGCACTCTATGGAGTACGTATTCGATGTTAAAAGCAACAATAAAGATGAAAAAATGATGTTTTTAAAACCGGCCAAGTGCGAGTCTTACTCGCACACAGGGTTCCATAGCTCCAAACAATATAATAACAATATTTTGAACTGTCATTCATTAGTTAGTAGTATTAGTTAGTAAACTTCCACACAACCGTAAAACTAAATTTGTTTTTCATAGTATGTTTATGAAAAACAAAGTTACTGCTGCAGTTTGATGAAAAAGTCCCATATCTCAAAAACTAAACATCATATCTTATTGAAACCAATTTTCGTTGATAGTTTTTTTTACGTTCTACAATCCTAAATATTTTCAGAATTTTCCTTTTCTTACTTTAGAAATTAGAGGGGGGGACACACATTTTACCACTTTGGAAGTGGTTCTAGCGCAAACTATTCAGTTTAGAAAAAAATGATATTAGAAACATCAATATCATTTTTGAAGACCTATCCATAGATAGCCCACACGTATGGGTTTGATGATTTTTTTTTTTTTTGGTTTTCAGTTCTAAGTATGGGGACCCCCTTAATTTATTGTTTATTTCTATTTTTGTGTGAAAATCCTAATGCGGTTTACAGAATACATCTACTTACCAAGTTTCAACAGTATAGTTCTTATAGTTTCGGAAATAAGTGGCTGTGACATACAGACGGACGGACAGACAGACAGACAGACAGACATGACGAATCTATAAGGGTTCCGTTTTTTGCCATTCGGCTACGGAACCCTAAAAAGACATACATATCGATACCTATCCTAAATTAGTGGCATTTTTAAAAAGAGCCTCATCTGGTCATCAATCAAAAAAATCGAAGATTTTCACAGTATCTGATATTGAAAAGTTTCTTAACGAAGCACCCGATTCCGTATATTTGGCGGCAAAAGTAAGTCAGTTGCACATTCAGTATCTACTTAAGTATATTAATCTCAATTAAATAGTATACTTAGTAGATGTTGATAGGCTTATTTATGCGTTCATATCAATTTTATTCATTTATCTACTACAATACTCTTTACGTTACAGGTTGTTCTTATTATTGGAATAAACGGAGCATGTCGAACTAATGAACTAACACAACTTAATGTCAAAAACATTGAGAAACATTCAGATGACTTACTATTAATTAATTTACCTAATACAAAGGCAAAAAGAGACCGCAACTTCGTCATTCGCAAGGAATACGTAACGATTGTTGAGAAATATCAAGCCTTACGCCCGCCTAACACTCCAATCAATCGATTTTTTCTACAGTATCGCAATGGAAAGTGTGTTAGACAGCCTATGGGTACTAATAAAATTGGCAGTATCCCACGAGAAATAGCAACATTTCTTGAACTTCCAGAACCCCTGTTGTACACGGGTCATTGTTTCCGACGAACTTCAGCCACACTTTTGGCTGATTCCGGAGCTGATCTCTTGTCCCTTAAGCTCCACGGAGGCTGGAAGTCCAATGCAGTTGTAGAGGGATACATAGAGGATTCCATCCAAAATAAGTCTAAAATATGTGAAGGCATCGTAGGAGCCATTACACTGAAAGAGCCTCAATCGGATCCTTGGACTGGCCCTTCTACATCAAAAATAAGCCGTAATGAAACACCTAACCATCTCCCTCTCTCTCCAACATTCACGCCAAGGGAATCCGATGAATCGGTACAACTATTAAGTATGACAGATAGTTTACCGAAAAACAGTACACAAGTGACTAACACCAATATTACAGTACCAAACAAAAATATTACACTCAATGTAAATAACTGTAGCAACGTTACTTTAAAATTTTCTTAATTATACCGTAATATTATTTTGTTATAATTTAAAGATTATTCTGTAATACTTACCTGTCATAATGTAGTAATTAATACCTAAACTGAAATAAAAGTGTAAGTACCTATCTTGTGATTGTAAACGTTTTTTTTTTTTGCATTTAGTCATTTCCTCGCTGAGGTGGAATGAAAAGTTACGTGTTGCACTCGAGTGCAAAGATTTTTCACCTCGTGCTCTTTTGATTCCCTCGCTAACGCTCAAGATTCTAATTTTGAATCACTCGCTGCGCTCGTGATTCAATTTTAGTATCCTTCGCTTGCTCGGTCATCAAAATTGAACACGCGGTTAAAAAGCAACTTTGCACTCTTTTATAACAAATAACTATTTTCGCTAACTAAAGGTATTTTCTAATCGTATTAGCATCAAGATTAACAAAAAGCCGCTTCTCAACTCAAGCAACCTCTTCCAGCTGACTATGTTGGGCCTTCAGAAAAGCTCCCAGAGGGTCATCGACTGCCATGGACAACCTTAAACCTGATAACAATACTTTATACTGTGCAAATGTGACCCAAATTAACTCGTAACTTTGAAAAAGCACGCGTTGCCACAACAACCAAAAATCTGTGAGAAGTGAACGAATGCCATCTCGCGGATATTTCTGTAACTTTTATACCAGTGTTCACGCGATTACCTGTAGTTCCTCGTTTTATAACAGATGGCATTAAAAAGTCGTATAATTTTGAATCGAAGTTTCAGTCAAGAAGTGAAAAATGTATAATTTAAATTTATGTTTTACTGTAAATACTTTTAAATTTCAAATATTTGATTATTGCTATACGATACGATACGACTAGAGAAGAAACGTCGAAATGGTTAGCATATGAAGACCATGTAGGTACCTACTTTGAGATGGTCTTTTGAGGAAAGAACCAAGCCGATTTAAATGGTGCCGTCCCGTAAGTGCACGCATTTTTACAGTTTATCGTGGAGTTCGACTAGTCATAACTCAAGGAACTGAACGACATGACGAGCAATACCAAAGAAAGGACGTATGGGTAGGCCGCACATGAAAATGTAAACATGGCCCGCGAATAGGTATACTATTTTAATTTTCTTTAATTTTTTGTAATTTGCAGGTTGCATTTATCAAGCTCTTTCTTGATGATTGATTGATTTTCGACCGTAACCAATGTGTTATGTAGTCTGCAAAAATGGCACCAGCAGCCAAGTCCAACGGACTGGATCAAGCATAATTTCGTATTTTAAAGAAAATAAATCACAAAAATTACTTCAGATAGGCCGATAACTGTGAAACCACGATTTTTTTTTTTTTTTAAGAACAAATATCATTTACTCCAAAAACTTTTGAGAGAATTGCTTTAGAATACGGAACCCTTCTTTTTATACGTGGTCTGATTCGCACTTGGCCGATCTTGTATGAGCGTTTATACCCTACGGCATGCGGCATTTCATACAAACTTTCAAGTCGTTATTTTCCGAAATGACAGAACAGATTTGAAACTTCCTTCGCATAAGCAGTATACATAGGTCTAAAAAGTTACTAAAAATATTTTGCTTAGCTTTTTGACTTTATGTGCCTGAAGAAATTAAAAACATAAGCCTACCTAATTACCAAAAACTCATTTGGTTGTAAACTTGATAGACATGACCGGGGCAATCTTATGTCCGTTTCGACCGCGCGGCCATGAACTTTTTTGAAGTGAAAACTTCTTCAGCATCGTTGTGATTTGAAAGTCGATGAAACGAAAAAGCGACAGTAAAAATAGACAGACACATTTTAACGTGGGAGAAAATGAGATAGGAAGCATTACACAGTGTTTCTTATGTTCGTGGTTCTCTTTGGGCTAAAGCCTTAATTATATTTTTAAGGGTAGGGATAAGTGAATTACATATTCGCGTGCAGTTATGTAGAAAATCGAAAAAGTAATTCACATTATTATACAATAAAACAATGATCTTGGATTTAATTATTTATTTCTTTCTTATTAATCTATTATTAATGTCTTTACAGTAGTTGTAAATAAAAATCTGCAGGCTTTTTTAAATTATTATTTTTTATATTATTTTTTCCTTTATTCATTTTATCACATATAATTTACATTTTTAAATATTTTTACAAAATTGTATAAATTATTTAATTATTATATTTTTTTTATTTAGCTCTGAGTCTGAATTTGTAAATAAAAAATCTGCAGGATATTATCTTTAATTATAATATATTTATTTAATGATTATATTCCTTATTATTATTATTTACCCACGGAGATCTTTAAAACTACGCGTTGCAGAGACCTGAAATTAAGGTGAATAACAGATTCAGTTTGTAAAAAAATTGTAAAAATATAGAAAAAAGTCGCCGATATCCCGCTGAAAAAGCATCGCAGGCATGAATTTGACAGATTTTGTAACAATACAACGAAAAATCCGAGGTTTATATTTCAGGAGCTGTAAGACTAAAATCCCTGTGTATTTTTACATTGTTCGACAAATTGAAATATAGGTTTTACAAAAAAATTCAGACCTCTGCGATACTTATTCAGCGAGATATCGGCGATAATGTGTTTTTCACCATTAGTCCGGGGCTTTTAGATTTGAACCCTGCATTAAATATAAACAGCGATTTTTTTCTTGAATCGTGTACTTGACCTTAGCTCTTCAAATAATAAAAAAAAATTAAACATTTTCCGAGACCGGATCAAGCTGAAAAAGACGAAAACACGTTTTTGTGAATAAAAACATGGGAAAAAATGTTAACAGGACAAATTTAGTTACTTTAGGTAAAAAATTGGTGACAGTAATATATTTTTTCAGAATTAAACATTTTCGTCCACGGAAATTACGGTAAAAAAATATTTACGAAATTTTTGGATTGTACTTAAGGCAAAAATATAAACAGCGGTTTTTTTACATAAAATAACTTAAATTAATATATTACACCGCCAATAAACAAAATTAAACAAATTGTACTACCGGAAGTTATTATTACCAGTTTTTTTACAATAGCGGTTGAGGCAAAAAGGTAACAGGGTTTAATTTAGTTTAACTTTCATCTAAAGGCTATTTCTAACCTATTTACACGAAAATTAAACACTTTAAAGCAAATCGTGAAAAAAAAATCAATTAATGTTTACGTAAAATACGTCTGCAAGCTTTATTCTTGTATTTGGCGCAACACTTTCATAGGAATTTGATCTTTCCGTAATAGAAATAAGGTGTACAATCGCGTAACTCAATAAAACACCGACTCAAACAACAACACAGTTATACTCACACAATGAACGCAGCGCTTATCTTGTTTACGCACACTAGCACACGCCGTACGCCGCTCGCTGCTTAGCGCTGACACCGTGCATCGTAATTTAATTTTTACTTTGACAATATTAATTATCGCTCTAATTTGTTTAATTTTGGGGGATTAAGGTTTGGATTTATATATTTCTTATTATTAAATGAATTTAAATCCTGTTACATTTTTGCCGTAAGTAGTATTTAAGATTTTTTGATTTTCTTGATTTTCTGTGAAGTCCGGAGCAGAATTTGTTTAATTTTCATAATAATAGTTAGACATGGTGATATAAATCATTTTAGCACTATTTTTGTCCTGTTAATATTTTTGCCTTAAGTACGAAGTCAAATTATAAGTTTTTTTTTTTTAAAACGAGTGTTCCTTGGACGAAAATGTTTAATTTTCTGACCTACTTGTAGTACTCAATCTCTTCTACAAATACTCCAAATAAACATACCTGTTTATATTTTTTTCCACCAAGTTATATACATATTAGACGTTTTCTTAAAAAAAACATATACGCGGAGGTGAACTTTTCGCGGGATACAGCTTAATATACTCTCCTGTCCATACCCTACACATTCAATGAAAAAAATAGCTGTTTTTAATTAATGCAAAGTTAGCCTAATATTCGGCGTAAATTCCCCGGACTATTATAGAGTAGGTATGGAAGAAGACTTGCTGAGCTCCCTGCAAATCGCCAGAAATCGGTATAAGGGCAAAATAATGATAATGATGAGTATGAAGATTTTAGTGTCATTAAACTTTTGGGTAGCAAGCAATTATGAAGTCGACTGTACCTATGTGAAATGACTAAACTTAAAAAAAAGCAATTAAATATTGTAAATTCGTGCTATTGCATTAATTAAAATAGAACATTTTTTTTTTACGAAAACTTGATAAGTTAGTTTACTTCGACGATTATCGTATTTCCGCTGAACAAAGGTTAAGTAGTTCTTGGAACTTTGGGAATGAGACCGGAATATTTAGTGACGTCAGCAAAGTTCGCTATTGTGAAATGGGAACGGAACAAGAACCATAGTCGTGGCTAAATAATAACAGCCGCACGTATCGATGAAAGGTTAAGCTATCCTAGCTGACGACGTCGGTCTGTGGATGGGTGACCACCTATAAGTGAAGCCGTTGGTCCCGGCTATCATTTGACAGTCGTTACGGTTAGTCAGTAGCCCGAAAGTCGGTCAACCAGTTTTACCAAGGGGTAACATGTTACTCATACCCAGCAAATGGGTTGTATGGGTAAGATAGGCAGTCGCCACATGTAAAATTCTGGTAAGACTGGGCCGATCCCAAGATAGTTGGGAAAAGACTAGGCAGATGATGCCATTAGGTGTCCTTGTACTTTATTTTATTTGCTACTACAAGAATAATTTTGTTTAAAAAACTTATGTTTTTTTTTTAAGTTACCACTCGAGTTTACTAACTAGTTAGTATGAAACTGTGCCATTAAGAATTATGAATATTTTTAGTAAAAACTTTTCTTTAAATTGTTAATTTTATTTAATTATGTACCCTTCCCTACTTACTTTCATTTTTTTTTTTTACAAAATTTAATTTAATTTTGTTAATTTTTTTCTCTAAATACACACGTGGGTATACATTACACATTATTATATATTTACATACAAGGTAGAAAGAACACCGATGCAAAAATGCTTTATTTTTTAAATTACCTGAATATCTACATGGTAACCGTTTCAGCGTCGCGTCGGTACCCCTTCCATCTTGTTTAATAAAAAAAGAAAAGTATCAAACTAAAATATTGACACCACAGCTCGCAGTTACAATTCAGTTTTTTTTTTACCAGAATAATCGAATCAGGAAAATGTCAAAGGAAACGTTTGTGTACCAATTTTTTTTTATATCATCCTATTTGATTGCTAAATTAAATAGCATTTCTTTTCAAATACTTAGATAAGAAACAATAACATGACATAAATTAGCTAACCCAATGAATCATATTATGAAACTAATACCTAAAGAGAATTGTGAAAACATCGTAACACAACACAGAATACATGCTTTATCCTTCCAAACTGTAATACATCTACTCAAAATTAACGTAATATACGTGACATTGATAACATGATTTTAACCGCATTTTACATTTTTTTTTTATTTCTAATTTAGTTATCTTGCTAACTTTCTACAAAAAGGACCAGATTTTTGTACTTGACTGTACAGACATATTTTTTAAACCTAATTATTAAATGGCACAAGTTGGATAATAACTGGCCATAAAAAAATAACAGTTCTAGTTTTAAAACAAATGTGATTATATTTTTTTAATGAAAAACTTTTATGGTAGAGAAATTACCATTGCTAATCCGATTTCCAGTACATCCATTAAGAAAAGTGCCAGTAATTATGACAATGATTAAAATATTTTGTGTACATAAAAGTGTGTTGCGTGTGTCAGTATTTCTGTGTTTGTTGCTAAATGCCAGTGGATGTTGTTTCTCTGATTGGGACTTGGATTTCTTGACTGATGACCTCTTTCCTAATGTGTGTCCCATCTTGGCCAATACTAAGTCTTTAATAGAAGATTTATTTAAACCTAACAAACATTCTGTTGGTAAGTCTTTTTAGTTATCAGTCTTTGTTATAATCATTTTGCTTTTTGAATCCTAATCTTTTTTGCGTTCGAAGTTATTTCAAACGATTTGATTAAACTTTTTTGTCACGAAAGTTCCGGAGAAATGTTGTACAAACGTCACGCTTGTAATCCCCGGGTTAGGCATAGGTGTACTTAATAGCACACCGAGAAAATGAAAAAAAAAATGTGCCGATATCTATGTATATTGAACTATGTCGTAATAAAGTATGTTTTATTTTTGTCAATCCTGCAGTTTGTTTGTTCATACTTGGTATCCATGACTGCAATATCAAACAATTGCTCCTCGTTCCCTAGGCACTAATTATGTTTTCATCGCTAAAGACACATTTACCAACGTTCAAAGAATGTCACAAGCGATACGGTAATATTCTAGGAACTAGAATATTACCGTTAGTAATTTTATTAGTAGAATAACGCCTTTGCATAATTTATTCAGGGTGTTGATGGGGTTGCCGCGCTACTGCAGTGCTTCCGACATGTTCGCAGAAGCGGGCATAGATGGTTTTCACGCCATCATGCGCAAGCGATGCTGCTCCATCATGCGCAGGGTACGCGTCAGCCCCAACAGCATCCTGTGTACTATAGCGGACAGGTCGGACGGTCCCATACTGGGGCATTGGGTACCTACACCTACATGCCACTGTGGCGTATACTAAATAATTATTTTGTTTTTCTGGTAGATGTAAGTACTAACACTAGTTTCTAAGTTGTGTGTGTTGTACTAACCAAATGGACTCGTGTTCTGAAATAAAAGAACTATACTTATATTTTTATTTTTTTTTGTTACAAAGAAAACTTTTTACATTTTTAAAAACGGTTGGTGGCAATAGGTTCGCCTCATATTACATGGGACTTAAAAAACATAACAACGGTGAAATGTGGTGGTGGCGGAACGGCTGTACCTACCATTTAATTAGGTAACCCTCTGCCCAACCCTTAGGCGATTACAGGCTTGATGTTTTATTATGTGTGTTTTTAAAATTCATATAGAATGTAACTTTATCTACCCATCAAATTAAGTGTTGCATGGTTCTTATGGCGTGTGGTTATAGTCAGAACTAACTCCGCCATTTTATTTTTTCAATACTATTTCCACAGAAATTTTCAGAATTATTTCCAACAGCTTCCTCCTATAATATCATTCAAGCGCCAGAAGAACGATGCTTCACCATAACCTAATGTATAACTGGCAGTTAGGTGTAAGAACAATTTAAATTAAAACATTCGAACACAGACTACGAAGAAGGACCGATTTCCTCCGATGTGATAGCGGAGTGCGCCCGACGTGGACGCGAACTAGCCCGAGCTGCGGCCCGAAGAGGAAACGAGCTGGTAGGCAACGGCGTCAGTTTAGAAGATTCTACTCCAGCTATGCTGCACTTCTTCTCCGCGAACCTACCTTCAGAAGTCAAAAAAGCGTGTGAAACTTCTCATGAGATCCTCACCGCAACAAAGCTGCTGCAGATGAAAATGTCTACTGGGTATAATACCGTAAATATTATTAAAAGTTACAAGTAATGCTCTATTAATTGTTAAGTAATACTTTTGCATTTTCCTATTAACTCACAGTTATAAAGACAATATTTGTAGTTTACTTTTTATCATGTTCATAATATAATGCAATATTCTTGAGTCAAAAGGACCACAATTTTGTGCTTGACTGTACATATTTTTTTGGAATGATAATTAATTAGGTAAATAGACACGTGGTAATAGGTAATCAATCACTGACTATACCTAAGTAGTAATATAATTACAGCAGTGTAGGAAAACCGGAATAAGATATTACCTAGGTGTGTCTATTTATCGTCCTGATGGTAAATTAAAAGATTCAGATCAAATAAAAAAAAACAGAAATTCTCTCTCTCAATGTCAGACAATCCGGTTCTAGCTAGATTAGTTGCATGCAACTTAGTAAAAGAGTTCCTTTGTAACAGTGGTGAGACCTAGGACAGGATTTTTTTTAAAGAATTCGCTTAATATCTGCGAGACTGGGGTGTGTAACAGCGTCCTGGCTGCCGCTGCTTCAGAAGCAGCCAGGATGTTGTACAGGCTCGTACCCAGTGGCATTAATCGCAGAAGTGGTGATTTTGAATTAACAATGAAAACATGAGGGTGGCATAATCTGTCTAGATTAAAATCCTCTCTAAATAAAAAAAAAGAATTCCCTAAAAGAGTCACATAACGGATAAAAGTTCGATATTTTTGCTAATGGCCGCAAAGCTTGCATTTCAAAATTTTTACGGCTATTAATTTTGTTCTAAATTTTGTCGAGTTCGTAGAAGAAAGTTACAAAGAGCCAATAAATCATCGAGTTGGCGCAGTTTACAGTCTCATTCTCCTCAGCAGTAGAACTCCAAACACGTTTATCTCGTTCCTGGAGCACCAAGGAGTCCGGCTGAAGGACGCGGCGTACTGCCAACCAGTGAAAGTGTGCTGCAGTGGCAGCAGCAAGTACCGCACTATTGACGGCACGTGCAATAATGAGGAGCATCCTGAGTGGGGACGGAGGGGGGCGCCCTTCACTAGGATCGCGACGCCACGGTATGCTGATGGTCAGTATGTCACAAATTGAACACAGAAACCTAATTTTCTGGAGCGTAAGTAGCGATATGTTGACACACGCTGTTTAGACGCTGAGCAGAAGATGGACTGTTTTATCCACCAGAAAATTCGGTAACATCCAATGGATGAAAAAACACTGCGTCAACCAACGGACAGGATTTTTTTTGTCCGGTGGACAAATAGTTCATCGTCTACGTAGGGCCTTTTTTACGGATGGGAAATCATCAAATGACCCCTCTGGCTCTGGGCGGAGCGGAAGGTAATGTCAGACTACAAACCTATACTAACAGTTAAAAAGTTAAAATACTTGCAATTCTCTCTTACTGTTTGGTTTGAATTAAGAATGCATCGTGGATTTATGTCAGGTAAAGTCAGTCCAGAGTTGAAGTGGTTATGATTAGTGAGAGTACGTAAGTAAGCCTTCACTGCTAACCCTGATTGGTTCGCGGTTTTATAATAGTTCCTCATATTTTACTTCCTTAAGCTTCTCCCCCGTATAATCTCTGCAAAACGCCTGGGCCATTAGTGAGCCGAGTTGACTCAATCCTTAAACTATGACGATCCATCGTGTACTTATAATTTTTCAGGTATCTACACAATGCCGGTAGCCACAAGCGGTCGTCAGCTGCCCAACCCTCGGGTACTCTCCACGCGTCTGTTCTCAGACCAGCCAATAGGAAGCCGTGTGCTCAGCAACATGAACATGCAGTGGGGGCAGTTCATTACGCATGATCTGCTGTTTCAAGTCATGGAAGTCACTGGTAATTTGATCAGGCAACTGAACAGCTCCTACTACGCAATCATGCCACGTGATTAGATAGCCAATGGCTTCCTTGATTCATCATCTGCCTAGACTTTTCCCAATAATGTTGGGGTCGGCTACCAGTCTATCCGGATTTAGCTGAATACCAATATTTTACATGGACCGACTGCCTTTCTGACCTTCACAGCTCAATTACTACTGGGTTATACGATACCCTTTGGTTAGACTGGTTGTCAGACTTTCGGGCCACTGACTACCTGTAAAGACTGTCAAAGATCTACAAATGACAACCAGGACCAACAGCTTAACTTGCTTTCCGAGGCACGACTTTCTTGTTTGTGAGAGGGTCTTCCAGGGGGGGGGGGGGGGGTGAAGTGGTAAACCCGTCATCACGGTGGTTTTGCTCCAAATATTTTCTTGGACACAAGTTGACACAACCGTTCTTTTTTAGAGTTCCGTACCCAAAGGTTCAAACGGGACCCTATTACTAAGACTTCGCTGTCCGTCCGTCCGTCTGTCACCAGGCTGTATCTCATGAACCGTGATAGTTAGCCAGTTGAAATTTCTACAGATTATGTATTTCTGTTGCCGCTGTAACAACAAATACTAAAAACAGAATAGAATAAATATTTAAGGGGGCTCCCATACAAAAATTTTTTTTTTTCCTTTTTTTTATAAATAATGGTAAGGAACCCTTCGTGCGCGAGTCCGACTCGCACTTGGTCGGTTTTTTTCAAATTTTGCCGGACAAAACTGAGAGTAGGACTCTTCCAAATCTCTCCACTTTTGGCACTTCTAACCGTTACTAAAACTTAATTCCCAGCTTGTTTGTGACAATGCGACTATAGTCTTTTGACAGTGTTTCCTCTTGTCAAAATGACAGTGATTTTTATAGTCGTTGCAATAAGGTTGCTGTTGGCTTGATCGTGTCAGCCGTCAGATCTGAAATAACTTGTGTAAAGACTTCAACAAGAGCCACTGCTCCAAAAACTTCATTCACCATTAACTTATTCCTTTTCATACATAGACAAAGGCGGTATTCAATGCTGCCTAGGCAACGGTAAGGAGGTCCTTCCATCAGAGTGGCAGAATGACAAGTGCATCCCTATCTCCGTGCCTGAAGACGATCAGTTCTACCGGTACCACGGCATCAAGTGCCTTAACTTCGTTCGAAGTGTCACAACACCAAGAGATGACTGTAGTCTTGGGCATGCGGAACAGGTAGGTTGTTTGAACCATTGCATTTATTCTTCTACATTCGTTTTTATGTTTCCCTGTTGGGACTTCGTTGTCGCAACACTCGCAACAGATTTTGCGGTTTCGGCTTTCTTAGACTATGTAGAGGAGACAAAATGCAACTTGTCTATCTGTAAGCTTATTACACTGAATCATTCCGGTTAAATTGTTATTTCGATTTTACTAGGATGTTAGGGTATTTACTGCTTTTTTTGTCTGAATGACGTAATTAGACATTATTCAGTTATTGCGGATTTTACAGTTTGTTTTGCTTAGCTCAATAATAAACCCGATTTATGACAATTACTCATGCAATTATCTTGAAATATAAGGTATGCTATCGCAATGTCTTCTAATAGACAAGTAAGATAGATAGGTAGATACCTACTTAGTACCTATTAGTATCAGCCGCTATGTTTAATCGAAATGATCAATCGACCTTGTATTTATAATGAATCATTTTTAACCGAGGGGTGTTATAAGTTTGAAGTGTGTACCTGTGTTTCTGTCTGTGGCATCGTAGCTCCTAAACAGCTGAACCGATTTTGATAAAATTGGTTTTTAAGAAACTTTTTCACCGAGGACTTCTTTATTTTGAGAAAAGTCTGTCTGCATTTAGGTCTCGTCCGTTTTATTTTTATAGGAGAAAGTGTGATTGTGTGTGATGGCTCAATCTTACACGGAAAACCACCATCATCCTTTTGAAATCACTTAAATTCGTCAAGCTAAACTTAGTTCATGAGTTTAACTGAGTTCAGGTACCTACCTACTCCAGTTTTGATTTCACCAGCATAAAGTGTTCGTAGTTGAAGCTAGAGCTTGCATAACATCTGAAGTCGTTTATGGAGAATATACGAGTAGTTTTATTCAAGTAGTAGGTAAGTCATATAATAAATTTAAGTATTGAGAATGGTATCTTCCCGGAGAATCTCAAAACCTCCATAGTTACTCCACTATATAAAAAGCAAAACAAATGTCTAATGAAAAATTATATACCAATTGCTATGATACCTATATTTGCAAAAATATTTGAAAAAGTCATATATAAAGCATTTATACTTACTTGATGAACAGATAGGATTTCGCAAGAACAGGACAATTAACATGGCTATCCATGATCTGATACGCCCTATCTTATCGAATGTCGATGAAAGAAATGCCGTATGTGCTATATATATGGACTTCACAAAGGCTTTTGATTACGTAGATTATAAAATACTATTAAATAAATTAGAGAACATATTTCTCTAATTTATTTATAAGAGGCAACATTTTGAATCTTACTTACACAACAGAAAGCAGATTTTAGAAATAACACGAATATGCCCACGTACTGGTTACGAAAGAAGATACAGATCTAGCAGTCATCATCATTCATCATCATCATCATTTCAGCCGAAAGACGTCCACTGCTGGACATAGGCCTCCCCCAAGAACGGGGGTTTTGCCATAATCGCCATGCTTGGCAGGCGGGTTGGCGATCGCAGTATGGTTGTAACGAAAGCACAGAGAACGCTGCTACCCATTCTCTGCTAAGTCCCTTAGTCGCCTCTTACGACACCCACGGGAAGACATGGGATGGTGCTATTCTTTACGTCCGACACCATACAGAACATATCATCATAACAGATCTAGCAGTAGGATTATTAAATACGGAGTCCCACAAGGCAGCGTGTTAGGACCTCCACTATTCTTAACTTATATAAATGATCTGCCTAGAGAAATAAAGCATCCGATGGTATTATTTGCTGACGACAGCACGGTAGTAGTGAAATGTGACGATCCTAATACATACGAAGAAGAGATAAATTTGACATTGAATAAAATAATTGCTTGGCTGAATAATAATAATCTTGTCATAAATCTAGAAAAGACTAAAATAATGCACTTTTATCAAAGGATTCCTAATATTAATCTTGACATTAACTACTTGGGGACTAAAATAGAGTCGGCAACTATGACTAGATTCCTTGGTGTTATTAACGACAATAACTTGTCCTGGAAACCTCAAACAGTAGATATTTGTAAATCGGGTCAATAAATTTGCATATGCCCTCTATAAACTGGCTAAAATTGTTAGCCTAGAATCTCTTTTGATGGCTTACCGTGGCTATGTTGCATCAACACTAAGATATGGCATAATATATTGAGGCAAGTCAGTAAATAAGGACTGGCTTACCGTGGCTATGTTGCATCAACACTAAGATATGGCATAATATATTGAGGCAAGTCAGTAAATAAGGACTATGTCTTCAAACCCCAAAAAAGATGCATCAGAGCTATGTGTGGCTTACAAAGTACCGACAGCTGTCAACCTCTATTTAAAAGCCTCAAACTCTTAACCTTGCCATCTCTGTATATTTTTGAGGTAAATATATTTGTTTAAACAAACATGCACTTATATGAAATAGCTTTCAAAAGTCATTATAGGAAGCTACGTGATAGAAATAAGTTAGAGCTTAAAGTACCATTTGCAGGTACGGCTTTAATGAGGAAAAGTTTTTTTTTGTATGGCCCAAAGAATATTCAATAAGTTACCTTGCTCAATAAAAAATCTCAATTTTAAGCGTAAATTATGTACTATATTAATACAAAAATGTTACTATTGTCTCAGCGACTACTTTGATGACAGCTCTTTGACTTAATAATATTTGTATACTCCTAACATGACTATAAAAGCATGACGACCCTAACAGTTCTGTGGACAATATCAATTCTAAACATTTTTTTTTCTTCTGTACCTTCTTGACATTATAACTATTGACATCATCATATTTCATTAAATATTAACTTGACCTGACATTACCGAATGCATTTTATTAAAATTGATATTGATACTGCTAATTAAACGTTTACCTCTTATAATACTAGTTACTTAATGGGCAAAAGCCTTCTTTAAATGTATATTTGTATGCCAAATGGCAAAACATGGAGACACTATAATATGTCTGTAACATCTTGCACACTGTTATAACCTATGTTTACCAATATAGTCCGGGGCTTTTAGATTTGAACCCTGCATTAAATATAAACAGCGATTTTTTTCTTGAATCGTGTACTTGACCTTAGCTCTTCAAATAATAAAAAAAAATTAAACATTTTCCGAGACCGGATCAAGCTGAAAAAGACGAAAAAGCGTTTTTGTGAATAAAAACATGGGAAAAAAAGTTAACAGGACAAATTTATTTACTTTAGGTAAAGAATTGGTGACAGTAATATATTTTTTCAGAATTAAACATTTTCGTCCACGGAAATTACGGTAAAAAAACATTTACGAAATTTTTGGATTGTACTTAAGGCAAAAATACACACATCAAAAGTGTCTAGGGATCAAGCATTTTTATGCGGATTTCTTGAGATTGAGATGTGGCTTTGTAATAAATTTATGATTTTATAAATTTATATGGATCCTTTTTGGTGCATTTCATAATTTGAATCAGGAACTGTGAATCAAATTCGAGTAAAAGATGAAAATCAGCTGTCAATATTTTCCCTATAAAAACATACAACGCATTGAAGACATTATTAGTGCTACTGTTTCCCTACTACTGATTAAAACCAACGTTATTATGGAGCGGCGACGTCATTTAAGCAGGGAAGAAATGCTCAGAGCCGTGGGAATGATAGAAGCTGGTTCCCGGCAACGTACTGTGGCTTTAGCTCTGAATACAAGTCAGAGCGTTATCAGTCGACTTTGGAGAGCACTGGTACCGTGGCTGAGCGCCATGGAGGACGGTATCGCTGCACCACACGGAGACAAGACCGATACATTCAAATCTTAACTCGAAGAGCTCCAACAATAACCGCCATGATGTTAGCCGTGAGGCTTCATCACTCTTCAGGGAACTTAATTAGCGACCAAACAGTCAGAAACCGCTTGCATGAAGTGAACCTTCATTCCCGAAGACCGCTACGGGTACCACCTATAGCAATGCACAATCGTAGGATTCGATATCAATGGGCTCTTGAACACAGAAATTGGGCAGAAGAACAATGGCGTTTCGTGTGCTTTTCTGATGAGTCTCGTTTTGGTATGAGACCGGATACAAGACGTATACGACACTGGAGAACCCCTGGACGCCAACAGCATTAAAATCCTGCCAGGAAGTCCATCCTTATAGTGGTGGAACCATCATGGTATGGGCGGGTATTTGGATCGGCGGAAGAACTGAGTTGATTTGGATCAGAGGCAACCTCAACGCTCAAATTTATGCTGAGACGATTGTATCAGACGTCATCGTTCCTCTACAAGTGCAAATCGGTCCCTTATTTCAGTTAATGCATGATAATGCACGACCGCACACCGCAAGAGTTGTAAGACAGACTCTCGCCGCAGCTAACATCAATGTCCTGCCCTGGCCTGCTCAGTCGCCAGACTTGAACCCGATTGAGCATGCATGGGATATGCTACAGAGAAGAGCACTGCCGAATATGGAGGGTATCCAGTCGCAAGAAGACCTTTTTTTGTTGTTGCAACGAACATGGGCGGCCATTCCACAGCGTGATTTGGATGAACTCATTTTGAGTATGCCAAACCGATGTTCTTGTGTTGTTAGTGTTCGCGGTAGAAACACGGATTATTAATTGTTTAAGTTACCCAATAAAATTTTAAAGAAAACTGTTATTTCAGTCTTTTTTTCGAACTTTAATGTTAGTGGTTCAAATGTCAAAAATCCCTTTATTAGAAAATGGCAAATTTCTTTATTAATGCAAAGGTGACTTGGTTTATCGTTACTGTGACAAACGAAAACACTTTATTTGATGAATCCTTAAAGAAAATTTTAATTAATATCAATCAGGAGAAAAGTTATTGCAAAAATATATGTTGATCCCTAGACACTTTTGATGTGTGTATAAACAGCGGTTTTTTTACATAAAATAACTTAAATTAATATATTACAACGCCATTATACAAAATTAAACAAATTGTACTACCGGAAGTTATTATTACCAGTTTTTTTACAATAGCGGTTGAGGCAAAAAGGTAATAGGGTTTAATTTAGTTTAACTTTCATCTAAAGGCTATTTCCAACCTATATACACGAAAATTAAACACTTTGAAGCAAATCGTGAAAAAAAAATCAATTATTGTTTACGTAAAATACGTCTGCAAGCTTTATTCTTGTATTTGGCGCAGCACTTTCATAGGAATTTGATCTTTCCGAAATAGAAATAAGGTGTACAATCGCGCAAAACTCAATAAAACACCGACTCTCAATCAACAACAGGCATTCGCACACAATGAACGCAGCGCTTATCTTGTTTACGCACACTAGCACACGCCGTGCGCCGCACGCTGCTTAGCGCTGACACCGTGCATCGTAATTTAATTTTTACTTTGACACTATTAATTAACGCTCTAATCTGTTTAATTTTGGGGGATTAAGGTTTGGATTCATATATTTCTCATTATTAAATGAATTTAAATCCTGTTACATTTTTGCCGTAAGTAGTATTTAAGATTTTTTGATTTTCTTGATTTTCTGTGAAGTCCGGAGCAGAATTTGTTTAATTTTCATAATAATAGTTAGACATGGTGACATAAACTATTTTAGCACTATTTTTGTCCTGTTAATATTTTTGCCTTAAGTACGAAGTCAAATTATAAGTTTAAAAAAAAAAAAACGAATGTTCCGTGGACGAAAATGTTTAATTTTCTGACCTACTTGTAGTACTCAATCTGTTCTACAAATACTCCAAATAAACATACCTGTTTATATTTTTTTCCACCAAGTTAAATACATATTAGACGTTTTCTTAAAAAAAACGTATACGCGGAGGTGAACTTTTCGCGGGATACAGCTTAAAATACTCTCCTGTCTATACCCTACACATTCAATGAAAAAAATCGCTGTTTTTAATTAATGCAAAGTAAGCCTAATATTCGGCGTAAATTCCCCGGACTACATTTCGATAGCGCGACCATGTTTAAGTGTTACATTACATTTCCTAAAATATAAACCTAAGATTTTTTTTTCTATATTTTTAATTTTTTTTTCAAATTGAATCTGTTATTTACCTGAATTTCAGGTCTCTGCAACGCGTAGTTTTAAAGATCTCCGTGGCCGCGCGGCCTCTCCGCGTTTCAATGGCGCGGCCACGTTCAAACCCTTATAACTTTTTAACCATAGCTTTGACAAATTTATGGTTTTGGGAACCAACTTTTACAAATTATTACAAAATCATGGCATAGTTTAAAAAAAAAAGAACTTCTTGGCTTCGCGGTTGAAACGGTCACACAAAGTTACATTACAGGCGAATGCTGGTAAGGGAATTCCTCGATTTGTAAATTGAAAAATGATACTGTATTTTATGATATCCTTGTGAAATATACAAATACATTCTCAACGTTATTTTTGGCACTTATTTTAATTATAAGTAGTCCTTTCACAAATTATTTACCGCCAGCTACCGTTGGCTCACCTCAGCTCGGATTTAACCGATTCCCCAGTAAAACATATTTTTTTTACGTCTTAACGTCAGGTTAATAGCTGGCGGCAAATAAACTGTAAAAGGCAGGTAGTTTACTACTGCGCTCAAGATTGCCCTTCTCCTTTCTTATTTATCGCGATTATCAATAGCAGATTGTTAATTACCAATTTATAAAACCGTTCTAAAAGTTCAATAAACGCAAACGCTAATAAAATTAATTTTACGAGTTTTTCGGTTAAAGAAGAACAAATAAATCACATGCAACCTTTTGATTTTGACTGATGTTCACCCACGTAACTACCTACATGAATTATGATAACATATTTACCATTCCTATTTAGTAAATAATTTAGGTACCTGCAAAGTATTTAGGTAGGTGTAGTTGTGTAGGTTGAGAGGAACAACCTACACTACATTATGGTAGGCAGGTGGAAACAGATCGGGATCGTCGGAGGTTGGCGGCGTCGTCAGCGGCAGTGGTCGGGCCGGGCGGCGCAGGCGGCGAGATCAAAGCGCGGCGCGGGTCGACGCACGCGGCTCTCGATCGCCGTCACGTCCCGCGCGCTCCCCGGCTCGCCTGCCCGCGTCTTCAACAACCTCAAATCAATTCGTTTGTCCGTTTGGCCGACTTCGAGATGCCGTCCTATCGGCACTCGCGGCACGCAAAATAATACTCAAAGGAAGCCTACCATTTTTGAACCGATCATTGTTTACAAACGAGCAACGTTTAATGGTCGTATGGGTGCATGAAAGGAGCCTCGCCGAGCGGTAATCTAATCGTATAGCACTCAGTAACGCAGTCTAGCTGACTAATCCTTTTGCTACGGCACGATAATAAACCCGAACAGCTGTCTCTCTCTGAAAATCCGAATGGTCAATGATCGTAGGTTTAGACTTCACTACCCGAAACTGTCAAATTATCCCAATCAACCTTGAACCAATAAAGTTGTGATGTGCTGGCGTCTGTGCAATATTTACAAAATCAGAAATATTATGGCATTGCTGCTTATTCTGTGAGCGAGTTACTCCCATATTAAAAGAAACACCCAAAAAAGCTGTAGCTGTAGGCGAGGCCTGTAGGGCTATAGACTTAGTAGAACCTGGATACCACATTTTAGGGTTCATTTAGTCGATTTTAACTTGCTAGCATAGGAGTCTAGTGTAAAACTGCAGAGTGCTACTAAAGGTTCCGACGATAGCTTTCATTGAACTAGTTACTGGCCTCGGTTGGATTTATTGGTAGGCAGAATGTTAAGTTTTCAAGTTGGCAGTGTGAACACAAGCTAAAAGACTCGAATCTTTGTAGCAGGTAGATCCCGTGGTAAGGGTCTCACTTGCACTTTGAAAATATCCTTTATAACTACGATGTTACGACATAAAGGCGCTGCGCGCTTTTAATGACAAATAGTTACCCCTGCATTACTTTAAAATAATTAAAACCCACAACTCTAAACATATCACACGGCTTTCATGTGTGATCCCCGTTAACTTCCCCCTTACTCAAACGCCAGTAATTCCTCCTAATCCTCACGAAGCATAAATAGTAGAAAACAAAAAATAAAACGTGAGTACTCATAATTTAATCAAAGCTGTTCGGTGCGTTCGCCGGCGCATGGCGGCATGGCGTGTCGGACGGCCATAGTAACGCAACGGGTTGAATTAATTAGTAGTGCAGTGCTCGGCGGCCGAGCCACTCACTGTCTTTATAACATAATTTGCACTTCGTGCGGCGAGATCAAAGCCGAGGCCGTTCGATGGCGGCGCCTTTGATCACGACGAGCCTTTGACTGCCGCCGCCTCCGCCGGCCACGCCTCGAAATAGCCAATTTGTCGCTAGTTTTTTTCGTAAGACGAAGTGGTACTTTAACACGCAGGGTACGGGTTATTTACTACTACAATAGTAGGTATCTTTAAGTTTTATATTCTACCAGGCTGGTGTTATAAAGCTGAGTGGATTTGTTGTCGTTTACTTACTGGCGCCAATAGACAGCTTTTATAAACGACTACTGATCACTAATTCCCGCTCGACTTTGTCGGTGTGCTTTTTTCTAGTTAGCCTTCGGACTTCAAACTCAAGCATAAATTGTACCGTGTCCATTCCATCCAGTTGAATGGCAACCCTCTGGCCAACTTTTCCGGGATTAATTATTAAAAAAAAAATATAACTTACTCTGCCACGCGAGCAAAACCGCGGGCGCATTTAGTACACAAATGTTAACTATTATAACGTAGTACTATCTAATAATAACTTGGTAGATATTAATTCGGGATCACTTTAAAGCGTCCGACATACGAGAGAACAGGTTTTGTCGGAGGTAAAGAAAAAGAAGCGTTCACGCCGTATAAGGGGATAAAAGGAGATACGTAATCTTATGTTATTATTTCTTTCTTTGAAGCCGAGCCGACAGAACATGCCGTGTCTACTACAAGTTGCATCTGTGCCGCATGTTTTGTTGCCCTCGTGCGCATCTACTGTTCTCTTCACAGAAGCGGCATTTTGAGGGGGGCGGTGGGGCCGCTCCCCCGGGTGCCAAGCTCCAAGGGGTGACAGGCGGTTCCCGTGAAGAGCCGCTGACACGCACTTTGACTAAGCAAATTAGGAAATTGACCACAACGCAACATAGCTTTAATACAAAACTTTAAAACTTTTATACAGACTTCCAAAAAACCGTGAAAAATGACTCGAGGTCGCTTAGCTCGCTCTTGCACCCTTAGCTTTCTCATCATTCGTATCTATTATTTCTAAGTAAGGACCAAATAACAATAATAGTTCTAACTTTTAGATCCACAGTGAGTTATGCTCGCCTAACTTATCTTTCCGTCCATTGAAAAGGAAAGTAGACTTTGATAATGTAGGTAAGTACCTAATTGAATATTTTAGCAATATAAATTCGCGTGAACGCGTTCAGTATTTGTCGTTTTATTTTGAGGGGTGCTTAACAGAAAACCGCCCCATGCAACGCCGTCACTATGTTCCTATGAACAATGAACAAAACATAATGGGTATCTATTTATAGGAATAGTTTACCTACCTGCTACAACATACAAAAAAAGTGGTTGATATTTCAATACTATGGCGTTTCTCAGAGTTTCTCCGAGAAAAATTTGGACTACAATTATAAATTCCGCGGGGCTTTGTAAAATAAAAAAGCGAAATAACTCTCATTAGTTCAAAGAATTGTTGAATAGAGCGAATGTTAGTTGATAAAAATAAATACCCTGATCAATCCCTACTTGTAAATACATATTATGTACGATCAAGTAAACAAGTGCTTTTACAAGAAAAGTATACGTACCTAAGTGGGCTTAGCCCACACGACGCGTTAAAAGTCGAGCGACCACATCTGGCGACGTGCCAGCCGGCTGAATAGCACAAATAACGCCACTATCAACATTCCAGGTCACTTCGTAAGATTATCTTTTTTATTATGTGCGTATACAAAGATTTGATCTTACAGATCCTAACAAACAATCTTGCTGAGCACGGGATTAGGTACTAGGAACATAACTGCAAGGCGTGTTGAATGGCAGAATTGATAGATTCTTAAAGCTATCAATACTATTGTAAAAATGGAAATTGGATTAATAATTGTGTTTAAAACTGATACTTAAATTTATCGATGATATTAAAAATCGTCCGGCATAGCCATCAACACTATTTCGTGGAAGCCGCCACCCACGTAGAGCCTGCGCGAGACCCTCCTGGGCGCTATATGTATGGTCATCTTATTGTAACGTCATCCGATATATTTAGGTACCTATGTTATGGTAAAAAGCAAAGGAAAGTCAGCACTACTTAGTCATTTACTCACTACTACTCACACACCCAGAATTTTACTGAATCCCTGAAGTAATAACACTCGAGTTATAAAGGAGTTGATTATAATAATAATCAACTCCCTAATTTCATCAACTCAGAATCACTTCATACATCCGAGAAATGTGTCTTGCCCACATTGTCTGTCATGTGCCATGTAAAGTCCATGGTTTACCCTAAAATGTTGATGTTTCAGCATTTATGGCAGCTCCAGACGTGCACATCAGCTGTTTGGGTCAAGTAGCTATTATAGAAGTTTAATATGGGACAGCTGATAGTTTTTTCGCAATTTCGATGATGATCCCATGGAGACATCCCTGGCAGACAGTCCAGCAAAGCACGAGCTTCAGTTCAGAGATCGTTTATTTGTCAGAAACATGAGTACACTCCACAACTTTCACACTACAACCGGGGGTCTAACAGTGAACAGTGTTTTGCATCTAGTTAAAGTTTCGTTCCCTGTCTTCCTGAAAAATAATCGAACCATTATTAACGAAATCTACTGATTTGAGCTTTCCTTCGAAACGTGGATCGTGTCGCAGCATTATTTATTGTTTAGACTAAAAATCGACTCGTTCGGAAAAAGGCTAGGCAGATGATGATATGATTATTTTAACAAAGAAGTCTCAATGGATTTTTTCTTGTAACAAAAGGAAGCAGTTTTTTTTGTCATTTAGATACTGTACGTGCCAAAAGTCCAGCCAAAGCTGCATCCGGTTAGACTGGAAGCCGACCCCAAGATAGTTTGGGAAAAGGCTAGGCAGATGATGATGATGACCTGCCAAAAGTCGTATTTTCAACTAGGTAGGTAGGTATGTATATTCTTCCCAAATGTGGAAGCCCGAAGCCGATTGAAGAGAGGCTTGCTTAGTTTGCCACTAACCAACAAGTACCTACTGTCTACCTACCTACCTTAATCTTTTTTGTAATCGCTTACTTCAGGGTCATCGACCGCATGGAGGCTGCCATTGCCAACGTAGCGGATGCGCGTTCACCTTTCTCTCTATTACTGCCCTATAGGTAGTTATTTACGTGCTGTTCACTTTCTTCACTAAGAAAAAGTTGCTAGATACACTAATCCACAAAGAACTAGGTACAACCACACCACACCAAAACACCGTTAGCAAATTTATTTCTCTGTCTGTAGTTGAGTTTACGTAGGTGAATAAAGTAAAGACAAATACTAGCACTTCGACCTCACGGATTTCGATCTTCCTCTTACGACCTGGAACACCCCTCCATACTTCATCCTCTTAATTATTTACGTATCTGAAGAAGTATTGTTGCGAAGTTTCAAATTTTCTAACCCGATGGTGTTTTCTCTTTTAATCGGTACCAGAAAGCACGATTTTTGAAGAAAATGTGCAATCGTAACCCTGATGGTATAAATTAAAACGAAATAGGCTATCTACATCACAAGTCAGGCAATATATGTACCGAAGGCTTTTACAGACACTTCAGTCATAAGTCATACTGTTCACCACAGATCATCACTTGGTTAAAAGCTCTCCTAGAATAAAAGCTCCTAAAATATCCAGAAAATATAAAATCAAACAATTTGGAAAACAGTTAACAGCTCACAAAACAAACAACCCGAAAAAAACAAATATCAGCTAAGCGAGATCACTTAACAACTTTTAGAGGAAAGAAAAACCCAAAAGAAACCTTAAAACTGCAATCTCAAACAAATAACATGCACAAATTTGTGAAAAATAAAAGCAAAGTAAGTAAATTATTAAAGCCGATGGGAAATTGGGAATCCATGGTGGCTTGTGTTCTAATTACAACTAAACCCGAGTTTACGATGAATCCAAGAAATTTACGATGAACGGTACAAAATAGTAAGGATCGAACTCTGGCTTGCTAGCTAGTTTTCGTATTTCCTCCTTCAAACAATTTTGAGCACTCTTGATACTTTTTGTCATATCCAATATGTTATGATAATTATGACAGATCCATAATATGCATATGGAAATCCATAGTTCAAAACAAAGATCTAAAACTTCGGGAGTCCAATTTTAAGTTATTGCTTGTTTTAATACCTGCCATCAATGCTAGAAAACTCATCATAATTGAGTGTGTATTTACTCCCTACATCCACATGCGTTGAATAATCCACTACGGTAGCAATGCAGGATTCGATACTATTATTGATCTACACAGGTATTTGCCCTTTTATAAGATGCAACATTGTATCGAAAACTTTGCAAAGCTTTTGCGGCAGACTGTGTCCAGGTGACACCGTGCTTAGATCGATCTTCGTCCGTCACGTATTCGGTTGTATTTTGTACATTAAGCGTTCCCACTATGCCGACCGGTTGTTTCGCCGAGACAGCATTCAACCTGAACAATTTCTATGAAGCTGTTCACGTTATCACGATCGGCAAAATTTAAGTGTTTAGTGGCAACGCTTTGTCGCTGCAGAGCACCGGCAAAATACCCGGACCTGTGTAAAATTCAAACTCCACTGGCCCCGCTCTCACTCTCTCTAACTTTGAGGTCAAATACTTACTACAAAATATACTCTGAAACTACAAGTTTCCACTTAAAGTTGTCAACATTGAAAGGGAATAGGTACTGTCATTTGAAAACATAATTTGAAGAACTTTGATTCATTGCTTCTCATTTCAAGTAAGTGTTTATGTTTCAAATGTTCCGAGTGAATATCTTTCTCGTAAAATTATTTTACTATTTTTTAGGTGACCGTACCCAAAGGATCAAACGGAACCCTATTACTGAGACTTCGCTGTCCGTCCGTCCGTCTGTCACCAGGCTGTATCTCATAAACCGTAATAGTTAGCCAGTTGAAATTTCTACAGATCATGTATTTCTGTTGCCGCTATAACAACAAATACTAAAACGGAATAAAATAAAAAAATTACGGGGCTCCCATACAAAAAAGTGTTTTTTTTTGTTTTTATAAATAATGATACGGAACTTTTGTGCGCGCGTGCATTTCGCACATGGCCGGTTTTCTTAAATTCCACTACACCACAATACAACAAAACTTGCATAGTCCGCGTCGTCGTCGGGCATACTCATGTCTGACCTCGACTGGCGAGGACTTTTTTTGACGGATCCGGTGAAATATGAACACCTATGTCCGGACGACGGTTTCCGGCAAAACAACCAGTCATAATGGGAACGCGGTCTATCAGGCATCAGGCGGTATTTGTTTCGCGATCGCGACACAGCAGGCCGCCACGCCAGCCGCCATCGCCTGTGTGTGCCGCCTCACCGCGTCGCACTATCCCGCGCCCTCGTCGCCCCTCCCTACTCCCTTCATCCATCAGTCAGTCACTCTACGGCACTCACGAGAGGCGGACGCTCGATTTCTCTCGTCGCTCAACATTCACGCGGACAATTGGGTCAAAGCCTTTGCGTTAACGACGAATCCTTATACGTCCTGTGTCGTGACCGAATACAGTGCAAGTGAAATAGAATTACAGTTAGTGTGTATCAAATTAAACCTGCGGTTCTTTTGAAGTGTACGGGATGCGTGCGTGAGCGCAGCGCATGACGTGCTACGAAACGTTGAGAGCTCCGGCACCCGCCGCGGACGCCCCCATGGCGCACCACTTCGTCAAGTGGTGGCGCAACAAGTTTAGAAATGGATACAAGAAATTTAGCAGTAAGTTATTCATAAGAACTACAGACTTGCAATGACATACAAGATTCCGTAAAACGTAAAAGTTGTTACTACTTGACACTGCCCTGTCTGTCGATCTTTTCGTCTATATTTTCAAAATATTATTTTCTTGTTTTACATGTACACAGTAGTAGGTACTTTATAAAAACTGGAAAACATGTTGTTACCGTAATAAAAACAAACAAATTAAAGAGAAAAATAACTAAACTATGTATTACATTTATGTTTATGTGTGATACGAATAGCAAACTTCACAATATTATTAAAAAAACCGGTCAAGGGCGAGTTGAAATAGAGCAAGAAGGGTTCTATAAAACGTATTGTTTACATTTAAAACAACGCCATCTGTCGATTCCATACTTACAATTTACAATTAGTTTTTGTGTTTTTACTTATTGTTGCTGGTCTTCAGGTATGCAGGTACTTTTCTAAGTACTCGGTACTCGAACATATTTGGGATCTTTAGAACAATGTTTATACTTAGATGTTTTGACGGCGCGGCTCGGCGGTGCTTTTATATTTAGGCTTCGTTTGCAAATAGGGGTACCTATACCTAGGTAGGTACTCACTTACACCTAAGCGGAAATGTAAACAAATGTGTTTCCAGAAAAACGAGAGTATATATTTCTTTGAATATGCATTTTTTACTTAGTGGCTTTTTTCAACTCAATTAGTCAGGTAACCGATTTCCACGTGAAAAAGGGATTCAATAACAAAAATATTGTGAGGGATTTACTGATATAAGTAATACCAGACTAGTTAATATGTAGAGCCGACAATTTCAAAATTGAATAGCTAAGTACCTAGTAATTATTATTCAATAACACTATTTTTAATTAGTTTTATTATGTACCTTAGTATCGTGTCTATTCGATTATCTTAGTCAACGATATGTAAAAAGTCTAACTAATGTACCGGTTATACCTTTATCGTGCTTATTATAAGATTTTACGATCCCGCACGATGTTATCAAGTGTCGGTGAGATCAAACACGGGCACCGTTGGCACGGCGACGACCCGCCGACCGGGCGATTCGTTCGCGGCAACATGAATTGAATGGAAAAAAAAAGTTAAATATTAGGACGAGTTGTCTTCCGCTACACAGCCACAGCCCATTTACAGATGACCACAGATATCTACGTTCCAAGTTTCATTAAAAGATTTACTTTTTGGTTTTAACGTTTAGCTCAGGAAAACTAGTTTGATTAATGGCAAATCTGCAAAATAAATCCAAGACAAGATTAACTAAGTACGATCTCTTGTTAACTACTGTCATTCATAGAGACTAACACGTTTTGAATAAATAAAAAAGTATAGTAGCCCAGGAAAATAAGCTAGGATAATATCGCGACTTGCATTACATTAAACTTTCTTTCTTTGTACTTGTTACTATTGTTAGTTATTATGTCGTCGCGATTTTTTTTATACTTAATATGAATAAATACAATGTGAAAAGGTCATATGAAAAATATTGTGGAAACCCCTGAGAATCTTTATAATATATTTATTTATTCGTTTCACGTGAATTTATGTTCAGACAAGTTTATTCTTAATTACCAAATTTTGTATAAAATATTCGTATGGAAAAGGATACTTTAGTTTCCGCAGTATCTTTGAGATATAGTAAAGTTCTCGTTTTTCTTTCATAGATATGCTACACGTGGTTCTTGATCAAATAAACCTTATTTATTATATTGGCACACACCACTGATTTATTATATAAGAATGCGCTTTTCTCAATTAACTTAGCCCTATAATCTTGAGAACTATTGGTCCAACGCAAGAACATTATTATTGTCTTTGCAGACATTTGTTCTTGATGCAGATCGTCGGATTCACAAAGTCATGTTGAAAAAAAAGTCCAATTCTGAAAAGGTCCCATTCGTAGAACGTCCGGTTCGCCTAATGTCCTTTTACTCTCTCTCCCGGAGACTGTTGGTTCTTTAATTGCGTTTTTTTTTTCTGAATTGAATAAGGAGTAACTGCTACCGAACCTTTACTGAAAGATCGAACTTTCGATTACCGAACCATGTGCCATTAAAAAGACTTTATAACCATAAAATTAAAATTGTGATTCCTTAAATTGATTAGCCACGTACTCCTAGGAAAGAAATTAACACATCAGTCTGTCGTAAATAAATAAAAGATAATTCCGGCTCCTTAATACTGTGTGAGCATCACAGCGCCCACTGAACTAATAATACAACTTCAAAGCAAACAAATACAAATAGCGCTTTGATCTTGTTCTGTTTAGTTACAACAAAATATTGTTGATACTTCATTACGTCTTTAAAATGAATTTAATAATCTTCTGCTGTCGTAGAGTTTGTTATGATGACTTGCTGAGTGAACTGTTTCGTCTATTTTATCAACTTCAAAGTGAATTTTATGAAAAAGAACTATTACTCCCAAAAAAGTGGCAAATTATGATAGATTCAAAGTACATACCTAAACAGAATTCCTGTCCTATCTAACTGCAGTGTTACGATTAGGTCCCATATTAAAAAGGGGGCCAGACAAATGCCATCAACCGGGCACAAATCCAAACTCTGGGCTGTTACTGAGAAACTCGTGCTGGCGAAAAGCTCAAAGCTCATCGCGTCTGCTAAAGACCAAAGAATCAGTCCTTTGGTGTATTTTTTTATTTAAACTAATCGTATTAGGCAAATACACTAAATTCTCGTTTTGTACCATGTTCATCTATATTTCTTTTTTCTATTGAATACAATTTTTCAAGGCTGATCTACTTAACATTTTTGACATTTCGAAATAAACTTGAAAATTAACAATGAAAGGCAGATAAGTAATCTAAATCACCGAGCAGGAATGTGGTTAAGCGCTGCTGCATTATTGCGTATCCAGTAGCTATGTTGTTTCCTCTACAGTTTAGTACCGTAGTTAAGAGACACTTGATACATGTATCGGTCTGTGGGTCTCTCACACGTTGACGTTGATTCGGGGACTGCAACTTTAATTCAGGTTTGTTACAATAATAATAATGTTGCATTAAAAAAAAAAAACTATGCACAATCATTGCCGCAAATCACTACTTGTTTTTGATAAATAATACAAAAAAAAAACTGGAAACGGCGGGCGAACGCAAAAATAAGAACCAAAATTGATTTCGTAAGACGGATAAAAGAAATGCCGCCTTTTGAGATAACATTAGCGGCAGATGTGCGATGCTACGGTGGATCCCAAACGTTCCAAAGGGCGACCCACTCACGGGGCCTTCCAGGAAATGTCTCAACGCTCCCCGTAACCTTGTGTCGTGTAGGTATACATCTCTCCGCCGCTGGGCGCAGGCGTCGCGTCGGCGCGCGGCGGTCGGTCCGCTTCACACAAACTTTTGAATTTCGCCGACAAGCTTTTTGGTATACAACTTTTTTTTTCTGGCCATTATGTTACTCGTATTGTATTCCCTGGTCAATGATTACAATGACTAAAATACCATGAAATACGAATTGAAGATTTAAGGTTCGTTGGTTTCATAGGTAGATACTATACTAGGTAGGTAAGTACCTGTTTTAGAGGTTAGTCACGTGAGTATTGAAACGAAACAGGATAAAGCTTCTGCAGGGCGTGCACAATTGTTACCAATTTTGGTAGGAGTTGGCGCAGCAGGATAGGATAAAATAAGCAAAATAATTGAATAAACATAATGTATATCGGCTTGCTGTTATGATTTATGTAAGATGGAATGTGTTTTGTTTTGTAGAAATTACTAATCCATACAAAGTTTTTCTTAATATTCTAATGGAAAGCACATGGCATAATCAAAGGAGAATGGACATAACCAGGTTGTAGTTGACAATTTATACACAAAAAAACTTCTTTTTAATGAATAATCATGTTTATTCTAGCCTGAAGCAACGTTTAGGAGATAACACAATACATATAACTAGTGTATTGTTTCGAAGCTAAGCCCATCTTTACATTTTTTTTTACTGCGTTACTAGCGAGCCCTTGTGGACCCG
Source organism: Cerastis rubricosa (assembly GCA_949152445.1). Taxonomy (NCBI): domain Eukaryota; kingdom Metazoa; phylum Arthropoda; class Insecta; order Lepidoptera; family Noctuidae; genus Cerastis; species Cerastis rubricosa. The sequence goes on along the minus strand of OX424525.1, from coordinate 11,787,319 downwards.
GTCAGTCGTCGCCAAATGATACCAGTTCATTATTAATTCCATTTTTAATTATTAATGGTATTTATGAGAATAATAATTGTAGGGAAGAAACTTAATAATACAGTTCGATTACTTTAAAATGATTAGAAATAACATTTACTGTTCATATTAATCTCTTCACGCTTTCTGAAACCATGTTATAAATACCTCAATAAACCGTCACAAATACAAATGTGGAAACGACTTTTGGCTTGGCTTGCAAGCAAGTACCTAGGGCTTATAAAGGCTTGAAAACCTAGTGGACCATATTAATGATCTCCCTTATATGATGGCCAAATTTTCGGATATAATTCTATTTGCTGATGACACTTCGCTATAATCTTTAAAATTGATAGAAAAGATACAGACGTCTTACATGTTAACGAAAGCCTAACTATTCTCTCGATGAATGATTGATTGTCTTGATGAATGGTTCGCAGCCAACAATCTTTTATTGAATAGAATACGAATAAAACAAAATGCCTTAAGTTTTCTTTACCAAATGTACCACAACGTGACCTAAATTTAAATCTTGACGGCAAGAAGCTTGATGTTATAGCGGAAACTGTATTCTTGGGGATTACTATCGATTCAAAACTGCAGTGGGGCGCGCACATTAGAACTCTTTCAGGAAGGTTAAGCTCAGCTGCCTATGCAATCAGAAAAATAAGGCAGTTAACTGATATAGCCACAGCTAGGTTAGTATACTACGCTTATTTCCATAGTATTATGTCCTATGGCATTCTGCTGTGGGGATCGGCAGCAGACGTTGATTCAATTTTCATACTGCAAAAGACGGCAGTCCGCGCTATCTACAAAATGGGTCCTCGTAAATCCCTCAGAGAAAAATTTAAAGAAATCGATATACTGACTCTGCCTTCACTTTATATTTTAGAATGTATTTTATATGTCCGCAAAAACCGAGGACTTTTCAAAATTAGAAGTGACTTCCATAATATAAATACACGCATTAAACACGAAATTGTAATACCCAAATTCAGATTAACCAAAACTAGCAAGTCTTTTCTTATAAACAGTATACGCTTTTATAATAAGTTGCCGAAGTCAGTTATGACCGATGGAAAGTTTAAAAATCATATTAAACGTGTCCTAATTAAAAAGCATATTACAAAATTAAGGTTGCACAAGTCGACGGCACGAACTCGTTGGCGGGCGAGGGTAATATGCATCCTATTTAGTAAGTTTTTAATTTACAAAATTAATTTATTTAGTATTAATTTATCTAGTTTTTGTTTACTTATTTATATATTTATTTATTTGTTTAGTGAAACATACGACGATTTATAGCGAAAATGAGCGCGTCAAATTTCATAAATTGAGTTTTGGCCGTATAGATATTATGGGAAAACTGCTAAATGTATCTACTCAAAATAAATTATTTGAACTTTTGAATAAATTATCTATCCCTGTACGGTTTCACTTTTTCCATTTTCATACTACATACGCGATTTATTTAAGCCCAAAGATTAGTTAAAATTAGTGTTGAAATACGGAAGTTTCGACGCTCATAACTTCCAAACCAATATTTTTTTCCAATTCTGCTTCCATACAGGGCTAGATAATGACAAGACCAGTTGATAGAATTTTTAGTTTTGAACCTACACCGTCAAACAGACGAGTTATCACCATACTACGTTTGTATGGAAGAATGGCCGACTTGTGTACCCTTAAGGACTACGTTGAGGATAGAGAAGTTTGGCCTTAGCCCCTTCGCACATGCGGCTTCCCTGGTAGCTCATAAACGGCACAAGTGTGGCTAACTATTCTCAATCTTATTTTTTTTTCCTTTCTTTTTAATCAGATGTTTTACAATGGTTTTTAAATCATTACACCTTTTGTTTAGAATAGTTACAGCTTACAGCACGGATGACAACATTTGTGTCACTTATTTGATCTAGTCTTTTTGTGATATTTTCTATTTATTTTTTGTTGTTGTATAGACTCTTTCTTATTTACCGATTGTTTGTAACTGTGTGGACATTGTAGGCCTTATAGATTCCTAGATCCTTGGTAACTTTTTATTTCGTTCTACGTTTTGTAGTAAGCAACGACTTTTTGTCAGGCCTACGATGTCCTCCCATACTTTATTTAGTACTAATGCTGTAACAGAAATATTGTAAAACCAAATGATTTTAAAAGAGTAACCATGGACGGCACGGTTGGCGCAGTGGTTGAGCGATCGACTGCTGCGCTGCGTGTCGCGGGTTCAATCCCCGCACGGAACACATATTTGTATGGCCTACAGATAGTTGTTCCGGGTCTGGCTGTTTGTGTATGTGAGTTTAAATGTTTGTAAACGCACCCACGATACAGGAGAAATTCCTAGTGTGGGGCAAAGTTTTAAAAAGAAAAAAAAAAAAGAAAAAAGTTTCTTGCCGGTTCTTCTCCATAGGAAACGACCAACCCGAACCGAGCACCTTTTTGCCGACGTTTTATAAGTGCCCCTGTAGGCCTATGTAAAATAAAAATATTTTGATTTTGACCTAAATCAGTGATGAACTGATGATTCTATACGAGCGACTTAAATATGTTTACTCTAATTATGTTGACAATAATATCCTCTTGCGGTAATTATTATGTACGGTACAGGACGTAAAAATATGATATGAACGGCATTTTTCATTGAAATCTATAAACTCGAAGTTTGGACTTTCTGAACATCGAGAAATAATTGTGCGTACGGCAGCCCCGAAAAGCAGAGCAGCGATCTCCCACAAACATTAATCTCTGAGCCACCACATTCAATTTGCTGTCACTATGAAGAATGGTTACCTCGACTTACATTTGGGCGACACCAATAATATAACTCAGTTGAACTTACCGATTTTTTCCATCTTTTCAGTTGGTACGGAGAGCGAGCGGACGGACACCGAGGAGCTGGTGGGACGAGCCGGTTCCCAGTGTTCTGCGCCCCCCGACCTGTTGCCGAGCGAGGCTCGAGCCCTGCTGCGGCCGGCCACACCTCCGGCGCCGCCGCCGCGCTCCTCGCACGAACCTTCCTACAAACCACCACCGTCACCCATCCCGGCCAAGGAGAACAATGATAATAAACAACCTAAATTACGATTTGAGGTAAATCCAACATTCAGTCAATAAATTACTCAAATTATTATACATATACCGGTGAAAGAACGTAGTAGAATAATGAATTATGGCAATCGAAGTACTTACTAGCAGATTCCCAACTCTTCATTGAGTACGTTTTTCATAGTAGCAAAATAATACCTAATAATAACAGAAAATAAGGTTCAACCAATCTTGACATCGTCGCTTTAGTCAACCTATTTGGTAGTGCTTCTCCGAAAAAGCCAAAAACCCAAAGCCAAAAGATGTGACTTCGATATTGTTTCGAAACTGTCTCGGTTACTTTTTTTAATCACCGGCTTATATTTTTCCATACTAAGGAGCTTTAAAGCCATTTACAGGTCAGATAAAAGAAATTTTTTAAACATTCCGTGGTTTAGCGACCCTTTTTTCCAAGAATTTAGGGGATCAATGAAAAAATCCCACGAAGTTTCTTAATCGCAAACATTGCTGTATGGTTTAGATACGAAGGCGCATGCCAACCATATGATAGTTTATGATGGGAATTAGAAAGTGGCGATCAGTAACCCAGCAAGTCGTGACTTAAGATTTAATCAAATTCATGTCCACAATCTACATAATCATGAATTCTTTAAGAATTTAAAGAGCCGCGGCGACGACGTAATCCGACTTTGTCTTTTAAATTTTTGTTTAAAAAAAATGCTATCCTTGAATGCAGGAAACCATTATCCGTGGCAAAATGTTTGTTTAAATTAGGATTTGTGGTTTTGCGTGTTCAGTCAGAATTCAATAAATACAGCCGCGATTGCTAAGCAATTGTCATTAACCAGTATTTTCGACGAATTTACAGTAAGAAAAAAACATTAATGCTGACAAATATCGTTAAAACATTATTTTCGGATACAATCAGAATCTAGCACTTCGGAAGTGGTGCCCACCCACACAGTCATCAATACTTTTTGTGGGGCACTCAGAAAGTTAGAAAAGCGCAACAGAAAGGGTAATGAAGAATATTCCAGGATTAAACTTTTAAAATTACTATCCAATACCATACTATGCAAAGTTTCTCGCGTCCTAAACAAGTTTAAAAACACTTTTCCAGTCTGTCTCGAGCACCTTTTTTACGGCCTATCCGAAAGCTGCTAGAGAAAATTCCTGCAATAAAAACTGCATCCCGTTGACTTAATTTTTGTACTTAAGGAATAAAAAGACCTTGCACAGTACCAATTTCATGCTGTCAGAACTGCTGACCACGAAATGCTTTTTTTCTAACAAAGAGATCCCGCAGTCTCCATGTTAGGAAAGAGCATTTCCTGGTTTTCAAGGGCGTTTCTGATCATCGTGAAGCTATCTTCGTCACCCGAAAGGTGCTCGAGTAGAATCTCGTGAAAGCTTTCTGATTCAATATGCAACATGTACTGAATCTCTTCTCGACATTTGAAATATTAATAAACGCACGAAAATATTCCCGATCCCAACGGTACTGGTAGTCCATTTTTCATAAAGGACATTTTTTTTTAATAATCATGTTAATATACCGACTTGTCATATTTTCAAAACAAACAAAACTGGCCGAAGGTTTTACATATTTATTTTTACGCGAAGCTTTCCGAGTGCCCTGGCGTTATCATAAGCGGCAACGGAGGCCGGCCCGACTTTACCTTCTTCTAGTTAAGGCAGAACTAGTTTGCTTTTAAAGCGTGAGGAGATAAGGAGGACGCCCGCCTAGGCGGCCGCCACGCGTATGTCCGGCGCCGCTGGGTTATCTACTACAACTTAACCTTTCGACCGTAATCCAATAAGGAATCGGTAAAAGGAGCACTGATTACTCCGAAAACTAAATATGTATTTATCAGATCACTGAATAAAACCACAGATAACACCTCTCGGTGATTATGACTCAATAAAAATGGAGTAGACGCGCTTATAAGACTACTCACTCCTCTAGGAGTGAGTAGTCCTATAAGCGCGTCTGCAAGTGCGTTGCTCTTGAAGTCATAAAGTTAGCAAGATTTTTAGTTTCAAAAGTATCAGACGATTTTTATTCTTCATTTTAAGGAGCTGACGTGTGATGTAGAGTTGCAGCATCCAGCACCCTCTAAACAACAGCCGCTACAGTTCTCTTTTACACTCTATGACCTCGATGGACATGGTCGCATGACCAAGGACGTAAGTATAACAATAAAATAAATACGTGCCTAGAAAATAAAAATGACGACTCTTACATTTATTAACCACTTGCTCAATGTTTAATTTTCAGGACATAGCCGGTATCGTGTCTACAATATACGAATCTATAGGAAAATCAGTGACTGTGCCACACTATGGCTCAAAAACAATACAAGTGCGGTTGACAGTAGTGCCAGAAGACGGAAAGAGCAGAAGTCATCGAGAAAGGCGAGAGGCCCGGCGACGTCGACGTCGAGAATATCCGTCAGCTGGCAACGCTCCACCGCCCGACTGTATAGATCATAGCGAGGAAGAGCAGAGAGGAAGACTCTCACCTGATGATGACGTTTCCTCCAAGTCATCATGTTCAGGTGACCGAAGACCAGTCCACAGTCCACCAAGACAAACCACATATCTACAATCCCGAGCCCACCGTCAACCACGCAGAGAACATCGGGAACGAAAACACACAAAAAAACGTTCCGGAAGTTTGCAAAGACGCGAATTACTAGAAATAATTCAAGCTAACATGGAGAAAAACCATATGAGCTTCCAAGCCTCAAGGTATGTGCCATATTCATTAGCACTATTGGTCAGTAGAAAAAAATATGTTTTTGACTTGAATCCTGTCCTAAGAGTACCCCTGTATTTACATTCCCGTAGTGTAGTTACACCCAGGTAAAAGTCTAACTACAGACCAAAAGTTACAGACGGCATACCGACAGTTACTTTTGCATTTAAAATATTAGTATTGATGTGTGTAACGTTACACTACACAATCCACTAGTACTCAAAGAATTATCACGGATATTACCATATTAGTTGTTCAATGTCTGGGAACTGTCCCACCGTTTTGAAAAGGAAGCTACTTTCAGGAGTATTAAGTAAACGTTGATCACTGCCTTTTCGCACTGCCAGAGAACTCGTTCCAATACTTTGCCGCGGCGATAAGAGCTATCTAAGCTACCGAAAAACTCGATCAGTGATGCTTCCTTGGCGGGCAGAGCTCTCTCTGAGAAACTCTTGTTTGGTCCATACGCATGCCAGAAAATGACTGTGCAGTCATTCAGTCATAAATGGGCCGTCTCTCAGCGACAACTATCCGAACTACATACTAGCTGCTGGATGCTCGCCAAATCGTTTTTAATTGTTAGATCTACTCGCTTTTCTCTGAAAATCAACAGAGCCTAACACCCTATTATTTTTATTACAGGAAGCCCTGTGAACATGCTACTATTGAAGAAGAAGTAACAAACAATTATCAGAAGCTTCGAAATAGATCTCATACGGTCAGCGAGAAGCCAACAAATGCATTCCAAAAAAAGAAATCTGATAATTCTGGCAACGGATACCTAGATCTAGCAAGCGGCGGCGATTCACATCTATGTAGGTACGACCGTTACCTGCATGCGGTGATTTGTTCGTCGGCGCGCCATGCGAACACTGGATACCATCAGAAGCAGACGCCGAGGCCACGGCCACCGCACGCGCACCACGCGCGCTCTCGCTCGCACGACCTACCTGCGCAAGCGCAAGCAACGCAACAACCTAGAGTATTACAAATTATATTCTTATAGAATTTAAGAAAGCGCTCACGTGTTGAGTAAGTTCGTGTGTTTGTGGGACGATTGTAATTTGTTGAGTTACCAGACGCTATTTGAAAGAAAGTAAAAGAAAAGAAGTCGATATACTTCTCAAATATGACGTTCAAAATGTTTGCCCTCTATTTTTATTCATAAGCCAAGCCTAAGTAAGTAAGTACTTATAATGTCTCCGTTCTATACATAGATATGTGAATAGTTTGAATATTGATTATATAATATTGAATATTTGATGAAAATCCCAGTATTGTCATACAAGAAATTGAAGATACTTAATTATGATTTACTTGATAGCGATAAATATTGTGAGAAGAGCTTGCGAGGAACAACTGACGCCACTTTTGCACGCCACCAACTGTACGAAAAGTACAGGCGTGCAAACAAAGAATTTGCACATGGTGTGATTTGGAAAACGTATGAAAGGGTACCTCGGAATGTGTTGTGGTGGGCCATGAAAGAGAAAGGTTTGCTTGTGTAGTATGTAGAGTTAATTCATGCTAAGTACAATCCTGTACCAACGTCTGGTAGGCCGCTGCTGACCACACTCACAAATTCGGTGTGGCTGTTGGCTTGCATCTTACCAAAAGGTCCCAAGAGTATGATGTTTTGATTTACTTTTTTTATCTCTACTTATACTATGATTGGTAGCAGATATATCTACACTCCACCATTAACTATTTTGAAATAATTCAGCATGTGGCACAATTTAGAAAAAGCTGATGTCTTTACTGGACTGTAACATGATTAGTTTGAAGTTTAACGCGGCCTTAGATATTTAATTAGCCAAAATGTGCCTTTACTTGGTAACTACCAAGTTACTAGTTGAGTTGAATGAGATGTAGCAGAGTTCATGATGATATGCGTACTGATAGGTGATAATGCTCAGTAGACTACCTATGTACCTTTGATAATGCAAGACTCATTTTAGAGTTTCATAGACTGATTTTAGTTATAAGTGTTAGGTACTCCAGCGATAGTTTATAACAATTGTTATATGTAAAATTCAAGTACAATATACATACTTATGTTAATGTAGCTCATCTACTTACTTTTTACAACAATTACCTAATTGTTTTTCAGTTCTCAATGTATGTTAAAAAAATCCTCCCCATTACATTACCAATATCAGTATTCGTTATTTTAAGTTAAAGAAAGAATCTCTATGTTTTATCTACCTCTATTATGCTTTTATAATGTAATTATAACTTATTGTGGACAGCTGAATTATGTTAACGTTAGCAGGTAGGTCATTGTGATAATTTCTTATTAATGAAGTAATTGTATGTAATGATTTCAACTGAAATTTGTCCAGTTGTCAATGTACAAAGTGCTCTATCTTGTCAAAAATATTTATTGTCAATTATAATCGTGAGATTAATTTACAATGTCTTTTTGTTTTACTTAGCACCTTATCTACCAATAAGTCTTCGTCGTGTGGTCAACCATATCACCGAGAACAGCAGTAGCACAGCTGTTATTACTATAGTAGTTTCCTTAGGGAGCGCACATTTGTTTACCAAGTAAGCACTTGGTGTAAAGGTCACCTAAAATGATAGCATGTTTTTAATAATTGTTTAGTATGTGTATCCTAAAGTGTAAAATCAGTCAGAAAGCAAACTTACCAGCATGTATTTGGGTTCAGGTCTATTTCTCCAAGAGAAAGATGGTACTGAATACTCATAAAATTCTAATGGTTCTGGATTCTCATAGCTGTGATGTAGTAAGCATCCATGATGTGTGTGACCACCAAACACAACTTTAGGTTTAATTTTAGAAACTAGGTATTCAGTAGCTTGCTTGGATAGGGCGTCAATTTTTAAGCGAAAGGGTTTTTTTCGTTCAGGCAACGGCGGCGCATCTGGCTCAGTACATACTTCGTCGGACACTCTGAACAGCGGAAAATGCTGGAAATATAAGTAAAGACGACTATAATGTTTCTTAATTGATTTTAGATTGGTTTCGATTGATTGCTGCACTGCGCGTCGCGGGTTCGATCGTCGCACTGAACAATTATTTGTTAGGCCTACAGATAGTCGTTCCGGGTCTGGCTGTTTGTGTATGTGAGTTTAAATGTTTGTGAACGCACCCACGACACATAATAAAATCCTAGTGTAGGCAATGTTTAAAAAAAAACAACTACAATTAAATAATAATTGAAACATGTCCCATTTTTTTTCAATGACGTATATATCGTAGAAGTAGCAAAGAATCGTGACGTTGGAAAGAATGGAGGGAAGCCTTTGCCTAGCAGTGGGACAATATGTGCTAGCTATAATATATATAAACATACCTGCATGAGTATTGGTCTACTATATTTAACTTTCAGGATACCATCATAACAAAACTTAGGATTTTCTGCACATTTCAATATTCCTAGAACAAAAAAAAAAACATTAAATTACCATGTAAGTACCACTTTTTTCAATTTCAATTGATTTTAGTTTAAACCTACCTGCAACTTTGACAAGGTCATTTCTAGCCTTAGTGCAAAGATCACAGGAGTCGCCTTCCATTGCCATAGAATTAATTAAAACAAAATGATTTTCTTTTAAAGTTATAAACTGAACTGATGAAGAGTTCAGTAGTGTAGAAAATCTTCGAGCAGAACCTCTTCTTATGCTAAAAAACACAAATTAAATGTTACTTCAATACACAACCTGCACAAATGTAAGTTTACTGCCACTTCTACCAAATAAGTAAATTGCATACTTTTACTATGAAATAAACGCCCTACCACCCTAAATGGTTTTCTGAACCAAAAGAATAAGATCTTTCATGCATGCAGAATTTTGGAGAAAATCATTTCCATTATTTTACTCGGGACGACAAATAGGTGTGGAATGAAACTTCTTCTGTACAAAATAAATTAAAATAACAATTTTTGAATGTTGAGTTAGCTGAGTTGAACATACAACGCATTTTAATATTATGATCCGTTCATTAATTTTAATTTTTTTTTATCAAGATGTAATACATACTAATTATGGAAGCCTATATCATGATTTCCAGCTACAACATGCATAGGAGTGTCGCTAGGTACTGGGAATAACTTGTGGAAGCGATCTACATAATCAATGAATTGTTGATCATTACTCCACTCGCCTTCGTCGAAAAGATCTCCTGCAAATAATATAAAATAATCAAGAACATACATAGCATTTTTTATATTAAAATTTTAATGATTCATGCATGACAAGAAGAATTGTTCTAAGCAAATGAACTCAATCCTCCTATTTTCTGTATGTATTCTTAACACCTTCACTGCCGCTCCGGTCACCAGTGACCTCAAACAATACATTTTCAATTGTGTCTATTGTTTGGTAGTCAATGTGTTAATCAACTGGATTAAAGCTGTTTAATCAGCAGAACCCAACTAATAACTTTATACCTTTTTAACTTGCAAATGCGACAATATCAGGAAATACATGAAACATACTGATAAAAAAACCAACACCATTACACCTACTAATATTAATATTTAGCTATCAACTTTACCCAATACAAATACTACATCTGGTTTATGAGTTAGCATAATTGCTTGAAATGCTTGATGCATCTGCCACTCTCTTCTCCATTTGTCAAGCCAGTGTCCACGGAAAGGACCGAGTAAATGTGTATCCGCTAAGATAAAAGCTTTCAGCGACTGCTTATCACTGTTTGGCTGATGTAAAGCTGGCCAAGAACACTGTAATGCAAAAGAAGATTATTTTACAATAAAATCCTAACCACAGTAAAGTTTATTCCAATTTAAACATAATTATTTGTATATTTACCTGTAAAGCAACCACATAGTAAATAATATATTCACAATATATTGCTGTGAATAGCACGCCTATAAGAAATATAAACAGTCTTTTTGTAATACGTCGCATTGTGGTAAAAAATCATGATCATGTAGATAATATTAGTTAGATGTATTAGTTTAATCTTGGTTTTATCAGAGTATCAGAGATTCAGAGCTTATCAAGTGACAGCAACTGTCTTAATAAGTTTCAAAATGTATTGTGACGGCTGTGAAAATGTTGCTAGTGTGAAATGATATAACGCAAAGAAAACAAAAATATAGAGTAGCCTCATTTATTAAAAAAGGATTTATCACAATAAATTGTTACTTATTTACAACCGCATAATATAATGAAAGGTAAAATTGTAAAACTAAAATTCATATAATTATCGCAGGTTTGTTTCATTTAAGGTGGAAACGACAGGATGGCCCGTGAAATTCTAATTTTCTTACGTTTTTTGCACGTTTCACAGCAATGACACTGCCGTGCAAGGTTTTTTGCAATTTGCAAGTGAGTGAATTTGCAGGTTGTAAGTATGCGTCGCGGCCGTAACAAATATGGCTTTACAGAATTATACTAATTAAAATCATCAATACAACATTCTTAAGTTCATTTAATCCCTATGAATGACTTTATCATGAAATAGTCATTTAAGTAAATTAAATAAACTTATCTTTGTATTGATGATTTTAAATATTATAATTCTGTAAATACATGCGTATTATGGTCGTCATATTTTTTCAATATATTGTCTAACACTAACTCGCAAAAAACCTAAAGAATATTGAATTTCGCGACCCACCCTTCCACCTTAAAATTGATATTTATTGTTGACTTTTGTGACACTTCACAATGAAGAAGTTTAGTGTCACTTTTGGTCTGGCATGCGGATTCGTATCTTGCCACTTTCACTAAACTGTAGCAGTAGACAAGAGTGAAGAGATAAGCTCTAGTCAAACTAAGGCGAATCCCGCGCGGGACGAGTTCCGCTCGCATTAATTGTGTCAACCAATAGGTATTCAGGTGTTCAACATGACGCGAATAGTCGTGTGCCTCATACAAAAAGTCGATGCGGGCATTCGGATCGAAAATTCACCTTAGTTTGAGTAATCCTTTATGCAGAACCAGGATTCATAAACTCATAGTCATAACATTCCAATTAAATATATAAATACATACTAAATTATTATAAATGATCCAAAACAAATTCATTATCATTAACCAATGATGTAGTGAGAAAAATGTCACAATACTTAGCAGGTACTCAATAAATATTAACAATATTTGGTATTTTAATACTTCATTTAAAATTTTGATGATTTGGTATGTAGGTATTAGCTGGTCTTGTTTGCTCATACCAGAAAACTCATGCATAGTCCACAACTCCACATAAAAATATAACTCTATAGGTAAGCCTGCGAAATATGAATATTCCGCTCCTTACTTAATGTGGCTGATTCAACAATGGCTTTATTTTAACATGATTATATGGCAAAAATATTTATTAATCTAAATCCATTTACAAAATTAAGTTGATATTTATAGCTCATAATCATTCTACAAAACATTATATTGTTAACAAGCTTATTATTACCAGCATCTTAATTCAATTTCAGAGTTCAGACACGCGATTCCAAAATCGATAATACGCTAGTATTCTGGATTTTGGATGCGCGTGTTGGCGTGTCAAGGCGAGCTTTTTGACACACGCGCAACTCCTACGAGCGTTTACGCCCATATAAGCGCACAAAACCTAAATACTCTAGAGGGAAGAATATAAAGTTTATACATACTGTAGTTAGTCTCCGACCAAATCGGGCTGAAATTTTGGCCGCTTGAACCACCAACAGCCAGAAAATCCAGACAAGAATCTCGCTTGGCTTTTCAAGTTACTAGTGGTTATTATGAGTTTTCTGTCAAGTTAATCCTAAGCTTATTAAGAAATACATAGTAATACTAATATTGACAATTATTATTCTCAATACTTAAAACAAATAGGCGCAATGAGAACTAACCGTTGTGTCACGGTCTTGTCACAAAAGAAGTGCGGGCGCAAACATCCCTCCCTGATATTGACAAAATAATAATATTGCGCTCCGCGTTTTACTTGCGTCGAGGCCTTACTACCATAACATTAAGTTCAGTTAGGACTTACCATAAAACTTACTATTTAACAAGAATATTAGTAAGTTAACATTAATTTTTGCTTTTCCAAACATGTCCATGACAGCACAACCTTCATATTGTTTTTGAAGCAGATCTTGTATATCAACATCAATGGTTTCCATCTCGACACCCATGAATTTTCCTTTAATAGTGAAGACTCCATTGTGGTTTGTTGGTGTGATGTCAAATTGGACGTTCTTAAACTGAGATTTGGAGAGTCCAGCTATTTCCAGGAGAACACCTCTCTCTGACAACTTAGCACCAGAATACTTCACAGTTAATTTTGATTTCAACTTCTGCATGTCCTTCCCTGATCTTCTTAAGCAAGCATGAACGCTTCTGTAAACAATAGTACATATATTAAGACACTAAGACCTAACTCCATGATGCGTGTTCTGCGTGGCGCGGACGGTTGCATTACCGCTCTCGCCGGTGTGATCGTTTTGCTATGCACACTTTACTGGCACGTTTCGCGTACGTAATACGCCTTGTCAATGTATTAAATAAGTACGTAATTAAGTAATACAGATATTTTGGATTAAAGAAAGGTTACATTAAATTACCGTTCATTTAATTACATGCAGGGACTCAAACTGTAACCGTAATAAGTGTTTTAAACACTGTTTTTTAAAACAGTTATAAAAGAAAAACCCTTTTAAATGTAACAGATACAATAATGTTACCGAATCAATCTGTAATCTTTTATGTGTTAATAAGTGTTAATATGTGTAACTGAAATAATCAATTATAGCTTTAGTACAACCCGTCCGAATTAACTGTGCACTTGGCGCTGTGACGTCACTCTGTCGGTACGCCAATAACGTCGATAACCCGGGCTGTGCGGGGCGCCGCGCGGGGAAGCGGCAGAGAGGTCGCATTCCAGCTAAGTGCACACTTAAGTGCGCTGCGTTTGCCTGTTACACTTATTAACACTTTTATATCTGTCACAGATATGTTACGGTTGAAAACACATTTAAAAGTGTTACATATTTGATTCTGTTACCAATTCAACATGTAACACTTATAATTCTGTAACCTTTATGAAGGTGTTTTTAAGTCCCTGGTTACATGAAGTTAAAATAAATAAAATAGCCTATTCGGAGAATGTCCTTTGTCAGCCCAATGGCTCAAGCTACACACAGTACAATAATATGGTGCAGCAACTACTTACTTCTTGCCAGTGTGTAGATTAGCCAAGCAAGACTTTATATACTGATCATAAGATTTGCATTTTTCTTCATAATACTTCGTTTTCTCTTGTAAACTTTGTTTTGTACGTGTCAGAGTAGCCAGAGCTCTTCTTTGCGCTTGCCTATATTTGCCTTTATTACATAGATCAAGCGCTATGGAAGTCACTAATGCTTGGTAACCATCTTCTCGTGTGACATACCCTTCGTCTTCAAGCATTTGCAGGTTCTTACGGAGTTTAGCTATATGCTCCCGCAAGGTCATCGCTTCGTCTTGTCTAGCCTGGCCGGAATAGATACGTCGTTGTATTCTCAGAGAATATTGTTCTTGCTGGGCTTTTGTTGTACCAATACATAATGCTTCTAAAAGATGTTCACCTAAAAAAAAAAACCTCATTTATCATAAAAAGCGTAGATGTAGAAAAACAAGGAATCTAAGGAAACTTAGTAACATAGTACGCCGATATGTAATGCCCGAAGGGTTAGGCAGGGGTGTACCTAATAGAACACCAACATTTCGCCAGATGTTTAAGGTTTTTTTTTTAAACGTTGCCCCATCTTAAGAATTTCTCCTGTACCGTGGGTGCGTTTACAAACATTAAAATTTACATACACAAACAGCCAGACCCGGAACAACTATCTGTAGGCCATACAAATATTTGCTCCGTGTGGGGATCGAACCCGCGACACGCAGCGCAGCAGCCGATCGATCAACCACTGCGGCAACCGTGTCGTCAGTTGCATGTAATAGGGGGCGAGCCAACTGACTTCGTGGGTGCTACTGAGAAATTTTTGGTGGATAAACTTACCATTTAAAAATGGAATAATAGACACACATAGCTCCTTCGTTTTAATAAAGAGTTTGTTTAAGTCAGTCATGTCGTCGGAAGGCGCCTGGAACTTATTTGTGAGTGCTAAACATACTTCCAACCTTGCATTCTCTTCTGTGGTATCTCCCATTTGCTACAAAAACGTAATAGATGTTTAGTTTGATAAAAACGAATATTGAAATATGAAAGTTACAAGCTATGAATATTATACATACTGTGTCAACGTCTCTGGATGCAAGCTGGGCGACTGAGGGCACATCGCCCAAATCATCCAATAATTCGTTCAGTCGATCGCGAGGATCTGGAGCTATTATGTCTAGATACTCCATTAGAAGTGCGTGTGTGTCCACAATTTCCTACGAGTAAAATATGTATACTGGTTTTTTTAATATCTCAAGCCGCAAGATTCATTGTTAGGCCGTATTACAGGTCTCTCGGTACTGAAGCGTTACGTAAAATTAGTTGCGACCAATCAAATGGCTTGAAACTAGTTTTAAGTCTGTGGGGCCGTTTTGTGAAAGGGTCCATACAAAGCAGCGACAGCGGTGCCGCTGCCACCTCGGCGACATGTGTAACAAACGGGTTTTGAACTGGAAACCTGGTATCTTAGAGATCTTATTTTTTTGACTTTGTTAGACACAACTCTAGGAATAAAAACATAAAAAATCCGACTACTATCCTTCGTTCCACTTTTTAGGCTTATTGCACTTGATTACAATTGGGGATGAGTCAACCTTCATGATGAGACAAAAATTTCATCACCCTATTGTCCGAGCTGGGAGATGTCTACGAATATTCAGTACGAGTATCCAGTCGACTGGACCATGCTGTGTCGGTTGGATGTTGGATTAGAGTACTTTTTTTGTATTGTTTGTTTTATATTATCTTTATACTTGTTAATAACGGTACTTACCTGAACTGTGATGTAGATGTGTGGATGATGCAACAGTGTGGCTTCCGTATATTCATCGACTGCGAAATATTCTTCGAGAGTAGGACCGCGGCAGCAACGCCGGAACAACTCTTTCATTTTCTCATGACAGTCCACAATAAACGGATTTAGGCAACGCAGATGACTTGATTCCTCTCCAAACTTTAAATTATAGAAAAATACATTTTAAATAACAAAAAACATTCATTGTAAGCTTTTTTTTCGAATAAATGCCTTTACTTACGCCTTTTTTCGCTGCAGAAAAGTGTAGGATCTTGGCAACTGATGCGAGATTTTTTCTTTGGTCTGTAGTTAGGCCTGTACCATTGGGTAAATTGATAATGTGGAATGCATCGGGAGCGACTATGGCTGCATTTAAAAATTGGTAGTAAACAAGATTTCCTATCACCTGAAATACACATATAAGAATCAGAAAAAGTCGTACGACACTTTTAAAACATTCAGAAGTAGGTGCACCACCATCTTACCTTTAGAATGTCTTTCTCAGGAGTGTGAGGAAATTTTGAAGTAAGGGCTCGATGTAAAACTCGGGCCATGTATGTTATACAAAATGGTAACAACTCAGTGGAATTAATGATTTCATCCAGAAACATCGAAACTATTGTCTTAAGTTGAGTTAGAGCTTTCTCCAGCCGGGATTTTACTTCAGGATAAGTTAGTGCCTCTTCTTGAGTGACATTGTATGCCAGTTTTCTAGAAAAAGTAAATTAAAAAAATATATCTATAAGTATGTAACTTATTTTTAAGAATGATTTTATTTTAAATTATTAAGTAAACTCACGAAATTTGACCAGTTTTCATTTCAGTTTCATTCCTCCATGCTTTATAAATTTCGACAGGGCCAGTTTCTATATTAAGATCTCGATCTTGCAACATCTTATTAACGAGTGGGCCAATTATGGTTTGCAAACTGTTCAATCCAGACAGCTGTCTTGATAGACTTACAGCCATTTTTAGCACTAAAGGTGTTGATGCTATTATATCAAAGGGTTTGACAACTTTACAGCTGATTTCTTCTTCCAGAGTAAATCTAAATAGTTTCAGTAACAAATATTCATCTCTAGCATACGCGCCGAAGTTGTACAAACTTAAAACAACATTTTGTAAAAAGAAATTCGTTTTGTTTTGTGGTATACAAAATAGTAGCTTTGACAAATAAGTCGGATTTGTTTGAAGCTCATAAAAAAGATGTTGGTACCCATCTAAAAGTCTTTTACTTTCTTTGGTGAGTGATTTTAACCCCTTTACAGCTGTTGAAACAGTCAGCAATGATCCTTTGCCATCAGGGCGTTTTTCTAAAACCAGTTGTGTCAGCGAATTGTGTTTTACCAAATTATTTAATTTTAACCCGTGGGCAGCTACTTCTTGTAAAGCGATGCGATTCTGAACGAGAAGTCCAATTTTTAAATCCATGTCGTCTAGTTGTTTAGATAGTTCCTGATTTTTCCTGATTGACTGAACCACTTCAGACTTCAGAGTTTGTAACTCTATTTCTCTATCATAATCTTCAGTGCTAAAATCCAGCATTGGTATGAACTTTTTAACTACTTTTAGTGGAGGATTGTTAGAATAGAACAAAGAAGTGAAAGCTTGGCGAGCACGACGTCCTCTCCAAAGAGCCTGAATTTTAATTATTTTGTGTTCCTGAAATAATACATTCCAGCCATTGATAAATTAAGCATAAAGAAACAACACGAAAATGATCTCATGTTAATTAACGACAACATCTACACTAAATCATACCTGTACTTTATACCATGCCAATGGATTTTCTTTTCTCTCCCTTTTTAATTTTGCTTCTATAGCTTTCATTTTTATCAAGGTTCCATATTTCCTTTCAACTGTGACCCTTCTCCACCATGCTTGGATTTTTACTATATACACTTCATTTTCTTTAAAGAATGCAAGTCTTTCGCTGACAGCCTTCCTGAACAAGTATCCTCTACCATAGGCTTGAACTTTTATAATTGCTCTTTCTATAACCATCTGCACATATTTACTAACATGATGTTTGTTCGTTTTCTCGATGATGGCGATAATATCTCTTCTGGTTAGGTAACGAGCGTGAGGAACAAAATCCTTAGGAGTAGACCAACAGTATGTATATGATTCTACATCAATGTATACAGTATTACCAGCATTTGTATGGCAAACAATCCATGGACAAATGTGATGACCCCTCTTTTTTAAAGCTTTAGAAAACATTTGAAAATAAATGTCTTTACAAGTGCTTTCAATTGTTCCACAAGTATTTAGAACAGGGTGCATAAGAGCATTCCAAAACTCATCTACATTATTTTTCATAACTGCTAAATTTAGCTGAACCAATGATTCAGTCAGTTCCTTAGCATTTTGAGATTCTGAATGGACTTCATTAACTATGCCAACAATATCCTCAAGCCAAAGGTTTTGAGATTCCTTATGAACAAGTACTTTCTTTAACATTCTTAAATAAAGATGACTTTCTTCCTTCTGTAAGGGTTTGGTTAATTTCAGACACGAGTGTTTCAATAAGATCATTAAAGTGTCAGAGTCTTCTTCAATAACTGCCTTATTGATGTGTTCTATTACTGATACCACTGCAATGAAAGATATTATTTAGTAAGATACCATTTTGCTAGCATGAGATGCCATAAGATAGCAAAAAATAGGACAAAGTTGCCAGATACTCACATTCCTCATTGTCATCATCTTTCATGTTGACCATATCTATGGAGTCTCTTATATCATCCAGTGTTAACAATGGGCATGCACATTGCTCTCTTATTTTCACTTGTAATGCTGTTGCCAAAGCGGACAAGTATCGGCGGCGACAATGCGGACGCAGTGCTTCCAGGTGTAGCTGTTTAGAGTTCAGGTAGTTCCACACAGCAGGATCATCACCTCTGTCAACAGCTTCAGATATGGAGGCAATCGCTAATAGGTATGAAACAGATGCTGCTATTTCACTTTCATTTAAGTTCTTCTCTAATTCAAACTTCTCCAATTTCATTTCTTCATACAATAGAGGTACAGCATACTTATTAATTTTAAAGCTCAGTTCTAAATGAGGATTATTCAATGCAACATACAAATCCTCAGGGGTCCCCTCATCTAAGGCCCTGTTGACATCTTCAATGGCCCTTTTATGGTCAGTGTGTTCAAGTGCCTTCTGATTCCCTTCATTAATAATGTTTTGGAATATTTTGTTCCAATTTGTAACACTCTCCACATCAACATCTTTACTGTTTTCATTTATTTCTTTTACTACATCACAATAAAAATCTAGATTATTGGGATTGTAATTTCTTATCCTCACCCAATCTTCTTTGAATATTTTGTCCAAAGTTTTAATATCACCATTTTGGGACACAGAACATGTTTTCTTCCATAAATATTTGAAATTAACAGCAGTTATGTGTCCCTGTATTTCAACAACAGTTAGTAATTCATCATACTTATCAGGAATGTAGCTACCATTTAGAGAATGATTGTGAGCTACTTGAACTTTTTCATATTTAGCAGATTTCAAAACTTTCCTGTACTCCTCTATTAGCTTATTTTGTACATGTTTGAGTTTCAGTTGTGGATTTAGTAAAGCTTGAGTTATTGATTTGTCCGTGTCTAAAAGATTGTTGAGCTTTAAAACAGCATCATGCATTGCAGCACCATCATGCCCACTATTGTTGTTAGATAAAATATTACCAATCTTTTGAAACATTGGAAGAGGGTGTTCACATTTTAGCAGGTCTTTTGATACAGAGTCTAATTCTTCATCTGTAAAAAGAACCAAAATAAAATCTAAATAGTACCTGTTTATTAATTTGTCGAAAGTTTTTAACAAAGCATTAAAATGTAAACTGTATTCAGGTTTGAGAATCCTCAGGTTTAATAAAAGGAATCCAGATAAGTTATGGATACAAAATGTTATCTTCAGTATTCCGCATACAATCTTAAAAGTTGTTAGCATTTAGGAGTGCCTTCACAGAAATAAGACCCTGATACTAACTGAAGCACCAAATCTTGGTACCACATAATATTTTTTTATAGGAACTGAATATTTACAAAATGACAACTAAACATAGATATTTTACATAGGGTGACACAACGGATGGGCAAAACTTTCATTGTTATAATGAAAGTTTTGCCCATCCTTTGCTTATAAAAAAATACCTGTGACTTACCTGTAAATATGGCTTTCCCAAACAAATCATGTATAAGTGGGGCTTTTCCCAGCTTAAACAAATGTGAGCTAAGAGCATGAATACAGTAAATTACTCTAGGCATATTCTTTTTGTCATAAATATCAGTAGTCTCTGGCTGAAAGGTCTGCAACAATATAGGTAATGTTAATTAAATCTGAACCTTTTTATACAAGGTGTACTCTTAAATTGCAATTGCCCTTTTTTGCTACAGAAAATTAGGCAAAAAGAAATTCAACTCAACATAAAAAATGCAATTTTGTTTTGAAGACAAAATGTTGGATGGTGACCGGTTTGATGGTCTGAGTTACCACCTAAAAGGTTTTTCTGCTTTTAGAGTTACACCTTGTATAATTTTAGGTAGATAGGTAGGTAGACATGCCATAACAAAATTGATGTTTACCACAGGAAGCTCTGTCTTCTTGAGGACTTGCAAGAATTTGTTTATGTTATCAGTGTGCTTGAATTGAAGTCCCATTACCTGAAATGTTATTAAACACAACATTTTTAAGAAATTTTCGAAAATATTGTGCCGCATCAAATAATGCCCTGAACCGGGACTAAAAATAATTTCATCATCATCATCATCATTTCAGCCCAAAAGACGTCCACTGCTGGACATAGGCCTCCCCTAAGTCACATTGACATTTTGGGGGGTTTTACCATAATCGCCACGCTTGGCAGGCGGGTTAGCGATTGCAGTATGGTTGTTACAAAGGCACAGAGAAACCTGCTGCCCATTCTCTAGCAAGTACCTTAGTCGCCTCTTACGACACCCACGGGAAGATATGGGAAAATAATTTGTTGAAAACAATTTAGGTTGTACTATCTTTTTCCTGTGGCTTCTTTCCGTGTGGATGTCGGAAATTTTCAAATGGAGTGTCCAGAGTTATGGTTTATCTGTGTGGTTTTCATCCAAAATGTAAAATTAACTCAACCTGTTGGTTCATAGATCTGTCTGTAATATGTTTTTTATAACAGACAGATCTATGAACCAACAGGTTGAGTTAATTTTACATTTATAATATTAGTATTGATTGCCTAATTTGCCTAGGTTTTATTTGAATGGATAATTATAATTATGGTTGTAAAGAATGAAATGGTTCCTTGTCCATGTTTACATCTTTTTGTAGCCTGACTGTACACTCGCAGTCAGTACCCCACTTTATCTTACCCATCTTCTTCTTTTCTGTTTTGTAAGATGGGTCAGCTAAGGCTGGGCAATGACCATACACTAAAACTCCTCACCTTGTATCGTTTCTGATCAATGTCATAAATTTTGTTCATAGGAAGCATGTCTGGAGAAATAAAATTTCCTAATTTTGCCAAATAAACTCCATTGCGTAAGTTTTCTTCAAAGTCTGTGGCTGGCGGTAGTTTCTCCTTTAAACATGCTTCCAGCCAAGTCTTAGCTTCTTCTAGTCGACATAAATATTCATAAGCTATAGTTCTTTGTCTCACGGTGTCCATTTCCTGTCCAGTCATGCGAATATCCGAGTCGCCTAAAAATTATAAACAAGATGTTATCAGAATTATGTTATAGTTTTTCGAGTAGTTCATCCCTTGAACTAGCGATACCAGTCAAACAAGACAAGAAAGATATTTAAATTGACTACTATTTTACATTTAAACAGACTAATACTTACAGTCGTCGATTTTTCCGATTCGTACTTCGTCAATGTCCTTCCCCATGGTAATAGAACTTTGGCTAATCTCATTTAAAATACTGCAGCTTTAGCTTGATTTATTTCATAAAGTGTCGTATAATAAATAACTCCTGAAATACTTGGACAGAATTCAATCCAAAACACTTCAATTCTTCAAAACACAACGGCAGATCGGTTATTTTTGATTTTTGCTGTTTGCCTAGCTGTCGATTTTTTTCTCACCAAGGGTTTTGATGCCAAGTCTTTTAGCACGCCCTTTCCACTTTCTTCGAAGGCTTCCTATAAGAAAATGTTACGCAAAGTTGTGTGGGTAAACTGTTTCGTAAAAACAGCTCATGGTCATGGTATTTTTCCGCTTATGAATGGACGCGCTATTCGTAAATATTAGTGAAATTAGATAGCGTTGTTGGTCCTAAATATGGCCACGGCAAAATAACTATGCAGAACTTTAACAATCAGACTAGGCAGAACTATATATTAGAAGGTAGAGCTGCCACGGCAGCGCGGGTTTATGTTTGCAGAAAATGTTTCGTGTAAAACACGATAATATGGGTTATTGGCTGTAATAACAATAGTTTTTATACTCATAAAACTACTATTATTACATTATTTGTACGCCTTGCAGCATATAGTGAGACATAACTTTTTTGATAACATAATTTTACTTTTACCTATATGTGTGCAGAAGTTGTAACGAATAAACAAATTGGAATTTGAATGGAACAACAGACCCGGGTTTAAGAAAAACAAAGTTTTCTGTCTATGGATACGGTTCTGACCATAGAGGAAAACAAGCTGTCAAACTGACAAGTTAAGTTGACAATGCCTCTGACTGTTGTAGTGTTGCTGCAGCGTTGACAGATTGGGGAAATTCGGGGACAAATGATTACTTTAGATTAGTATTTCGTCGTTTTAGAAAATTCAACCCCAAACGGGAGAAAAGGGGTGGAAACATTAGTAGATTCGATTCGTTTTCAACTTGCGTAAATTTGATCATGTCTCTGAGCAGCGGTCTCTCCTAAAGTGGTTGCCCATACGGCAGCGTAGGGAGCAAAGGGCGCTAACCACCTTGTTTTCTTTTCTTGTTTCTCCCACTTCCCCTAGTTACCTTGCTCCCCACTTTCAATACCTGTGTTCCAACCACAATAGGAGTCTGCGCTCTTCGCATAACCGTGTTCTTAAATGTCCCTCTCATCGCACAGACTTCATTCACCGATCATTCTTCGTTCAGGCTATTTCTCTGTGGAACGCGCTTTCCCAGGAAATCAGGATGGCAACTAATCGTCTATCTTTTAAAATAAAGGTACGCGATTACATTCGAAAGAAGTTAGCAGTATCGTCACAGCGTTGATATTTTCCTCATTGTTTGTCCTTTTATATTTAAGAATTTTTATATTGATATATATTTATAGTATTTTGATATATATTTATAGTATTTTATATATCCTTAGTTTGTCTTATTAAATTATTATTTTTTTACCGATAGACACCTACCACTGTTTGTCTCTGCATCGCCCAAAGGTTGACTGGTAGAAAATGCCTATGGCATTAAGTCCGCCACTGTACATTGTACTTGAAGTGTTAAATAAATAAATAAATAAATATAACAAAAATGGTCTGATCTGCTTGAAATTTACTCTTTGAGTTTCTTGATTGAATTGATAAACACGTATTTCGACGCTTTTGGAAATTCCACCCCTCAGACGACAAAAGCGGTGGCATTTTTATATTTTTGTTTCGAAAAAAAACTACAAATGTCGTTTTCGTGGTTGTTTTCGGGGTCGCTGACAATGAAAATGAGGGCAAAATGAAAATCCAAGATGGCTCCGAGGAAAACTTTCTGTTTTGCCTTCATGGGTGTCATTTTCGTGGTTTTCGGGGTCACTGATAACGAAAGTGAGGTCAAAATGAAAATCTGAGACGGTGCCGAGATAAATTTTCTGTTTTTTACTTCATTGGTGCCGTTTTCGTGGTTTTCCGGGTCGCCGATAACAACATGAGAATTTTCTTCGGTGCCATATTGGATTTTTATTTTGACCTCATTTTCTAGGTGCAAATAATGAAATTTAAAATACACAATGTCTCAATATCCTCCCCTAGGCTATTTCTGGCATTGATGTGAGAACTGTTTCTCACATGGGCAGTTTTATGTTGCATGCTCCGGAATGAGCTCTGCGAGTAACTAAGTAATTTTAGCCCCACAAGGAAACACCGCAAACTTCATTTACAAAGAGGTGGTAGGATAATTCATTATTAATATAGTTTTCCGGGAGTTAAATACCAAGATATATTTTTTTCTAATCAGAATTAATTCTCTGGCTTCTTACTTTGAAAATCACAGACTTTAACGTAACTATTTATCCTATACATACTGCGTGCGAGCGAAACTGCAGCCAACAACTATTATCTATAACATTTAAATGAATATTTTCGACATAACTTGCGGGGGTATCACATATGTAGGCAATTTCCGAACTCCACGCGTGCGAAGCCGCGGGCAGAAGCTAGTACTTAGTACAGCAGATTCAAGGCAAGGTGGGGTGCGCGGGGATCAGGGGGGAGACAGTTAGAACAAGCTCAACTTCAGTAAAGAAAGAGTCGCCATCTACTTTTCTTAACCAAGAAACTATCACTATATTAGTTTCACAATTATCGGTAGATGTCTCTGTAATCCCAACTTTACTGCAAAAAAGTAAATCAAATAATTAGTTTCTCTGATTTAGTTTATAGAATTTTTCTAGAAAATAATTGTGATATTTTTAAAAATAATTACATTATATAACAATTCGTACCTGTCTAGCATTATCAATTATGGCAACCTTGTCACCGAAATCCTTGTATTTTGATACTGACAACATCACATCACACAATATGGTCACCCGTAACCGCAACTTGCGTTTGCGCTTGTTTGTATGACGAGTGTTCATTTTGTGTTTAAATATTGGTTTTTGAGAGTTTTATCTACATCAGACATCGAGTTGAGTTTCTCCTCCGTGCTGTTGTTGAATTACTACCCAGAAACTAATAATTTTCAGTCGCTACGTTGTAGCTGGCAACTTGAATGATTACCTAAAGTATCATTTCTAATGCAAAGAGTATTTATAGTAGCTATACTAGCTATAGCTACCTATAAAGCTTTAGTTCCTGTTAAGATCTGCAGATGGCGCTTTGAATCAGCATGCTTCAAAATGGCACAAGAGGGCTCTCTTCTCCCGTATTAGTATTATACTCTTTGGCGGGGATACTACACAGCATTTGTACCTGTGACCAGTCTAGTTTTGGAATAAACATAGTTTTATGTCGCCCCGTTTATTTAATTTCCTGTTTGCAAAAAAACGGAATAGAGAAAAAATGCAAAATGGATCATTTTGGGGAAAAATATATAGAACTTTTGGGGAAAACTATAAACTTGATCTAGGAACCCTGTGTTGTTGATTAAATTGAAGTGTTTTGAACCTATTTGATAGGTTCGGTTGTGATATGTTTTATAATTGATTTGATATAAATCTAAAGAGATTACCTGAATGGTTATTAAGTTATATTTAGAAGAAAGTAGCGATGTTTATTGTGGGAATCTTCATACACATAACTTTTTTGTTTTCCATTTTTGACATATATTTCAAGTCGCCTATTGTGAAAAATGTGGTGCCTTATCAGCCCCAACATGAACACCTGGCTGAAAGACTCGTTCTTTTTATAGTTGATGGCCTTAGAGCAGAATCGTTCGTTAATTATACGACAATGCCTTACTTGAGGTTTGTGTAAATAATATTACTGAAACAACAAATTATAAAGGGAGTAGGTACTCACTATTCGCACTCGTTCTGTCGTTACTCTGTTCGATGCTGTGTGGATATAAAAGGCTATAATTATTATATCATACCCAATTACCAATAATATTCTGTCACAAAAAACAGCTGGTAGTGAAAACGGAGACCTTTATCGAAAAGAGTTCAATTCTAGTACCCAAATATTATTTAATGAGTAGTCTTCTCAAAGTTTGACTAACTATCTACTTAAGTTTGGTATGTGTAGGGTTAAAATATTTGATACAACCATTTGCTTATTGCAGGTCTGTGGCAAACTCTTATGGTAGATGGGGAATTTCAAACACTCAAGTGCCAACTGAATCACGCCCAGGACATGTGGCAGTCATTGCAGGGTTCTATGAGGACCCTTCTGCTATTGCTAAAGGGTGGAAAGAAAACCCTGTTGACTTTGATTCTGTTTTTAATCAAACATCCTACACTTGGTGTTGGGGTACTTATGACATAGTGAATATTTTCACTAAAGCTAATCTTGATGATCACATAGTGGTACATGAATTTGACCCTTATGACCAAAGCTTTAGTTCAGACAAAAACACTACATTACTAGATGCATGGGTTTTTGACAATGTAAAACATTTTTTCCAAAAAGCTAATCATGATAATGTTCTTAAAGCAAAATTACAAAACAATAAAATCGTTTTTTTCTTACATCTACTGGGAACTGATACGGCAGGGCATACTCATAAACCAAAGACATCGTAAGTTCCATTAACATGTCTATGATAACTGCTCCCTTTTATTGCCCTTAAAAATAATGTAAACCTAATGATTACAGGAACTTCTTAACAACATTAAAACATGTTGATGAAGGGATTAAGGGAATAGAAAAAGTAATAAGAGATTATTATAATGATGATGGAAAAACTACTTTTCTGATGACATCAGACCATGGAATGACAGATTGGGGTAATCTCTTTAAAATTAAGTAAAATTAAACACCATATTATGCTTAACTTTAAGTGGGTCAGTGGCATAATAGGATGAAGCCAACTTACACCTAAGGCTACATGTAAAGCATGGAGTTGACCTTGTATATGTACTCATATAGGTAAAGTACTAATACAATAAACATGGCATTGGTTTGTTGATAAAGTGCTCCTCTTTGTCTGGAGGCCAGAACACTGGCAGCTTGGGTGCTTTTTCCCTGATACTGTAACTTGCATGTCTTGTATTATAGGCTCACATGGAGCAGGAGATGACCATGAAACAAAAACACCCTTTGTAATTTGGGGTTCAGGAGTGAAACAATCACAAATGCAGCAACTTGATATTGAAACAGAAGGCATGTCTTTGGCACACAGACTAGATATTAATCAAGTTGATTTGTCTCCCCTCATGTCTACTATTCTTTCTATTCCTGTACCTGTTAATTCTAGAGTAAGTATTAGCAGGTGTTTGCCAATTAACAATGGCTTTGACAACTCTTTTCTCTTTTGTGTGGCAAATGATATTTGTATGTACATTATGTTCTTACAAGGGCTAAAATTATTCCACAGTAAAAATGTGTGAAAACTACTTGCATATCTCAAGTACCTACTATTTGCTAGTGTGGTTTTATTATATATAATATATTCTAATAAATAATATACTTTATTGAAATTGCTAGTTAGAAGTGACTGTTTGAATTTCAGGGAAAGCTAACAACAGAACTTTTTGATATGACCTTGTCTAACAAAGCGAAAGCTATATATAGCAACAGTAGGCAATTAGCATCACAATATAATAAGAAAAGACTTGATGTGGAGGAAAATGCTATCACATATCTGTATCAACCTTATGAACCATTCAGTAAAGAAAGATATGAAGAGCTTATGCAATTTACTGAGAAGCTACTTGCCGAAGAAGAATATGACAAATTGATACAGTGGAGTGAAGAAATTATACAACTAAGTCTTGATGGCCTCAAATATTATCACAATTACTATCAGCAGCCGCTTCTAGTACTAGTTACTTTATCATTCTTGGGATGGATAGCAACTCTACTAAAAGTTTTATCAGAACAAAAATTGTATACTCAAGCAGAAGCTTCTAACATGAGAAGCTTGAATTCTTCGAAAAAGTGCAGATTTCTGAATACAATATTTTCCTCTCTATGCTTGTTGTCTGCGTGTTTAGTCTATGGTATAATTCAGTAACTGCTGTACTATTTTTTATAATTATGTAATTTATTTGAGCATAAATTAATTTCTACATTGATTTCAGCACAAAACTTACCGATCCAGTATCACTTGTATACAATGATGCCTCTATTTTTATGGTGGAATGCTTTATCATCTCTTTGGGTGAAGGGATATGCCCAATTTAGAATAAACAGAAGATTTGGCTTATTACTAGTTCAAATTTTAAGTTATACCCTAGGTTCTATTGCATTGGTAAGTAGTTATAATTTAAGTGCAAACACTAAAGCATATTTTCTATTTATTATGCCCTCTACAACTTCAAAAATATTTTCAGGGTCTGTCTTTTACATATAGATGGATGTTGAGTATCCCACTTTTGGGCATGGGCATATGGCCATTCTTCTCTTCTACAAGGCACCATTTATCAAAGCCAATCCTCATTGCTTGGCCTTTTGGGTGTTTGTTACTTAGTGTATTTTCCTTAATACCTGTTGTTGGAAAACATGTTTTTATTGAACTTGTGTAAGTATTTGTGAAATCTCTATAATTATGATGAAAGATCTAAAAGTGTAACTGCTTATAATATACCAGAAACTAACTGATATCTATGTTTTTTTTTTTTCAGCATATCCGCCGGTGTTATTTGGTTGACAGTAATTTTGCTGTACATTTATAAAGTACTGTTACCACTTTGCAAAATTAATTCTGAAGATAAGAGAGAAATTGTATTATCTACAATACAAGCAGTATTACTTGTAATATCCCTTCACAATATTTATGTGCAATCTGAAAGGTTTGAACATGGGACACCAGTTTCATATTTTTATCAAACATTATCATGGTTTACAGCAGGTAAATAGACGAATGGTTTGTTTACTGTTTTTATTTGCTGTCAGCGCCACTAGCGGCGAAATGTGGCACTATTAATGCAGAATATTTTTTAAATTTCAGCAATTTCCTTAGTGCTACCTATATTGTTTTCAAGAAGGCTGGTATGTCGCATTATGGCAGTAAACACGTCAATCTTAAACTTCTACCTACTATTATCAGTCTCCCATGAAGGTCTATTTATAGTTGCTTTGATTTTTAATCTAATGTGTTGGATATACATTGAAAGTAAACTACAACATGGAAAAAATAATAAGGTAAAACCAAACTAAACAATACTTAACATAGTTTTCATTTTATAAGATCTATGAAAGTAATAGTTTTATGCAATTTGATTCACTTACAGTTAATAGAAAGCAGCTTTGAAAAGGATAACAATGAGAGGACATTCACTACAATCGAGAGAGGAATAAGCAGTCAAGATTTTAGAAGAGCATTCTTTTTTGTATCCTTTCTAACAATCTTTAAAAACATAACCCTTCCTTCAGTCGGATAAAAATCCGCATATACTTTTTTTTATGGTCTCTGTCAAAGTGGCCTGTTATGCAGTGGCTGTTCACGCGACGTCGCGTGCTGGTGCCTAACAATTTTGAACGAGCCATAAAATAACGTGTACGGCGCATGTAATAAGGGGCGAGCTTATTGCCAAACGGTCACAAATCCAGACTCCGTGGCTGCTACTGAGATATTCCTGATGGAAAAACCCAATAATAATTTGCCCCCTGTGAATACTTGGTCCGAATGCTTAGTCCGATCAATTGGACGACGTGAACTTATTTCCTTTTGGTTCGAATAAAGAGTCGGACCACGCGGACTATCGTCATTTTAGAACATTTGGTCCGATCGATCGGACGACGTGAATTTGCCCGGCCCGGAACTGAAACCTAGGACCTCAGGCTCGGCAGTCGCGATTCCGACCACTAGACTAACGAGATAGTTATTGCAGGCAGGTTTTAATGTTTATCCAAATAAAAATCCTTAACTTTCACATCAGATATTGTACATAATATTAGCATTTTTCGGGACTGGTAACATAGCCTCTTTGAATTCATTTGAAGTAAGATGGGTGACCTGTTTTACAACATCATTTCAGCCTTTTCTCATTACTACACTCATTTTACTGAAAACTTTAGCTCCTTTTTTGAGTGTAGGTTGCAGTTTCAGAGCAGTGCAACATTTGACCAAGGTATTTATGAAAAAAGTAATCCAGACAGATTTTAACTTACCCTTGAGAATTTTAACACCCCCTCCACCGCCTTGAACCCCAAAACATAACATCACGCCTGATATCCCCGAAGGATTAGCATACTACCGCGTCCACTGTCGGTCAACCACTTTTCAACCTTATTACTCAGGGCATAAGGATGAAAAGTCGTGAGCCCTCAGTGAGCACGTTAGTACCTAATAGTAAACCCAGATTTCACCATGTAACAGAGGGCGAGGCTATTGCCATCATCATAGTTCTTGAATACTTCCACACGATTTTTATTATTTATCTAATTACTAGCTGTACATGCATTGCTATGCACTTTTTCCTTCCTACCTTACCTAATTACCTTTCCCAACCTACCTACCCTACCTATACCTACTTACTCTTCCCTACCTACCTACATCACGTTTTAAACCTCCTGTTCGTTATTTTAATTTTATTCGTATTTTTAATTTTATATAATAACGAACACAAAAAAAAGAATTATTCAATTTGGTGCAGTCGTTCGGAAGTTATGCGTGTACATTTATTTCGAATATACAACGTGTAACGTTAAATGCGCAAAACCTGAAAATAGTTTGATCAGAATAACGAGCAGAATCAATTGAACCACTTTTTAATATAGGTCACATTTTTTCAAAAAATCTTCTTTAAAAATGTTGCCCTGTCTAGTTGTTCATAGGTCAAGCCATAACGTGCGCAAACCCGCCAAATTTTAATATAGGTAAACAAACACAAATGTTTGTCGTCCAATTTAAATTTTCTCATACGCGGGTAAAAAAGAAAGAAACGATCAGAATTTCCAGTAAAATTAAAACAGCACCTAAAAGTTTGCGTTTTTTTAATGTTTTTTTTTTCTCTCAGAATTAGGTCAATTGAATTAAAAATCATTTGGGGTGTCTGAGGTTTTGCGCATTTAACGTTACACGTTGTATAGATAGACTAGCGGACCCGGCAGACGTCGTCCTGCCCGGCAACCAGCGCCACCTACCCGGGTCCAATTGTGCTTCCTAACCATTCAGGAACCCATTGAAATATACACACAAAATTCATCCAAATCGGTCCAGCCGTTTAGGAGGAGTTAGGTGACAAACGCACGTACATAAGAATTATATTCCCCTATGAAATTGTCCCAATAATGGGAAAAAGTGAAATATTGAATATGTATACGGGTGGAAGTTAGTGGGCAGATACCTTAAATATTGATGCTTAAAATTTTCACTCAAAGGAAAATATTAAATGCCTATTTTTCATTTCAGGCTCCAACTGGTTATTTAATAATCATTGTTCTAATATATTCCAATTTAATGGGAATACAGTTGTTGTACAACGTTAAAAATACTGGAAGCTGGTTGGAAATTGGGACATCTATATCACAGTTTGTTATTGTTCAAGTCATCACATTATTTATTGTATTAATTAATCAAATAGCTAAATTTTTAACTGATATCAGTATTTATAGTCTAACAGATAAGTTATTTAACAGACGGAAAAAGTATGTATAAAATAAACAATTTTATTCTTTCAAATATGTGAGTTTATTTCATTTTTTTTGGTTCACATAATTTACATGTATAATTCAAAGTCTATTCTATTGGATGTGTAGAACTGACTGTCTTCTCCTTGTTTTCTTACCCAAACACCAGTTTTGAAATATCCCTCTGTTGACCATTTATGCATTTGCTCAGTTGTGTGGGGCCCTATTATGGCTTCATCATTTTGATTCCACTTGAATTCCCATTTCATTTCTGGTTGTGTTTCTTCTTCATTATTTTCACTTTCATTCTTTTCTGGGTTGTTTTTATCCAAAACAGTCTTTTCTTTTTGATCAAAATCATCAGCATACATGTCCAAATCAGCATCATCTTTCTTATTTTCACGTTTTGCTATGAATGCACCAATTTTTTCGTAAGTTTCTTGGTAAATGTCCATGTTACCCAATTTAGTCAAAATTTGGTTGGCAAGTTCTGTTACTCTAGTAACTATTGTACTGTTTTCATCAACAATCCCAGCTTTCTTCCTTTTCCAACGCTCAGCACTTGATATTTTTGAACTGGCACCTACACAAATAGAATAATTAAAATTAAAATATGACTTCAAACTAAAACAAACACTCTGCTAAACACACAGGTATAGCTGTCATTCTAGTGTCATTGTACATTGGCCATCCTGACCAAGTTTTGGTTAGGATAGCCAGTCTCAGTGGAGAGGAGTAACACAGACCTTAAAATGTCTCCTCCCTCACTGTTTAATACAACTGGACAGAGGCTGGATACAGGACCAATAGCCTATGTTCTTTGTGAGGCACAGGAATGTGATAGTTTGTAAATAAAATAAGAAGCGTTTTGTTTTCTTACCAAGGCGCTGAATGCACTTTGCAATGGTTTCTTTGGGTTTCATGTGCTGAATGATTTCTTTGTAATTTTCCAGTAAATCAAACTTTTCTTCTGGCTCTTCATCTTCACTGCTGGATTCATCCCCAAGCCCTTTATTGTCATCATCTTTGTGCACTTTGTACTTGTCCTCTGGCCTGCCCTTTATTTTGACCCAGTCTATATTGTCAAGCCATCCATCTCTTATTTCTTTCTCTTTTTTCCAGTGATAATGGCCTTGATTATCAAAATGGCCCTCTTCAAGTTCTTCTTTCATGTTGAATGGGGTGATGGTAATCTGAAGCAGTACAAAACTTTAAATTATCACATGTATTTAACTAATTTAACTACAAACAACAACACAATACAACTACATAATAGGGCACATACTTTCTACTGGGTACTGGACCTATCCAGTACTTAGTAAATATGCACTTCTTATGGTCCAGCTCGGTAACAGTTAAGATATTGAGTGCCCAATATTATAATGGCCAAAAAACATACAATGGTTAAATGCCAGATTTTGCATGATTGTTAGCAAGTCAACTTCTTATTCATAGACCAATCCTGCCAGAACATGCATGTTAGCATTGTTTGGTAATCATCACAAGCAATTAGCCTTCCCATGTCCACTATCAACACATCATTAGTTAGTTTTTCCACTTGGCTGATTGATGACACATGTTGGGTTTGGGTGGCATAAATGCTACATAACTCTGTTTTTACTGAGCATTTGTAGGCTGCCTGTCTTAGCTAACTGGACATTTGGATTGCAATTATCAGAGGCCCAATATAAAAAATAATAGTCAACTTGAAAAAGTATGTGTTCTAGCTAGACTGACTGTTTTAGTGGCTAATTAAATGAAAGGAATGAGAAACTGGGACAAGTCATTTCATTATGTGTGTTGAAATGCAAATCTTAGATATTTACTCACTTCACCTTCCATTCCAGCAACTCCATCTTCTTCACCTTCGATATCGTCTGCGTGAAGAACATTATTTCTTTCTTCCTCAGCCCCACTGTCTTCTTCGTCTGAATCTAGCGAATGCTTTTTACCTTCCGTTTTCTTTATAACTTCTTCAACATGAAAAGCTTCCGAGGCTGGACGCTTTGCCATTTTCAAAGCTATGAATTAATCAATATGATACACAATCAAACGTAGCGAATCATTAATAACAACGATGCGAAATTGTGAAGAATACTGTTTGCCTTTGGCTGCATTTCTGACGTCTGTCAGTAGTGTCAGTTGGTCATGACTAGTGATGGGCAATTGGGCAATAAGTTACATTAATAATTATCAACCGACCCATATTAAGCATAACATTACCTTTTTTACTTGTTTGTCTGGTTTCTAATTTATGAATTTAACTAGCGCATAGAAAATAAAAATGCAAAAATAATATTCTCAAATATATATCAAATAAAACAATAATATTTTGTGTAGCTGCTCTGGGAGATGGTGTCATAGTTCACCCTAAAATCTAAGTGCAATCGATACGGGCAAGCAAACTGTGTGCACAAAAATTCCCTAGAACTATGTAAATAAACGTACCTAAGTTGCAACATCCTAATCCGTGGGATATCGGAGATATGGGCTGTCAAAGTATGCAAATAATTCATTTTTGGACTTGGGACTTTCACAGCTAAGGTGCCAAAATAGTCATGCTATCGATTGTATTATGTATCAACGACGTCATAGATGCTATTAGGGTTATTACACAAAAAATAATATCGATGTACAGTTGACAATAGGAAGTAAAAGTAGTTATAGTTCTCATTGATGGTATTGTATTGTCATTGACAGTATGGTGTGTATTAAATGAATATTTATTTCGATTGACTATTTTGCTATTCAAAATACCTCTTCCAAGAAACCTAGATTGGTAGTAGGTTAAATGTTGATAGAAGAAATACGTTGTGTTGCAATTAGCAATAGGTATGATAATATGAGAGAAAAAAAAACACAGATGTGAAAATACCAAGTCAAAATGTTAATTTTTTGCATACTTTGTCAGCCTATAGCTCCGATATCCCACGGATTAGGATATTGCAACATGGGTACGTGTATTCAGATCGTTCTAGGGAATTTTTGTGCACACAGTTTGACCGTATCGATTACGTTTTTTTTTTGGGTTTTTGGTCCATACATTTTGGAACATGTCCTTTAATCTGACTCCCTTAAAATAAATAACGCGTTATTATTCTAAGCTGATCCCACTGTTTTAATCAGCTTCGCCAGCGTGTATTATTATATGATTATCAAGAGAGTTATGATATCTAGACGGAGTCGCGTTAGATCGAGAGGAGATTGCGGTCATCATCATCTTCCCGCCCTTGTCCCATACTTGGGGTCGGCGCAACACGTTTATTGCATCTTTCTCCTCTATCAACCGTAACGTTATCATTTACTGTTTTTTCTTTCATCCCGTATGATTCCTCACATAATCAATCCATCGTTTCCTTGGTCTTCCTCTCCCCCTCCATCCATCATTATTTATATTCATCACCTCTTAGCACACAGTACTTTTATATACTAGCAGTACCCGGCATGCGTTGCAATGCACTTTTTCCTACCTAGCTACCCTACCCTACCAACCCTGCCCTACCTACCTAACCTTTTTTTAATTTTTTTGACGATGTGGATATCCGCACGGATGTCCTCCGCCTGGGGAGGGCGGAGGGGTCTGTCAGACTCCAACTGACTAAAACCACACCGGTGTTCCCTCGCACAATTGCGTCGGAGGGCAGCGGGAACGAATGCGACTTCCGCTGCCCCGGACTAGTGCCGGCCCGCTTGACCAGTGCGGGCCTCGTCCCTGTGAGGCGTACTCCCCCTGTTACGTCATAAGAGGCGCGCGTGGAACACAACGCGCCGCCGTCTCGAGTCCAGTGAGATGGGGGCTCCGTCTCCCTTTCCGCAGCTTCCTTCTGCGACATGACGGTTCCGCAGAAGGACACCACCGCGTCCCAGGACTCTGTGCTGCCGACCATAGAGCGAACAACGGTCGGCAGCGACAGGTCTGCTCCTACCTCGCTTATGAGGGCACAGCGCGGCTCGTCCCACGTGGCACATTCCGCCAGCGTATGCCGCGCCGTATCCTCCAGACAGTGGACGCAGTGATGGCACCGAGCGTCCAGCTCCCTGCTGATGCGACACAGGCACTTCCCAAAGCAGCCGTGCCCCGAGAGCACCTGCGTCGCCGTCAGGGAGCCGTGCTTCCTCCCGAGCCAGTCTTCGAGTACTGGCCGGATCGCCTCGATTGTGTCGAGGCCGGCGGAGGGATGGGCAAGCCTCCTCCGCCATTCCGCCACCATGACCTGTCGGAGCTGAGACCGGTGCAGCGTGATTTGTCGGTGCACCAGCCTTTCGCCCCGATCCTTGGCGTCCTCGCGCCACTGGTGTAGTGTCGCGAGGGCTTTCGCCTCCAGGTCCCACGGCGGGGATCCGGCCAGTACCTACCTACCCTACCCTACCATATCCTACCTACCATATCCTACTTACCTACCCTACCCTATCCTACCTACCTACCCTATCTACCTACCTACCTACCTACCCTATCTACCTACCTACATACCCTACCTTTCTCACCTTTTAAACCTTCCCTGGACTACGACAAACATATCAAAACCAAAATCAGCTAAATCGGCCCAGCCGTTCTCAAGTTTTAGCGAGACACACGAACCACAATTGATTTTTATATCATAGGTTGGGGAAAAAGTTTCTTCGCATTTTTTAAGAAAATTCAAAACATTTTTTAATATAGTTTATTTACATTTAACTAAAGTTTGTAGGTACCATTTTGTTCGATAACTTTTTGCCATCTTGTAGGTAGGGACATAATCCCATTCCTATAGAAATTTTGGGACTTCTGATCAAAATACCGCGACAAGTGGTTTTGGCAGTCCTCTCGTGATGTTAACCTGACACTGCCTAAAGAATTCTGACGAGACCGAAACAGGTGGAAATCTGCAGGTGCAAGGTCAGGACTATACGGCGGATGCATTAACACCTCCCAGCCAAACTCTCTTCATTTTTGCTGAGTGGCTAAAGATGTGTGAGGTCTAGCGTTATCATGATGAAAAACCACACCCCTTCTGTTGATTAATTCCGGCCGCTTTCTCTCAACTTCTTGCTATAATGTCATCAGTTGTCCGAAGTAGAGTTCAGAATCGATGGTCCTGCCTGGTGGTAACAGCTCATAATGAATAATGCCCTTCCAATCCCTCCACACACACAGCATCACCTTGTTGCGAGTTAACCCGGGTTTCGCCATGGCAAACAGTATGTTAGGATCGATTAGGCCAATGATATGTAAACCTTCTAAAAAAGATTCATTGAAGCAACGTGCAACAATGAAACAATGTGAGGAGGTTACGATTGAGCTAATCTGCAATCTTTGACAAGCCAGTTTCGGCTGACTTTCCTACCTTTGCCCAAGTTTTGTCAGCAAAGACTATGGCGGTATCAGCTGCGTATGAGAAAATGCGACCCCCGTCAATATTTATATTACAAAGACGATTTATATAAATAAGGAACAAAGCGGGACCAAGAATAGTCCCTTCCCAACGCCATACGAAATTGTTTCTGCTGAGCTTGTAAACCCCTATTTTTACTGTTTGTTTCCGTTCACACAGGTAAGATTTAAACAACTCGAGAGGACGCCCCCTTATGCCAATGATTTCGAGCCTGTGCAGAAGAATGGGGACAGATACAGTGTCAAAAGCCTTTTTGAGGTCAAGGAAAACTGCGATACATTTGCTACGCTTATCCATTTTGTCAACTAAAGTATTAGTTAGTGACAAGACCGAGTCCTCTGTAGACCTTCCTTATGCTATGCGACTATACAATACCAAAATAATTCAATTTATACAATGCAAAGTTAGTTTATACAATCTTCAGCAGCTCCAACAATACTATTTAATGCGATCAATTCATGCGCCCCTGTCCATGGGAGCAGGACCGGCATTGAGCCAAGCATTATTATCAGCGATATAATCGTCCAATTTGTAATAAGCTTGCTTACATAGTGTGCGTTTATTGCATGTTTTAAATTTCGTGTCACTCAGTTCAAGAATACTCTGTGGAATTTTATTATAGCATCTTAAACAGTACCCCATGAAAGATGAGTCTACTTTAGCGAGTCTGAAGCCTGGCTGAACTAATTGGTCCCTATTTCTAGTACTGTAATTATGTCGGTCACCTCTTTTACTAAAAAGATTCACGATTTTTTCTTACTTACATTATGTTTTCATAAAAGTATTGGCAATGTACCGTCATGATGTTAATGTCCTTAAACAGTTCCCTTAGAGAATCGCGCCTACGGAGATTATATAGGGTGTCTCAGTAAAAGTGCACTTTTTAAAATTTGAATATTTTTTTATCATGCAAGTGTCAACTTTGAAATTAAACAGCTGTCACCTCTGTTTATTCCGATTATTAAAAAAGGAGCGTCTTCGAAATATTAACGCGTTAAATAATTGTGAAAATGAGGCCGAAATTGCAGTGACTGTGAACGGCATTCGTTACAGGAATATGATAACGGACTTCTTGTGGCCTTAACTGGACGGCATGAATCTGGACAACATGTGGTTTCAGTAGGACGGCGCAACCTGCCACACCGCGCATGAAACAATCGACTTATTGCAGCAACGATTTCCAGAACACATTATCTCACGAAATTCTGATGTCAACTGGCCACCAACATCGTGCGATTTAACGCCGTGCGATGTTTTTCTTTGGGGTTTTGGGAAATCTTGGGTTTATGCGAATAAACCCGAAACAATTCCTGAGCTCAAATCGGAAGTTCAACGCGTCATCGGTGAGATACAGCCACATCTGTGGAAAAATCATGCAAAACTTCATGAAAAGAGTAATGGCCTGTCATCGGAGCCGTGGGAGTAATTTGCCGGATATATTATTCCATACATAATCGGAACATGTCTTCTTTACAATACAATAAAAATATCCCAGCTCTGTCATAAAATACTTGTTTTTATTTTAAAATGAAAAAGTGCACTCTTACTGAGACACCCTTTATATGGCTCTGATAGCTCTTTTTTGCAGAATAAAAATAGACTCGATGTCTGCAGCTTGTCCCCATAACAAAATGCCGTAAGACATTATACTATGAAAGTAACTAAAATAGACCAATCTCGCGGTATCAACATCGTTACATAACCGATTTTTCTAACAGCATATGCTGCTGAACTTAACCGCCCCGCAAGAGATGTTAAATGAGAACCCCATTGAAGCCTTGAATCAAGCGTAATCCCCAGGAAAACCGTTTTATCGACAAATTCTAGTTTCTCTTTATTAAGTATTATATCACAATCACTGCTTTTAACATTCGGTAATGAAAATCTTATGCATTTCGTTTTTTTTTTCATTTAATACTAAATTGTTTGCTATTAACGTTATATAGATTTTGGGCCCGTCTATTTATCTTAAAAATTAAGGAAGTGTCATCAGCAAATAACACCATATTTTGAGGTTGGTTTTTCAGTAAATAGGGTAGATCGTTAATAGGGCGTGCAAAACGCTTGCGCTGAGTGTCGCGGGTTCGAATCCCACCAAATGATTTTCTGTTTGTATGTTACTCACAAGTTTTAAGAGTATTTCGATGATCCGATGACAGCTCCACTTCACTCCAAGGCAACACGAGCGAGAAAAAACACCAAAATCAAATATGGCCGCGGGGTTATATGGACGATCCCACAAGATAGTAAAAGAGGGACCGTAAAACTTGTAAAACTCGTCAACCCGAACGTTGGCAAATCAATACTGTGCAAGTAAACAAAATTCTAAAGAGACAAATACACGACCGCACGTAGCAACTGTAGCAAGGTATGAACGACGAACGAATAATTGATCCCGACTCCAACTGTTACGAGTCTGTCCTACCCCTACAATGTTTTTAAAGAGCTGGATGGAGGCGCGTAGGGATAGCAGCCTCCACCCGCTGTAACAAGTCTTAGGCATCGGACGAGCCGGAGCGACTGAGGCGAGCGAAGCGAGCTCTGGACTTGGGGCACCCCGACTCGGACAGGTTAGGTTCGAAGTGGAACTAAGACCCTGCCATCTCCTTCGTGTTAGGTTATACTTTAAACCCTGCAGACAGAAATAGGAACCCTAGGGCTACGTCGACTATGCTTTTTAGGGAAATATAAAATGTTATGAGGTTATGTTGCAATTATTGGTTTTTCTCAAGAATAGTGCATTACCTTTTAATGGGAGGGGGCCAGGGGAGAAGGGGTACCCCCCTGTCCCCCTTACGCCCTTCCACCTCCCTCCGCCTGCCAAAGAATTCTAGATTTTTACCAATTTTCCTCAGAATTAAAAATTTTAAAACTTTTCCTTTTAAGGGGGGGGGGGCGTACCCCTAACCCCTCTCCCCCAAACCCCTCGCCCCCCTTAATTCGATGTCAGACAAAGGAAAGTCGTACATATAGATTCAATCTCTTGATACAATATAATTGCATAGCACATGATCGAGTGAGTACTATGCACTGTAAAGCCACCATTTGCTGAGTACCTACATCTTTCATTGACGCGAATTTACCCTGGTGGTTGAATGATGGCTGATGCGTCATGTTCGTGAATGCGCGCTGTCATTCGTGCCTGATCATCTCATAGTTTTGAGCTGCCACGGTATATTTTAATTACTATACTACTACCTTTCCCCTCCCCCCCTTTCCCTTTCTTTTCCTTTTACCTTTCTTTACTTTTTTTTTTTTTTTTGTCTTGTGACTGGGACTGTAGCTTCATTTTTATTGTTGTTCGACCATTCAAGTGCCTGTAACTGGCTTATTTCAAATAAATGATTTTGATTTGATTTTAACAATGTGAAAAAAAAAAAAACAATCATTCAAAAATGAAGAAGAATGGGCAAGAAACTCCATGGACACTCTTTTAAATCAGAATCTTGTTACAAAAACCTTGGTTACATCATTCATGTTGAGATGGTACATTATGTGAGAACGATGTAGCAAGACTTCACGTTAAAAGTGTCCATAGTAAAAACAATTAAAAGATAAAATAATTAGTTCGAAATAAGCCGTGGCAGCTAAGAGACGACCAGGCACAACTGACAGCGCCCGTTCACGAACATCACGCATGGATCAGCCATCATTCAACTCAACCATTTTGAAGGAAACTAAATGACCCGACACATGCGCCACCATCAGCGTGACATTTGAGTGAGCATGACATACTCTCAATCGCCAGGGCACATTCAAGTCAATAAAAGACGTAGGTTTCCAGTAAATGATAGCTTTCTATTACATAGGACTCACACAATATGGGCTATGCGATTATATAATACTATATTAATTTAATTTATACAATGCAAAGATAGTTGTACAATCTTTAGCAGCTCCAACAATACTATTTCATGCTATCAATTTATGCGAACCTGTCCTTGTGGAGCAGGACCGGCATGGAGCCAAGCATTATTATCAGCGATATAATCGTCCAATTTGTAATAAGCCTGCTCACAAAGTGTTTTAAATTTCGTCTCACTCAGTTCAAGAATACTCTGTGGAATTTCATTATAGCATCTTAAACAGTACCCCATGAAAGATGAGTCTACTTTCGCGAGTCTGAAGCCTGGCTGAACTAATTGGTCTCTATTTCTAGTATTGTAATTGTGTCCGTCACCTCTTTTACTAAAAAGATGCAGATTTTTTCTTACGTACATTATGTTTTCGTAAATGTATTGGCAATGTACCGTCATGATGTTAATGTCCTTAAACAGTTCCCTTAGAGAATCGCGCCTACGGAGATTATATATGGCTCTGATGACTCTTTTTTGCAAAATAAAAATTGACTCGATGTCTGCAGCCCGTCCCCATAACAAAATGCCGTAAGACATTATACTATGAAAGTAACTAAAATAGACCTCTCGCGGTATCAACATCGGTAGGTATATTAATTTAATTTGTTGATTTAATTTGTTAATTTAATTTGTTAATTTAATTTATATGCCTGTTTGACATGTTTTATTTTTTAATAATTATTTCTAATGTAACCCAAATATTTAATCTTAGTCTTTTTAATTCACAATAAATTGCAATTAGGAAAATGTATAACATTATTTAAATAAAACAGTGCATGTGGTATTAGCCTGTAAGTAATTGTTGCACTTATAAATGTATTTTGTGTACCATAAATGAAATGTTTAGTGTAAACAATTGTAGGCTTACCTAAATAAATAAATATTGACGGATTTTTCTAACAGCATATGCTGCTGAACTTAACCGCCCCGCAAGAGATGTTAAATGAGAACCCCATTGAAGCCTTGAATCAAGCGTAATCCCCATAAAACCGTTATAACGACAAATTCTAGATTCTCTTTATTCAATACTAGCTGTCCCGCGCAACTTCGTCTGCGTCACATTTTCCCGTTTTCCAACATTTCGTTTCCGTTTTCGTTTTTCCCCGTTTTCACAACATTTTTCATTGCTGCTCCGCTCCTATTTGTCGTAGCGTGATGATATATAGCCTTCCTCGATAAATGGGCTATCTAACACTGAAAGATTTTTTCAAATCGGATCAGTAGTTCCTGAGATAAGCGCGTTCAAGCAAACAAACAAACTCTTCAGTTTTATAATATTAGTATGGATATTCATTGAAATCGAATGATGCAAAGGGCAATTTTGCTTTAAATTAAATATTTGTGATGGATAACGTATTTATTTGGATATAAGAAATAATATAATGTTTATAAAAAATTGTGCGTGGAGTCCCTCCGGGCGGAACAAGTGAAACGTCGTAATGTGGAAATGAGTGCTTTCATACCCCCTCCATGGTAGCGTTAAACGTTTAACGCAACTTTGATCACCCATCCACATACTGACCTCGGCTACCGTCGCTTAACCTTGATCACCCATCCCCATACTGACCTGGGCAACCGTCGCTTAACCTTGATCACCCATCCACATACTGACCTCGGCTACCGTCGCTTAACCTTGATCACCCATCCACATACTGCCCTCGGCTTCC
Organism: Cerastis rubricosa; assembly: GCA_949152445.1. NCBI lineage: Eukaryota > Metazoa > Arthropoda > Insecta > Lepidoptera > Noctuidae > Cerastis > Cerastis rubricosa. The sequence continues at coordinate 11,745,276 of OX424525.1, read as the reverse complement.
GTTGCTTAACTTTGATCACCCATCCACATCCTGACCTCGGCTACCGTTGCTTAACTTTGATCACCCATCCCCATACTGACCTGGGCAACCGTCGCTTAACCTTGATCACCCATCCACATACTGACCTGGGCAACCGTCGCTTAACCTTGATCACCCATCCACATACTGCCCTCGGCTTCCGTTGCCTAACTAGGATCACCCATCCACATACTGACCTCGGCTACCATCGCTTAACCTTGATCACCCAGCTTCATACTGACCTGGGCAACCGTCGCTTAACCTTGATCACCCATCCACATACTGACCTCGGCTACCGTCGCTTAACCTTGATCACCCATCCACATACTGCCCTCGGCTTCCGTTGCTTAATTTTGATCACCCATCAACATCCTGACCTCGGCTACCGTCGCTTAACCTTGATCACCCATCCACATACTGACCTCGGCTACCGTTGCTTAACCTTGATCACCCATCCACATACTGACCTCGGCTACCGTCGCTTAACCTTGATCATTCATCCACATACTGACCTCGGCTACCGTTGCTTTACGTTGATCACCCATCCACACACTGACCTGGGCAACCGTCGCTTAACCTTGATCACTCATCCACATACTGACCTCTGCTACCGTTGCTTTACGTTAATCACCCTTCCACATACTGACCTGGGCAACCGTCGCTTAACCTTGATCACCCATCCAAAAATATAATTTAGGCTATAGCACAAACAGAACCACGCTCGCGCTGGCCTGTAACAGGTATACTACGGCGTTCGAGTGCCACGCATTCACTCTCGCTCTGTCTCTTTCTATTACCCCTCCATGGTAGCGTTAAACGTTTAACGCGACCTTGTTGGAAGTCGCAGTTTCACTTCAAAAACACCTTCAAAAATAATGCATTATTTTAGAACAAATTTGGTTAGCATAAAAAGGTTATAGTGAGTCAACCTTAATAGATAGACATATGCTGTTGCGGACTTTTTTGTTATTTTTTTAAGGGAAACAATTCTGTCATACATGATTTTTGCGAAACTTTAACCGTTTACGCAGCGCACGCAGCGGAAGCTTTCAAAAGGAAAATAAAACCCCAGATGTTGATACATTATTCATTGCTGCTCCGCTCCTTTTTGTCGTAGCGTAATGATATATAGCCTATAACCTTTCTCGATAAATGGGCTATCTAACATCGAAAAAATTTTTCAAATCGGATCAGTAGTTCCTGAGATTAGCGCGTTCAAGCAAACAAACTCTTATGCATTTAGTCTTTTTCTCATTTAATACTAAAATCTTTGCTGTGAACCAATTATGTGCCTGGTAGTGCATTATTGACGTTATCTAGATTTTGGGCCCGTCTATTTATTTTAAAAATTAAGGAAGTGTCATCAGCAAATAACAACATATTTTGCGGTTGGCTTTTCAATAAAGAGGGTAGATCGTTAATAAAGAAATAATAATAAAATCTTTATTCAAAATATTAAAAGGTAAAATACAATATTGATCCGAAATTAACATCATCATCATTAATATATACTAGAAAGAGGAAAGGACCTAATATTGACCCTTGCGGAACCCCCATTTTTACTTTTAAACCCTGTGAATTTACACTATTTATTTGAACTTGCTGTTGTCTAAAAAGTAAAAGTTAAGAGCGTTCTCTTAACTTGTTCGTATTTCGACATCGTTCTAACATATTTCTAATTCTCAACATAAATGATGTAACCAAGATTTTATAACATATTTTGATTTAAAAGTGTCCATGGAGTTTCTTGCCCATTCTTCTCCATAGAGATTTACGCTTTGGATTGGGCAACTACAGTACTTTCACAAGTTATTATGCCTTGTGACTGGGACTGTAGCTTCGCATTTTTTTTGTGTTTTGACTTTCAAAAGTGCCTGTAATGGTCTAAATGAAATGAATGCTTTGAGTTTGAGTTTCCAGAAAATCAGTAATCAAGGCTGATTTACTATTAAATATTAGTATTACCACATTTAATTGTGAGACATGGTTTCTCAATCTATAGGGACCTCCTATATAGTGTCAGGCAAGGTGTGTTCCCAATGCCAGTGGGCTATTATTACTTTTATATTTTCAAATGCTTTTTATATAATTTTAAAATTTAAAGTATTTAAAAATCTAAATAATCTCTGAGTAAAAAGGCGGTGAGAAATCTAGATGGTCAGACAGATTGGCGTGATGTAATTATAAGGGTTCTATTTTGCCATTTAGCTGTGAACCCAAAAAGGGACCACTCCCTACATGAAACTGACCAAAAAAAAAATACAGTAATGTATAAGCTTTTATAATCTATTGTTTAATAGGAATACATACAGGCAGTACAGTTATTTATTACAGATCTGAGCACCTTCAGTTTTTCTTCCATATTAAAGTTTTGTTATTAGAAGGCATTTCTACGGTATCCATTAGGGACAAATTATTCTTCTCTGCTAATTTTATTAGATCTGCAATATCTCTTAGTCCCCAAGCTGCATTCCGTGATCTAAGTGATGCATCAAATTGAACATTACTCTCAGGCGTTATTAGACCATCTTTACTATAAGGTCCATAAGTAATCATAAGAGCATCAGGTTTCAAATAATTTCCAGCATTTTCAAATAATCCAATGGTGCATGCATATGGGCTAATGTGAATCATGTTAGAATTATACATATAGTCAACACTGTTTTCCTCAAAACCATAAAATGACAATTTTTGGCTGATGTCAATAAGTTTTGGTGGCAGAATGTTTTTTGTAGGACAATTTTGAGCATAGTAAGTTATGCTGCCTAGCAGACTATCATCCACTTCGGTTGGTTGGAATCTAACTCCAGGGAAATGTGGTGCAAAATGTGCTAAGTGTTGTCCAGAGCCTGCTGCTATCTCGAGGAATAATGGGCTCTCTTCATCCTCAATATTTTCAACATCACAGATGATAAACCTCTTCAAGACCTGTAGAATCGGATCTTGGTTTCTAGATGCAGAGGGATATATTAACTTGTGATTTTTTATGCTGAAACAAATAATGTTCTCTGATTCTAATCTGATGTTGGTCCATTATAAGCTGCAATGATTAGATTATATGCAAACAAAAGTAGATATTTGAAATTTGTCTAGCTTGTAACACGATACATACCTTTCTTCCCCAGTAAAATAGGAAGCAACATCTTTAGCCATTGAAGTTGGCTTTAAATTAAACCGTCTGCAAACCAGAAATCTCAGGAAATGAATTTTGATGCTTCTAAAAACGTTCTCACTGAACGTTACAGCTATTTTCACGATACAATATCACTATGAACTTATAATTATATTAATATTGTTTTAAACGGGTCTTTGGCTACTTTTACGGTTTCTGGTTTCATATACACAAAGTACAAAATTCATCCGAATTCATTAATTTCAAGAAAAGCAGCTGTTTTATTGACAGGACTGAGAGTGAGGCTTGAGGCAGAGAGGGACAGCAGCAGATTGACCTATGACATGACCTTTGACATATAGTGATGTGATTATAGTGTGGCGCACAGTTAGCGCACATGACCTACGACTTCCTTGCCTACGACCTAAACAATCACGTTAAAATGGCTTTAAATGTGGTCTGTTGCCACTTTTAGGTGGCCATTGTGGCTGTTCCCACATAGATGCAAACGCACGAGCTGGGTCCGCGCCTGAGACCTTGTCAGTTCTCAGTGAGAGCAGAGTCATCTATAAATTTCTACCAACAGGAACAAGGCCTCTCGAACCGGTTTTTTTGCGGGTAACCAGTGATAATCCGAGGTTTCATTCAGAACTGTTTCGACTAACTTTGCATGGTTGAGCTGCTCCACACGGGGTCCCCGCATAAAAAGATAGCGCCAACCCAGTAGTCCACATTACGTGAGGCGAAACACCTCTCTGCCCACTCTGGAGAGACTAGTCGATGTACAAGTCCATTCCGAGCGTACCTCTTCTGCTTGATCTTTTTGCAGTTCTTGCCGAATGTTAGTGACAGGTCCAGAGAAACACCAAGATATTTTGGGAAGTTGCTATGCTCGATTGACACCCCAAACGATGTTGAGTTTGTGGCTCGCCTCTCTATTGCAAACTAGATATGTACATAAGTTGGCGTTTTGCTTGGATTGGGTCACGTGGACATAGTCAAGAACTTCTCTTATACACCTTTGAATAATAGTTGTAAGCGCTGTACGTAAACAATTGTAGGCACGGCGACCAATCACGGTATACAAAACCCGATTATGCGGATATCCGCATTGTAAAAAAACGAGGCCATGTGATACTGTTATTATAGAGCTTGACGTGTCCCCGTCCCATGTACAAGTAAATTGCAGCGGACAAGATTGCATGAATGTCCCTCTCCATTTAACAGGCAATGCCGAATGAAAGACGTCCGCCTCTTAGCAGTAAGTACCGAGTTCAGTGACATTAACAATATTGCTGAGCGTGCTCGCCACCGAACACGCTTAATCAACGAGTTCTGGAGGCTTTATTTAAAGCGCAACACACACAGGGTGCGGGCGCGGGGTCGAGCGCGGGACGGGCATATGTATTTCATGTACTTTTATGGACTACATCACACAGAGGGCGTGCGCGTCACCCAACCCGCGCCCGCCCCTGTGTTTGTTGCGCTTTAGTCGATGAATGCGATTTAATAAAATCACTTTGAAAATTGACAGCTTTGTAACTTGGGTCGAAAGATAATGCCAAGAGCACAGTCAGGGTTGGCTGTTGTTAATTTTTTGTGAAATTGTTTGTTCAATAGAAGTTCAAGATCCGTGGTAACGTAAATATAGTGGTGCTCTATTGGCACTGATTTTGATGTCGACCATTCTGACAATGTACTTATTATTTCCGCCCACATAACTACAATATGCCCAATAATAATATGTCTATGACTAGACTACACCGAACAGTATTTTAATATCTGTGGCCGAACGAAAACATGTCAAAAGCACGTCAAAAGTTCGAATGTCAACCATATGTCAACTATTCATAGTGATGTCGGAAGTGTTAAACGTATCGATTCTTATCTAATATGAAATTCGAAATTAAAATCTTATAATTTTGTAGTACTCAATCTGTTCTACAAATATTCCAAATGAACATACCCGTTTATATTTTTTTCCACCAAGTTAAATACATATTAGACGTTTTCTTAAAAAAAACATATACGTGAGGTGAACTTTTCGCGGGATACAGCTTAATATACTCTCCTGTCCATACCCTACACATCCAATGAAAAAAACCGCTGTTTTTAATTAATGCAAAGTTAGCTATTCGGCGTAAATTCCCCGAACTATTGCTGCAATGTCTTATTGCACAAAATCAAATTATCGATATAATATTTGAAAACTTTGAGAAGGCTGTTTGTCGTTTCCTTCCCTATGTTTCCGTCTGTCAGTTTTAAACAGGTAAAAAACGAGAAAAGTAGAAAATGAACAATTTTCAAAAAGAATTTGCAATGAGCATGTTCTTGGACAATGACAATGCCTGTACTATGAACAGATTAGTTGTAGCAGTGGCGAATATAGTAAGTGAAAACAATGACAATATGGATATGTTCAGCACGGCTATCGAAAAGGAGTATAATCGTACTTCGCATACTGTAGAGAACCAATGTCCCGGAATTGTACCTGTTACTCGGCGTATCAAAGGATTTTATGAGAATACTGTGAGAAATTTTACCAACGAAGATTATACTGCGAGATTTAAAATGAAGAAAAGTACTGTTCAGGTCAGTTAATATGATTGACAAAATGTTATTATTAGTTTCGTACTTCTGTGGTTTGCTTTTACCTATTATGTAGGCATCCTGTAGACATTGAATGCAGTATTTGTACTTACCTACAGTTTGCCTTACTCAAGTTTCTAAAAAACAAGTAACTTGTTTCTTTCAGGCACTCATACAGTTTTTGAAGAACTATGTGAAGCCTGGAAATATCTCCCTTGAAAAAAAAGTTCATGTGTTTCTTTGGTTATTGGTGAGTGATTGTTCATATAATGAAGTAGGAAAACTATTTGGCTTGCACAAATCCTCAGTGAGCTATATATTTAATGAGATAGCTAACCACCTCATTGAACATAGGTATAGTTTCATCAGTTGGCCATCAGTTGAGGAACAACATATAACTAGAATAAAGGTTAACAGCAGATTTAAGTTCCCCAATTGTGTAGGTTTCATTGACACTTGTCGTTTTAAAGTGGGTTCAAAAAGAAATAAAAAAGACAAGCCCGATATTGTCCTCTTACAAGCAGTCTGTGATGAATCTCTAATATTCTTAGATATCCACATTGGTGAAATAGGAAAAACAAGAAAAAATAAAGTTTTTAAAGAAAGCACTTTAGCACATGGGTTAAAGAGTTTTGTGGAGTTTGAGAATCATATTTTGGGAGACTCTGAATATAAATTAAAGAAAAACTTAATTACTCCATTTACAAGTGAGGAGCTTTTAACTAGTGAAGAGATGAAATTTAATGAGATTCACTGGAAGACCCGCAGCTATATTGGTCATGCATTCGAATTACTGAAGGAAAGATTTAGGCGGTTGAGTCACATAGACGTTGTGAAGGCTGAGTCTGTTAATCTTCTTTTATCTGTAGCATGCATATTGCACAACTTTATACTGATGCATGAAGGATGCTCAGAAGTGAAAGAGGAAGTAGTAGCTTGTGATGATGCTGTCACCATCAATACAAGTATTGTACAAACTGCTTCAGAAAATAGACAGTTTTTATGTAATTATATTAATTATATTGATGCAGATGCATGAGGACTAATTATCTTATGGCAAAATGATAAATGCCATAAAGATTCATTGCGGGTTAAGCTACGCTTGCCGAGGTTGGTATGTCGATGTGTGATCATTCATTACATAGTGGGATTCCACCCTGCCTCGTAAAATATGTGAGGCTGTTGGTCCCAGCTGTCATTCTGTGGCAGTGGTTATGTATGTAAAGCAGTGGCCTGAAAGTCTGACAACTATTCTTTTCAAGGGGTATCATATTACCCTGTAACTGGTTTGTGGAGTTCAGATCGGCAGTTCCTCTATGTAAAATATTGGTATGCTGCAGCACTTGGGTTAGACTAGAAGCTGGCCTCAAATATAGTTTAGTTTTTTTAGTTGTACAGTAATTGGTGGTAAACCATTGTGATTAAATAAATTAATTCTCACATACTAGTAATTCTCAACACGAATGATGTAACCAAGATTCTGTAACATATTTTAATTTAAAAGAGTGTCCATGGAGTTTCTTGCCCATTCTTCTCCATAGAGATCTACGCTTTGGAATGGGCAACTACAGTACTTTCACAAGTTATTATGTCTTGTGACTGGGACTGTAGCTTAGCGTTCTTTTTTTTTTGTTCTTTGACTTTCAAAAGTGCCTGTAATGGTCTAATTGAAATAAATGCTTTGAGTTTGAGTTTGAGTTTGAAATAAATAGTTGGGAACAGGCTATGCAGAAGATGATCTTTGAGGACTGTCCATAGAATAATATAGTGTGAGTAGTAATAAGATTGATTTATTACTTTTATGACTCAATATTTTATAAGATAATATTATTGTAAGTGCTTAGATTGTTCTACTACTCTTTCGGTTACTTTTTAAGATCAACACACAGTTTCAGCACAGCACAGGTTCAGCATCGCCCACTACTATTTTCTATGAAACTCCATACTGAGGTGGACTCAAATGAGTTCGGAAAAATCATTGCCTTTATTTTGAGATCAGCTAGTCAAAAGGAGGTGGAGTGATGCGGCTCCAGTGCATTGCTTATAAATGACTTAATAGTTCGCCATGAGCTTTTAAAGCTCATTTTTATAATTAAAAATAATAAAACACACACATTGTAATGTTTTAATACTTATATTTTTTTTCTAGTACTGTTTATATAATTGCCAGCATTATGATATAAAAAATATAAATAAAACAAATTTTTTGAGTAAGTAGTGAGTATTAATGACATGTTTTGATGACTTTATAGGATGTACTTGATATTATATAACAATATAGTTTTAATATAATTGATCCAAAAATGTATTATATTTAATTATTTATTAAACACACTAAAACATTTTGAAAGGAAACATGTTGTATACTCACTTTATTTATACTTACATAGATAAATCGCATAGTATATAATATCATACCCTCTACTACTTATTTACTTTTATGTACAGAAATAGATAGTTATTTTATTTTTGCTTAACTTAAAGAGACTTTGATTGTTTCACGGTGGGAATACTCTAGCTCGTTTTTAGATTTCTGGTGGTTATTTCAGCCTAATAAGTATTTGAATCCACATCAATACTGAGGTCACGTTTTATACTTACCTATACATAAAAATGAAATGAAATTAAGTCCGTGGTATAAACGCAAAACTTTATAGGAATACATACCTATTAGCTAGTCAAGCTTATTTGTTTGACATTAGTACATTGAAATTGAGAACGAAATAAGCCTGTTTTACAATATTTTACAAAAAAATAAATAATTTTCTCTGTCCTGATGTATACTACATAACATTAGGCACTAAATTGGCAACCTACAAGGCACTATGCACTTAGCACAGCAATACATGCTATAATAATTATATTATGATTTTTACATTGTAACAAAATTTATACCTCTGATTTATTACAGCTTATAATTCTATTTTGCGGTTTTTGTCAAACATTGATTTAAAGAAGTTCGTCTATATTATAAAAACGGTCTTCTGTAGCTAGCACAGCAACACTATACATAAGTAAAAATCGTACTGTCCTTAATATTGAATTAAAATTTGTTGTCCGCTATTGTGTAGAGTACGAACATTCGGATGTATATTTACCCAAACTTGAGTGTTGACTAGCATGGAGTGCTCATCAGTGCGGGAAAATTCCAGTTTTTTTTCAATAAATTGTTACTTTTTGTGGTTTTCGTAATTTAATTTTGCCTTTTTACTTAAGAGCAAAAACGTATCCTAAGAGGCTGCTTCCATGCTTGAAGTTTTGTAGCCTTTTCCGGGAAAAAACTGATTTTATGTAAATATGCCTCCGAAAATCCGATCCCTACTTATGTACCTAACGAAATCAAAATAATACTAAGTCAAGTGATATTTAATTTTTATGATATTCAATTATATTATTTGAATATCAATGTAATTTCGCTAAATTCATGAGCTGACCATGTCAAGCCATTAGACAACGATATTGATGAGCCCGTTTGGCTGTACATACCTACTAGTAACAATACAACGCTATATACACATTTAATTATATTTACAATTATCGTAGCTGCACCTTGATATTATCTCCTACGTATTTAAGATTATGGAATGTGACAAAAAGTGTACCTAACCAATACTAATAATTCCGAATATTTACAATCGGTGTTTATATGAGTCCTATCAGTCTGATTTATTGTTGTCCTTTATTTTTTATGATATTGTAACGATTTTTTTTTTCATTTTTAATCGATATCATTTAATGATTTCCTTTAAAAACAACAATAACACGTTCATAGATTTAGAAACATTCACTTCCTAAATGTTTACAGTCGTTCTGATACATCATTTTTTAAATGCACTGTTCACCATACTTGAGTAAATAACAACTTCAGCTATAAGAATAACGAGTAGACTGTACACAGGCGGGAGTCGAGTCACATTATTTACACAAATCATAGTAAACACTGAGTAGTCGATCACATTATAACACTGTCTTAGCCGAATGTTTCCGGAAGACTTGGCACACACGAAACGATACTATCGTCTCAATCACTTGTCAATGGATCCGTACACAGTTTGTTCGGGTAATTTTCAAATGTAAGTTTTTTTAACCTTCTGTAAGGTTCCGCACTTGAGATCCTTGTCTAGTGATTCGGTAGAGTTTCGCAAGTCAAGCGTGCGCTCCTTGCCCAGTTCCATGTGTAAGTTGTCCTGTTTGGGACAAACATTCGCCACCATGTTCACGTTTTTCGACCGAGGCATGTATGCAGTATTGGCATTCAACGGTGTCTCCAACGGGCTTAATCTGAAAGAGAAACTGTCATTAGCTGAATGCATACAATTATTATCGTTGTGTTTATAACCTACTGTAAAAAATCTTCCGTGTTATTGTACAGTGATTTGCTAATGTGTTTATATCATTAGCATGTTTCCCATTAGGTTGATTTATATGTAGAGATATGTTACATGTGTAGTGCAAAAACGATTTGTGACTAAGCTTGTCGGATCTGTACAAAGTCAATGAAAACAATAGTAACTAGTGCGAGGGCAATGTGGCAAAAACTTTCAGCGACCATTTGCGGATTAGGTACAACAACTATGACTCACTTCTGGAAATCATAAAAACTCGCCTGTAAAGAAAAACTGGAATTTCAGATATGCTTACTATGAAAACTTTTCAGACGATATCTTATTTTATTTTAGTTAAAAGATATAAATATTTGTAGATATAAGTACCTGTTCAAATGATTGTGTTGTTCATTGAAGGGTGAGGTGTCTGTAAAAAACGGGTGTCGAAATCGCCGTGAGAAAAGATATCCAATAACGAATCCGACCATGAGCGTGACAAGGCAGGACGCGACGACAGCCGTAAGCAATGCTTGTGCGCTGTAGATGTTGCCGTCAGCGGCCTCGACAGTCAACAAATCTGCAGAATTAAAAAAAATATTATTAAAGGTGAAAACACAATATATATTACCTGAATCAATTTTTCAAACACTTCTTTCTTCTCTTCTCTAGTACAACAATCAGTTGTACTATCTTTATATATTTACCTGTCTCATGTTTGTTGTTAGTAGTAGTTTTGTCTTCCGACAAAACATTCGTTTCGACAACTTCTATTAATATTTCATTTTGGATGTCGTCAGTTTTCTGTCGCAAGTCTGATTCTGACTGGGTAGGCTTCTTAGTGCCTGGATTTCTATTGCTATGTCTATCACCCGGCAGGAGGGCTGGCAACTTATTACATATATCAGTCTTTCCATGTTCTACATTTTGTAGAAACCTCTCGGGATTAGGAAATTGCCTGTTTCCAACCCAAGAACATACTTGTTGCTTGGAGTCCCACGCACAGTGTGGATCTTGCAACGCAACGCATTCCCTGAAACCAAACCACAAGTAATTAGTTAGTTTGTTGTGGCAATAAATAAATGGTGATGTTTTAATTACTTATAAGAAATCACAGTTTTACCTGCACGATAGCACGATTCCACAATGGGACAGAGTTACTGCTCTAATTATATCACCAGAGGCAACGATCAATTTTTCTGTGGTTAGCGCGACATGCATTTGTTTGATAGGCACGCCTTGAGGTAATACTTGTACTTCTGAAATCACAGTTGTTCTAACAGGGTTTCTACTATATTCGTCTACACTGGCATCAAAGTCGCCTTCATTCGCAGCTACATTAACAGCTTTGATAACTCTTCCGTCATCAGTACCGATGTACATGACGTCATACTTGTTTCCATTCATCGCTTGAACTTGAGGATGTACCGCGATAGCGGAAAATCTATATTGTAAACTAACTCTAACGAGAATAGGCCGTGCTAAGAATGATGGAACAGCTTTATCCATAAGAGGATGTGTTTTTATAAAATTCACTGCTGAATCAGAGAGTGTTCTGCTGTCTTCAACACAAGATCCCGGTCTGTTTTCTGGTAATTTTTCTTTTTCTAGTGGCAGCCAGTTAGAGTTCATGCCCTCTTGGCCTTTGAATGATCCCTCGAAGGCATCTATGATGTCCCTCATAGCGAAAGCGCATACAGCTGACCCTCCTATTGCATTTTGAGGCGTAGTAAAGACTGCATATATTATATCATTTTTGCTACTGCTTTTGCCATACATTCCATTTATGAGCTCAGTGTTAGCCTCTGTAAAAAAGTTAATATATTTTTCATGAATGTCTATTTCAAAATAAATTATCACAAGCAATACAAAATCTTTGTTTGTTTCAAGGAACTTACGGATTTCATCAAAGTAGAAAGGATATTCTCCAGGCATGGAACAATTTAGGCGAGTTTTCAGGAAAGAAGTCCAACGATCGCTGAACGTATGGGGACCTCCTTTATCGTTTAGACAGATCCTTGCCACTCTTGAGTATACTGCCTGTAAACGTACAATTCAATGTTAAAACATGCCATTTAATATAAATTATTTCGTCTGTTCAAAATAATTTAAATACGATGTCAACCATCACCAACACCATATCACAACACCAATATCAATAACAACACTGACCTTTCCGCAGTTCATAAATTCCACAGCAGTTTCACGATAGAAGAAGTAAACATGGCTGGTGGAAGCTACAGCTCCCACAAATGAAGGATCGTTGAGCAGACGGAGATCCGAGCGCTCCGTTCGTACAGGTTCGCGATAGATCAAGGGATCGGTTCCAGAAAAGTCAGCTGCCGTTGCTGTATACAATTGACCGTCTGAAAATTAGGGAATTATTTTTTTACATTCTGGTCAGTTACCAAGTCCAATGTCGATAAATGATAGATAATTGCGTCGACTCGTGATCTTGTTTTAGGTTTCCAGTAGTAATAAGTAGTACCAGTTTGAATCTTTGTTACCAAAATATGAAATCGTGAGCCTAATACGCAGAATTTTCTTGTGTCTGGAAAACTGGATAAATGTAACACACTCATGAGTTCATCATTTGTTACCCAGAGTTTTCTATTGTGAGGTTAAAAGATATATGCGATTTTCTTTGGTAATAGTGGTAAGTACAATTAGCAAAATCAAAAAGGCATGATTTAGTTTGCAGTGAGGATTGTATTATAGATATTGGCATGGTAATAAATTTTAACTTACCAACAAAAATGGCAGTCGAATTATGTTGTGGATCGTAAGGACAGCGGCCTGAACCGTCAATTTCTTCTAGATGGTGGTTTGGTGGGTGCCTGGCGTACCGACGACATAACGGTTTGAATGCATTGGTGCCACACACCAGGAGCCGTCCGTGCGACCGCGCCGCTACTCGCGGGTAATTCTGACATTCATCGGCAGACTTGCCCTTTAATTGACATAGCTCCCTGTGTGCGTCCGTTGATTGCCACTCCAGTCGCTGTGGACAAAAGTTTATTCGTGTTCATAGCTATGATAGAATTAATCAAATGATTTGTTTTCAATACGATAAGGGCTCATATTCGCGACTTGTTTTTACCCAGCACAGCGTCGGTGGCGTCGTGAACAAGCTTCCATAGTGCTTCATACATAAGTAGGTGTCGTGCAGAAACCGGTTGCGAACATGAGTCCTATCCAAGATGTAAATTTCATGAAACAATTTGAGTTTGAAAATAGAAACTAAGTCAAATATTTCATTAGACAACTAGACCTCTCAGTCAAGCGCGTTACTTAATCCGATGATCGGCCAGCCTGCGTAAGCAAACCGCTTCGATGCCAGCGCCGCGGTTGCACTATTTATGAAGTCTGGCTGTCGCTTGCCTAATCTGTCTTAGTTTTGTTTATAAATTCGATACGTTAGTCTTTCATCTAAACTTGTTGCCTTATTTGTTAAATAATAAATTCTAGGATTTAGGTCGGTCCGGCTTTCTCTGTGCATAATAAATTAAGCTATGGCCGCTACGGGGCAAATGTTTGCTCAATTTGCAATTTTGCTCATTTTGTACCGAAATTGGCGTTTAAACGATTTGTATCTTGTAGTTTAAACCAGGTACTAGCAGAAACAAAATTCGCTATAGGAAGCCTTTAAAAACTACGTGTCAAAATGCAGCGCAACCTTCATCGAAAATGTGGACATTATCGGCTAAATGTGCAGTTATCTTCGCGTCAAGATAAGCGGTATCAATATAGTTCATCGTTGTTATTGTTAAAATTCTTTTGCACTGAAAATATAATTACTGTAGATTACTTTTTTACAGAATAAGTTACTCTGGAAAAGTATAGATATGACCATAAAACCGTATAATATTCGGGCGAGGCGGAGTAGCTGCCCTGCGCCGCACGGTGGGTTGATTTATATACGTAGTGGACTTAGGACATTAAAAAAAAAGTCATCTTATTTTTACTGATTAATGATGCAAATTTGTTCTACTATCTAATACAGTAAATTATTGTTCTATGACTTTTTATTTTACGCATTATTTTTAGTACTACAATTTTTTAAATATTTTTTTGTATAGAAAAAATCATAAAATCTAAAGAATCTCAAAAATCTGAAAACATCTCCAACTGCGATGTATATATTAAAATAGTACTATTTATTAGCTTATTTTTACAACTAGTCAGCTACTGCGCTTTGCTGCGATTTAGGAGAATTTTTTTTTTAATTTTTTTTCTTATTAAAATCGCATTTAAGTCTACAAAATCTCAAATTTCTTCCAATTGTTGGATAAGTATTTTAATAGTACAATTTATTTGCATCTAATCGTCTACTGTAGTTTACTGTGACTTAGTAGGTAGTTAGACTTTTTTAGATTTTTTTGAACGAAAATATCTTAAAAGTCACCTAAATCTTAGAATACTTAGCAGTGATAATTATTGTATTCTCTATTCCACACCACCCCAGAGGTAGAGAACTAGGCGCGTTTTTTTTATCAGTGGTCTCCCCAATAGGCCTAATCCACGACTACAAATCTGTGTTCTGTATGTGTGAGACTTACAAAGACAAATTCAAAATTCAAATCATTTACCAATATTTTTAGGAGGGGCCTGCACCATGCTCAACACCATGCTCTGACAATAACGGGTCTTCAGTTAAAACCCCTAAATTTTCTTGATCATCATCGTCAACAAATGTATCCTTAACGATCAACAAAGCTGTTGCTTCTTCTGAAAAGGCTTTGTGTTTTCGCACCAGTTTGTGTCGTATCTTTGAAATATGTGGATCAGAGCTGATTAACAAATTGTTCAAAATATCTTCATTAGTAGCTTTTCTACAGAATTTCCTCGAATTATGAGCACGATATCTCCGAAAATCTTTGTTGCGTGCTTCAGCTGCTTCTTCGGATAATTTTCCAATGGGCACTATACCCAAGCTTTCAATAATAGCTGCTCCGTGAGCTAAAACTTTGTGAACACTTGCAGGCATGTAAAACCAATTATATAATTCAATGTATAGTTCCATGGTGGTTTCGGTATAATCTTTAAACTTCAATATATCAATACGGTGACCCGACGAAATTGCTTCTAATATAGTTTTAAATCTTTTTATTAATTCTTCATTTACTCCTGTGATCGAAGCTGCAATATCGGGGTTTTCGAAAAATCTCCTCGCAGTATTCCCATCATTTGTTGTACCATGACCCTGTTTCACAACATCAATTAAAAGTCCTGTTTCGGATTTAAATGCTTCCTGAATATTTCTCTTTTTGCTCTCCATAATAGCTTTACTGTCACCTTTCACCATCCATGTCTTCAAATCTAATCTGTACGCTATATGAAGAATGCATTCCATGAATCGTATCCAGATGTGTAACGACGATAAACCATATTTATATAAATCGACATCAATTTCTTTTGCCAAAACCAAGGACAAATCATTCATTTCCTTTGGAGTAGCTTTACATATGTCACATCTTTGTGTTGATGTATCGCAAAGAACTGCAGTCGCTTTACCATCTATCATGGTTAGTATTAGGTTGTGCGAGATGGTCAAATCATCAACCACTGTCTTAACTAAATTGTTAATCTCTGCCTCAATCGCATTTTTTTCTTGCAAAATGCTGAATTTGTTTTCCTTCATGAATTTAAAAAACAGCGGACGACACCATAATGAGGAATTTGGGGAATCATTTTCCCATATAACTCTGTCACCAGACACTAATTTGATAGGAATCAAACTACCCATAAATACGCTAGAATCGTCAAAGTCCTCATCTTCTTCATTTTCTCTTCCAACTTTCTGCTTATAATTGGCTTGATTCGAAGCTCCGTCAAATCCCCATTTACTAATCAGTGTCAAATCTTTACAAGTTTCACTAATTTCGTTTGACATTATAATTCTCTTCACAGTAATATCCAATAGTGCCTGCAATTCTATCATAGCCGTTTTATCTGTTACTACAATAGCAGTTTTAGGTGGATAACATTTAATTTTTTCATTTTGCAGTGCGTAGTAAGAGGGATATACGTTGGTACCAGTTACTTCTGCGATACTTTTTCGTAGCGTATTATATTGCCATTTTGACAATTTCAAAGACAAAAACAAGCCTAAAGCTTCATCTGGAGAGAATACTGATTTCTTTTTATTTCCAAAAAGACAATCTTTTACTTTTTGCACGTCCTGTGGATGCTTGAGCAGATGCTGTAATATGTCAGCAACATCTTCCATTCCTTCTGCTTTTAAGTTAAAAACATGGGCATGTGACAACTCCTCTGAAGCAATAGTTTGCGTAGTAAGTTCCGTACGTCTCTTTTTTTGTTTAGGACCTAATTCTGTAAATGGTTTTCTCGGACTTACTTGAGTTGATGTACCAACAGACACCTTTTCATGAGATGTAGTTGATGTGCTAGGAACTGGTTCGTCGTCGTTTTTTGCAAAATCTTTCATAAACTCAGGCCAAACTATCTCCGATGCCAACCAATCACTGTATTTACTTCTAAATGTATGTTCTTTTCGTTTAGCATTTTCCCATTTTTTATAAGTATTATAACAATACTTTGCGCAGAATTCCTTTAGCAAATTATCATTATCTTGATTTAAATCACACAATTTTGACTTGATAGCACTGTATAAAAAGTTATGATCCTTAATACTACCACTTGATTTCAATTTCACAAACATATCAACATTAGTAACTAAATCACTAAACATTTTCACAAAATTCTCGAAAATCAACTTTTAACAAAAATCAAGTAACGAGCGGGTAGTCCGTATGTAAAGGGTGGTTACAACGAACTGATATCATTGTTTTCAACTTGCTACCCCAAATATTTTTTACCTGCAAATTTACTGCCCTCTGATTGGCGCACGTCACTAATGACGACTCGTCTACTGATAAGAAAACCGGTTTTGGTGTTGTGGAAAGAGTGGTGTGGAATGCAGTTGCACAAAATATTTACAACAAACTAATAATAATAATCCTAATAATATGCACCATGCATCGAATTCTTTGTTTTATTCATACAAATTAAATCTCTGAAATTTTAGGGTAATAACCTACTTTAAAAAAAAGTTCCAAAACATAAAAGTATGGTATAAGTATATACAATGCAAATATATATTTAAAAATCCTTAAGTCCCAACTTCGCGATTTCAGCCCACCGTGCGCCGCCGGCCGTGAATAATTCAACGCATCACCGCACTGGCCAACTCTAATATGTGACGAGTAATTTAAACACCGGGCATCACACTCAAGTTGTTTCTTGTGAGTTCTACGATATTTGTATGAAAACTCTAAACACGGGATCCGATTTTAAAATAGAAACAGAAATAAGCAGTTTAAGCATGTTACACCCACATAGCGACAAAAAAAAAACCGTTTG
This sequence comes from Cerastis rubricosa, assembly GCA_949152445.1. NCBI lineage: Eukaryota > Metazoa > Arthropoda > Insecta > Lepidoptera > Noctuidae > Cerastis > Cerastis rubricosa. The sequence goes on along the minus strand of OX424525.1, from coordinate 11,727,852 downwards.
CGATTCCCATTATTTGACTAAATACTAATATGAAAACCATCATTTTTGGTAACAACTAGTAACAAGCTTAAAATCCGTTATAGAACCTTTAAGGGTTGAATTTCAAAAAACACTGGCTCATTCAATTTAAGATTTTTAGTAAATTTTATTATTTTACTGAGATTTGTGGAAATCGAACCGCACATACAGAATGTTTCATACTAACTTCAACCGCAACTTCTTTTATGATGACAAACTTTATTATTTCCGTTCAAGGTAATCGGGTTGTGCATTAGGTAGCAGCATAATTGCGTAACTCACCTACAATTGCAATACCTTTCATTGTGATGTTTTGAAAATATTTATTGCGTTATTTACGTTTTCGAGCTGTTGAAGTTTTTAAAAACATAATGTGCTATGGATTGGGAATTTCCATCAAAATCTTTCGTATTGTGATTACACTAGTGTACTATTAAACCATGCAGCTGGTACCTATATGGTGCTGTAGAGAGTAGAGACCACCTGATTGTTATGTTAAGCCCTGCAATGCTTCTCTTTCGCCTGGTATTGGCTAGAAATCAGGCACAGATACTCCTGGCCAAAAATACTTGAATAAAGTTTAAATATTGTTTGTTATGCTTATCTCTACGTTTCTATGTACCTACCTGATTTCTTTTTATCTCTGTAAGGGCATTGAACGGATGTCTGATGTACCGTCATAAAATCATGCCTATAAACACAGGACTGTTTTTCATGAGTGAAACGTTAGTGATTTTTGGCTCTGTGCCAAACAATCTCTCGCCCTACGACGCCGCCGGTTCGCCCATGTTGTTTCGTATTTTTATTTCTCACAGCGCGTGTTGCTATCAATCGGGCACCGAATATATCAGCTAATGCTCTTTTATGTGATTTATTCCAATATCAAATATTTGTTTAAATAATTTGCACGCGTCGTTGGAAAAAATAATATTTACCTAGATATTAACTATTGACAAGTCTGCTTATTTACGGACTAGTTCCTTTTGATACGAGTATGTTTGCCAACGCCCAATGCGTAAATGCGTAGTAGTACGATACAAAAATGCGCCATCAGGAAAAATCGTGCAACAAAAATACATAATCCAATGTTTCACCGTTAAAACACTTGGAGAAGAATTTGCCGTATAAAACGTTAGTACTTACGGATTTACGGTAAATAAAATCTTATAAGATTTACAAAATAAACAGTCTGCCGCGCGAAATAGATCGTAACGTAACTAAGAATAAGCAATGAGTGCACTAGAGCACCTACAATAGTTGTTTGTGCAAGATAAGATACATAAACCTGTAGTGGAGAGCAATACCTATTAAGATTTTCGTTAGTGGTTCGTTCAGTGGCCGAAGACTGCCACTGCAGGCGGATTAACTTGGCCAAATCTGTGGTGATATCAATCTAGACTATCTGGTTACTGCACTGAAGATAACCCTTATCAAGGAGTTCGTATTTAATCAAATACAAGATACGAATTTCCGTCAAGTGGTTTGCAAGTAAAGACTACTGTTGCTAGTGAAAGTATAGTTCTGAAAAACCTCGGCTTTTTTATCACGCCGAACGAAGCTTTCAAAATTAGTTCATAACTTTATATTAGAAAACAATTATAATTACCTGTTCCACATTTTCCGATAGATCGTAGAGGCTTAGGTTGTAAACTGTGTTCCTGCAAATGCAAAAAAAAAGTATGTTGTAATGAGCCACGGATTGGTCAATATTAACTCAGTAAATATCTACATAGTTTAAAACAATATTATTAGAACAAAACAGGTTTCTTCTGAGAATGGGTTTGCACCTGATTAAATAATACCGAGATACTTAATATTTTGTAATGTGCCTTCTTTGGAAATTGCTGATCGGCGTTAATTTGCATAATCTGAACATTTAGGGCGATGTGAATGAAGTAATAGAGTAGAATTACCACATTTGTTAAGAGGCTTAAGTAAAATTATAATATAATGTAGTGCTAATTTACCTTCCGCCAACTATAATAGAGAAGTCATCTTTGTCTAATATACGGAAATGGTCCGGCGCCGTCGCGTTGCCCACGAATTGCTCTGAAGTTTCATCACCTGAAACAAATAAAAAAGTTTAATATCTACCAGTCAATTTAACTTGACGATCACGCTGATCTAGAAAGAGTACTAGAAACATGTTACTATAAGATAGCAGATGCTGCTAAAACTGGTGAATAATTGAGAAACATCCGCGCACACAACTCTCTAAAATACTGTTGTTACTTGCAAAGCTAAATTGCCTTGATGAATATAATATTGTTCATAAACTATTTTCTGTTTTTGGCAGCAAATTTTACGCCAAAGCACATTTTATCTGCAATAGAAATGCTTCAAATAAATAAATATAGTCCGGAAAGAAATAGGAATCTTCACACGCTTTTATTGTCGGCTTGTCGATCTGTATGTGAATATTGGGGATTTTTTGCAGATCAACGAACAATGTTCTTATTGTGCATGGATTAAACAACAATGAACATTGGCGATTCCATAACAATTGGTTGGGAAGTTCTCACATGTCATACTACTCCGAAACACCGATAAGCTTCTTGCACCTGCTATGTAACAGGGCGTTTTCTGCTTTTTAAGTTTTCTCGTCGAGCATATCGTTTGATGTCGAGCGCATTTCTGATATGATAGTAATATCAATTTAGTACAGTTCGCTACTAGAGAGAATTTGTATGTAGTACTACCAAACGTACACTAAAACTGGCCGCTTTAGACTTTGGCTGGGTCACCCCGGGTTAAGTTCGAACTGACCTAGCGCTACATCCAAATTGGTCGCATCTTTTTAAGTTCAAGATGCCGCCGTATTATGATTTGTAGTTGCTCACATAGTATTTTAGCAAGCCATGTTCAGTATTTTTGATACCATTAATTTTAATTCATATTCAGTCGTTTAAATCCACAACTTTGAACTTTCTAACAGATGCAAACAGTTATTATGTTACAGTTGTTTTATGACGTTGATCAATCTTACCATATTTGATATGTATGCGTGCGTTAGCATCCGGCATCCAGGCTTGAGCCGTGGACGCTAGGAGGACAAGGACCGCGCGCGCGACGGCCATTTTAACTTAATATCTCCTCTCTATGCGCGCCATGTCTCCGTACTTCTGGCACCCTGTAACAAAACATTTTAAAGTTATTTCAATGATAATTGTCCTTTAGATACTTAGTCTTTGAATTTAATTCAAGACAAGACAATTAAACAAATAGATTTAACCAAATTTTAACTATATTTTCATCCAAATAGTAGACTTAATATGACCTTCATGTTCACAATTTTATTACATAAACCATTAATACAAAAATGGAGGTTTGTTGGTACTTTGTCGACTAATGCTGAAAACTTTTAAGAATCAAGGGAATGCAAGAGCGAGCACGAAATTTTAGCTGCGACTCTACTACGACATACATTTATGTAGGTAAGTATACTATTAGATTATTATCTATGATGTTATTGTAAATTTTCTTTTGGAGTTAGACGAAAACAAAATTGGACTTAGGATATGACTAATTTAAATGATAAATGTAAATGAGTGCGTGAGATGTCGTTGAACGCGCGCATATCTACTGGCTGGTCTGGTTCTCGGTCACACGGGACGATCGTTTGACGCACGCAGCATGCATCCGAACACGCACTTATTGCTCAGGATTCGCATACTACTATTTTTTAATATTTTTTTTAACTATCCTTATTGATCGTGAGAAACAAAACTCGATCGTCTCGTCCCAGTCGTGATCTCAGCTCCCACCGTACACTTGTTATTTTTAATCCACCTTTTATGCCTCGCTCGATACAGTTTATTGAAGATGTTTCATTTTTTATAACGACAGATATTACAGTGAATGGCCGTCGTAAACCGGATAATTTTGATCTATATTATACATATCTAAATGATTCGCATGACATTATTTTTATTATTGGCTTCTTAATATGGCTATCATTCTTTTCTTTAATATTATATTTATGGTCCCAAGATCCCAGGACCCCCAGACTTTAGATACACAAAAACTAGTTATAAGAAATTTTGTTAAAAAAAATACGTTTTTATCCCTACTACCTGCTACCTGTAAATCGACCGCATAACCAAGTTAGCAAATCCGAAACATTCTTAGATAAATATAATACTACTTATTAAATTAGTAAATTAGAAAATAAGTAACGTTCTGAGGGTCCAGGAATGTTGCTCCATTATAATTGCTTATCTGGCTAAACAGTTGATTCAGTAGAAATATTTTAGATTGGACTGTGAGACCTTGGGGCGAAGACTCGGTATTTTGCAATTTTCTCCGAAATCAGAACAAAGTATGTGAGTCAGCGAAAAATGCAATTTTCTCCGAAATAAGGTTTGACTACTTTGATCATTTTTTTTTGACTTAAGTAGGTAACCTAGAGTTTTTTTATCATAGCTTATTGGCTTTCGACTTTTGCTTCTTTCTCAATGAGTATTCGCTACTTTAGGTAAACCTCTCATCATCATCTGCCTAGCCTTTTCCCAAACTATTTTGGGGTCGGCTTCCTGTCTAACCGGATGCAGCTGAGTGTCAGTATTTTACATGAAGCGACTGCCTGTCTGACCTCCACAACCCAGTAACAGGGTAATACGATACCCCTTAGTAAGACTGGATGTCAGACTTTCGGCTTCTGACTACTCGTAACGACTATCAAAGATCTATAAATGACAGCCGGGACCAACGGCTTAACGTGCTTTCCGAGGCACGGAGGAAACTCGGTATGTAATTATAGTCACCCATCAACGGACCAACCTCGGCAAGTACGGCTTAACCTTAAAGTTCGATCCATGCGGCTGTTATTATTTAGCCACGAGCTCCTTAGGTAAAATCAATCAAAATCAAAATCAAAAGTCATTTATTCAAACTAGGCTGATAATCAGCACTTTTTGAACGTCAAAATTACAAGAGACAGTCCCCCAAAACGCCCGCCCTTCGCCACTTCCTAGTGTTTTAGCTGTAAACCTCTAGCTACCTTATTCTACTAATCCCTTGCTGGTGTCATCAACGACGAATAAGTGATACCATCTGACCTCCACAATCCAGTTACTGGGTAATACGATACCCTTAGTAAGACTGGTATCAGCCTTTCAGCCTTCCGACTACTCGCAAACGCAATGACTGTCAAAGGTCTACAAATGAAAACAGGCACCAAAATGGCTAACATACTTTCGGAGTCACGGAGCAGTCTTAATGTGATGTCTTAATAGATAGTCACCCATCAGCAGATGGACCTCAGTAAGCGTAGCTTAACGTTCGATTGAGCCGTTGGGCTATTATTATGTAGGCACGAGCCCCTGCTAACTTTAATAATTCGAATAAAAATAATAACAATTGTGATTATTTGATTAATGGAATTTATTCAATAATAATCACATGTCTGCCATTCTGCATTGTGTAACGAAATTAAAAGGGGTTGAGAAATTGATGTAACATGTTGCACGCCTAAACGCACAGATGTTGCTCACAGCACAATGTATTTATTTATTTAAAACTAGCTGTCCCGCGCAACTTCGTCTGCGTCACATTTTTCCCGTTTTCGCAACATTTTTAATTGCGCTCCGCTCCTATTGGTCGTAGCGTGATGATATATAGCCTATGTCCTTCCCCAGGTTGAAATCTATCTTCTTGCCAAATTTCATTAAGATCCGAGCAGCCGTTTAGTCGTGAAAAGTTAACAAACAAACAGAGTGACTTACGCATTTATAATATTAGTATGGATACATGCACAATATAACGAATTTATATCTAAGGCGTTGTGCAGACAAATTGCAATTCACGGAGGATTGAGTGCAACGGGCAGAGGACGGCGCAACGCATGCATTTGATATTTTCATAAGTCTGTTACATCACACCACCGCGGTACTGTGGTGTATGCGGCTGCGTTTTGGGAGCAGCTGTTCACTGATGTATGCTATTTAAACTGGTTTGCCACTACACGATATATTGCACTTCGAACGTACAATTTATGCGCGCCGAGTGGCGAGTGTACCGGAATAATCACCGAAGTAACCAAATGAGCGATTACCGGTACGAACGCTAAACAAGCCACGTTCATGTTGAAGTTATGTTACAGAATGAATTAGGTTTTACTTAACTTCTTTGAAATGTGTTGGGCACCAGTGCAAGATCTGCGCCATGTTAATACCCATATCAAACAAAATAAATAATGAAATCGTACCGTTTAACGTTGACTACGAAATAAGAAAGAAAATATAAATGTAAAACAGGTATTCGATATGAATATTTTATAGAATGACTTAACTGTACTTAGTATGTACTAGCTGCCATATTGCAGGCAGGCAAGGTGTCGCGTCAAGCATGTGCCTATTTATGAAACAACATGTCCATGTAAGTCGGTGTCTTGCACATTATTATATTCGCTAGTATTATTTTATTGATATGAGGAGCAGATGCTGCCTCAATATGCGGTAAATAAGATAAGGCTGCAATTGCATAGAGCCGGTTGACACTTGAGCCTCGAGATGGGGCCGGGACTTGCTGAAGACTTACACGATCCCACGCGGCTCAGGATGTTGCGGTTCTTCTCTGTCACTTGTTATAAGTAACCGTTTTAAGGAGCGTAAGGAGGTTTCACGTTTGACTTTAACTCTTATTGTTTACCTAGTACGGTTTAAGATCATAAATACTCCTACTTTATTTACCACAAACGTGGTAGTATGGGAGTAGGGTTCAATTCCTAAGCTTTCAATAATGAATTAATGATAAAAACTTCCTATGTCTGAAACAGCGACAAAGTGAAAGAGTTTAATTTAATGCTTATTATGTAAACGAGTGACTTGTGTAGAATTTAAGACTGGCGGAAACGTATAGTGTAAGTAGGTACCTCTTTATAATGAGTAAATTCACAATTTATGTTAGTAAGAATGATTATGAAGTATATTTTATGAAATTTGCGTTTTCGTGTATTTTTAACCCCCGACCAAAAAAGAGGGGTGTTATAAGTTTGACGTGTGTATCTGTGTATCTGTGTGTCTGTCTGTGGCATCGTAGCTCCTAAACGGATGAACCGATTTGGATAAAAGTGGTGTCGTTTGAAAGGTATTTTAGTCGAGAGTGTTCTTAGCTATGTTTCATGAAAATCTGCTCAGCCGTTTGAAGATCATCACGTCTTTTCTAGTTGATGTAGGGATTTAAAAACTTTCACAGGTAGTCTATTTGAAATGTTGTCGCTTGTCACCATGGGCATTGCTGAGGGGGGGGGGGGAGTGCACCCCCCCCCCCAATTTATATTTTGTTTAATTTATATCTTTCCTTGGTTTCGTTAACCAGGAGTAGGAAAGTCAAGGCTAGGCAAAAATAAAATAAGTTTAAAAAGCATGAAAAAAAATTAAATTAAAAATTTAAAAAACCCCCGACACAAAAAACCTCTAAAAAGCCAAAAATAAATTAATCCAAGCGTCGTAGCGTCGGGGGACCGCTAAGAAGACCGCTTAGTACAAGCACAGAACAAAGCGGACCGCCGACGCTACGACGACGCTTGGATTAATTTATTTTTGGCTTTTTAGAGGTTTTTTGTGTCGGGGGTTTTTTAAATTTTTTAATTTAATTTTAGTAGACATTTAATTGCCACCAAGCCATTCCAAAGTATGAAGCAATTTCAAGCGCCTTAATGTATTAAGAACATAATACTACATGCAAATCGTGTTGGCTTATTTACTGGGATGCCGTAAATTAATGAAACGCGTTAGTAGATTTTTCATCAGAATTATCTCGATTGCAGTACACGTGGTGAGCTGGTGATGACAGATTAGCGGTAATTTTGGTGTATAAGCGCACCTTAAAATTTATCCTGCTTATGCGTATTAAGGTTAATTAAAATCGGTTCAGTCATTTCGCAAAATAAGGACTTGAAAGTTTGTATGAAATGCCGTACGGTGTAAACGCTCTTAACATCCGCTACAAATAATCTACATAAAAACCTACCTAGTTTATTAGTTACATTTAGCAAAATTCCTAGTGTGTAAATCGTGATAAAAATATAATTTGTGCCAATTAACGTTCGTTACTTCGTAGATACGTACTGATTGCGGCAGCTATGATAAACTGTACATAAGTTCATATAATAATATGTCGAATCTACAACGGTCTGGCGGGTGTAGATAGCTTATCAGTAAAAACCTATCCTAAAATAATTACTGATTACAAATTGTTTTCGAATGCGTACCTATCTAAAGTGTGTTTCTTTAGGTAGTCAGGTACGCATGTTTGCACGTGTATAGGTGATACATTGTCTGACACCTGGCCAGTACCTACCCGCTGTTCTTCTTTTAAACAAATGATAAGTATTATGGTCAAGAATATTACGTGAGTAACGAGATGTGACACATTGCATAAATTAATACTCATTGTTTATTGTTTTCCGGTATTTTAAATATAGCCATACATTCTTAGTATTTTTAAGTACCTAATAATTAGTTTATTAGGTACTTAAAAGTAGTCTTACATACATACCTACAAATGATTATAAACAAAGTTGGACTGTCGGCCTGTGATTAAAAATTTGTTTTAATTAGTTATTTATACGATATCAGTAAAAACACAAACAACACTTGTCTAAATGATTGTCTGTTTGTACGGAATTTTGAAAAGGGTTTAAACAAATTATTTAACATGTAGATATGATCCCTTGCAAGGTATAAAGAGTGCACTTCTGCTTTAAAAAAAAGCTCCTGTAGGAATTCTCAAACATTTAAATATTTTCACCAAAGAAGTTAAGGGAAGTAGATTTTCATCGACATGTCAAGTAAAGTCTACAGGTGGAAGTAAAGGTCCTTTATCGGTCGCTTATTTTTAGATATGTTGGGTGTCCCAGCTTGTGGCCCGTGTAATGTAAGGTGGAAGAACGAAATGGCTTCCTCAATGGAGCTCGCAGACGTTAGGTTAGCAACTTGCTCTACTTACTTATATTTATACATTTTACTTAGTAATCTTATAAAAAGCAAGTAAAGCCAACGCCCTTGGGTTTGTAAACTTTTACCTCTAGTTTGTTTGGCACTTTCAAAATCAAAGAATATGTCTTACTAAAAGTTAATTCATCGTGACCGTATTTTTTGTTTGACAAACATGGCGGTATACCTAAGTACAAATGTATTTACTTATCTACTGAAATTTCGAGTTTTAGCATAGCAGCTTGTAAGTTTTATTTTTGTTTCTTTCCTTTCCTTTCCTGTTTAATGGATGCGAAACCTATAACGTTAACCAAATTAGGCACTTGTATGTTAAAAAATCACTTAACTTATTCAATAGGTACTCGTATGAATGAATTTAAGTAAATTAAATATATTATTTTCCTGTGGCTTGGTAATTCCTGCGGGAATTCAAGCCAACTATGGAAACTCCACATGCTTATGTACTTTACTGGCATGTGGTTACACTTATGTTATAAAATACATTATAATGTCGGTATTTATTAAATATTTTAGTCGTGACTGATTCATCGATGACTTCTGCCCACATTAGCATCAATGACTGTTGTTATTAATGTATTCTCATTATCTAAGTAGATACTATGTTATGATGGAAAATTGATTGAGACGAAGACACATTCATGCAGCCATTGTGAACAAAAACGACGTTTTACTTGATCTATTAGTTAATAAGGTTTAGCATAATAATTTAATATGTCGCTTTTGGGATGCATTTTTGTGTCAGGAATTCAGGATAGTAGAATTTGCTTAAATATTGGTACTGGACTATATTACAGTTTCATCAAATCTTTGTATTTTCCCTATAATAGCAAACTGTGTTTTTTTTGCATTGATGCTTCTGAATTAGTATCATAATTATTTGTAACTAGTTGTCCGGCGCAACTTCATTTGCGTCAAATTTTCCCCGTTTTCGCAACATTTTTCATTGCTGCTCCACTCCTATTGGTCGTAGCGTGATGATATATAGCCTAAAGCCTTCCGCGATAAATGGGCTATATATCACTGAAAGAATTTTTCAAATCGGACCAGTAGTTTCGGAGCCTATTCAATACAAACAAACAAACAATGAAATCTTTCCTCTTTATAGGTAATATTAGTTTAGATAAGTAATTGGACATGCAATTGTAAAATTTATAGAAACATTTGCATATATAATGCAAATTAACTTGTTAATGAACGTTAATAAACCAAACTATTATTTGATATTACAGCAATATAATTTTACATTTTGACAAATCCATTGGAGCGATCAATTGGATCATGGTAATTAAATTATCGTGCTTTCAAACGTGGTAGACAAAGCCTTTGAGTTACATAAACATTGGTCAACAAATTAGCACATCCCTTGTGAACATTATATATCAGATATTTACTAAATTTAGAAAAACAAAAATTTTATGAGGGTTTAAAAATTAATCTAAATGCCATGATAAACTTAGACCTATCTAAGTTTGTCATTAGTAAAATAAAGTTAATTTGTTTACGTCTAGTGAACCGCATCCTACTCGTTAAAGATTTGTTTATTTTTCTGGGGTCACCATGCACGCATGAACTTAACGGGAGTATTGGTGATTTTAATGAATATAACTGTGTAAAGCCATAATTGTTATGTCGCGAATCCTATTTTAATCAACATTTAATCTGTCTATTTGCAAAAAAATAATTAATTTCGCGGGCTACCCTTTGCGCTTCCGCCTTAATAGCTACATACAATCACGCAGATAAGTTTTCCTGATTTTAAGTAGACCAGGTGGCCTACCATGAGGTCTTAAAACATGATTGTTTTACTCCTTTTCCAGTGTGGGAAAGAGATAGCGCTAGACATTCTGTATAGCTCCGTCTCTTTCCCACATTGGAATAAGAGTAAAACAATACTGCTTTAAGACGACATGGTAGGCCAGCTGGTACTTACAAGAGTTTATAGTCTAACTACACCCACATTGTTTGTGATTAGGTACTTTTAGGAAGTAAGTGACCAAACCTTGGTCTTGCATTGACCCATTGGCGCCATTTACAATTAGTTAAGATTCAGTGTGTCCGCATCTGGTATTTTCGTTACTATTATACGTAGATTTGTGACACGTCATGACGACGAGCAAGCAATTACCTACGCAGGATGTTGATAAAGTTTTCATTCATTAATAATGTAAACTAGAGTAATTGTCGCTATTTGTGAATCAGACGTTTAAGAATGTTACAATATAACATGGCTTTATAATTAGGTAGGTTAATGACACTGTTCTTGTAGGTAAATTCTAAACAACAATGCTTAACATTTTTGGGTGATAAACAGTTTTTGGTTATCTATTTTAACAAAAGAGCTATTTCAAGAAAGTTGCGGTGTGTTTTACGTTATGTACTAGCACAAATAAATTATGTAATAATTAAGTAAACAAGGATAAATAAATAACACATGCTTATTGTAGCTAAGCACTTCCATCTTGATTTGCTGCTGGGTTTTTCTTTGGGTAAGAAAATGGGTGACAGCGCAAAAATTTATACTAACTCGGGAATCTGTTTACTTTGTTCATCTAACAATGAGCCAATCTAAAACTCTTAGGTTGTTGAAAAATACTCATTTTGAATTAATGTTAGAGTTCAAAATTTACTATCGTAGGTAAATTTTGAATTTGACAGAAATATGGCTCTGGAAAGGCCAGGACTTCTTTGTAACGGTTTAAGACAATAAAACGACCGCTTATCTAATTACTCAAACACTTCACTGTACAAAGTTAATACAGTGACGTTATCATTCAATTACTCATTATGCTGCTGCGTACATAATAGAAATAACACATATTTTGCAAAAAATAGACTGTTTTACGCCAAGCAAGTTAGCGCCATTAGTCCAGCAATAGAGCTAATTGGTTTAGTTTCAAAATTAGCACGTATGATCGCAAGACTTTCCAAATTAGTACAGTAAGTAACAAAAACCATAACCTTTCGTTTTGTGTTTGCCGTAGTCGGGTAAAAAGAGGACAACAGTGCGCTTTCAGTGCACAGTAAAATTTACACCGTTTGATGTTGAGTGTCTAGTTGACTAGTCGAGTCGTTGCCGTTGGTAGAGCGGCCCCACTCGCCCGCTAGTCGCTTGCCCTGTGTCAACAAAGCATGCTCTCTCCTTCACTCCCCTACCCTATGGGTTTTGTTTGTGCCGCCCGCGCAACGCAACGCTCTAGGCCCAGACACGTTTTTGAAACTGTTTAAATAATGTAACTTTAGTTCAAGTTGTAAGGCGTTGCCACTTGACACAAGACTTACCAATTTCGTAAATTCCCTGCTATGCAATCCAATTTGGTTTCGTTTGTAAATCACGGTTCATCGCATTGTTAAAGTAGTAAAATTCAAGCACTGCATTTAATTACACTACACTCATTCATAAATATCTGTCTGACATAGAGTCAGATAAATCACAACGCTCACGAAAATTCACAGATGTAGCACTCGAGATCACAAAGGTAGTAACCGGTTTGTAGAGAGTGTAACAGGAGTGTTTACAGTGGGCGCGTTGACGAAGCCAGCTCGTAGAGTATCGCTGAGGCGTGCTTTCGCGTCGCACTCGGCAGGGGCACTAGCGCAAGCGGCGCCCCTCCATCTCGCTCCCCGAACTTGTCCGACAGGCTCGTATACTTCTTACCGTGCGCTTGCGCTCGCTGCGCCGATGCCACGTTTCGTCCCCGCGTTGCCAGTTCTCCATATTTTTTTTTGTTTTGTGTTGACGCTTCTAAATGAGGGCCCATAAAATAGAAACGTAGTTCGTCGAATAAAAAATTTGGGGGTTAAATTAGTTTTTGGCTTTCTTGACTGGTAAAAGTTTCATGATTCGTAATACTTGAGCTTACTAGTAACCTACTTAACGTTTCATGTGCTTTATTTAGTAGCTGTAGAGAGTTAAAAATAAGAGAGCACACAAAATGTGAATATGTTTGAATGGTTTGAACAAGCTTAATATTATTCTGTGTCTGTTTGGACAAAATATGTTAATATTTGAGCAAAAATAACTCTACTGCAACTATGGATCGTATTCCACTGCTGTTAGTTATTGCTATTATTATTACTACTCGGTATTAAAGTCACGAAAGTAAAGACACATGTGGCAGTCTCAGGTTATATTATACGTAGCTACGCTCGCCCCTCGCTGTGCACCAGGTAGAGACCGTAGAGCGGGACATAGGGACTAGGGACCGTAGCGACCAAACGCTTGAAAAAATGCCCACGACTACAATAAATTCGCCCTCTCCTGCTACGTTTGACTTTTGTCTCTAGTTCCCAATGTTTTGAGCGAGAAACTTGTTTAGATAGTTATTTATAATTTAGTTAGGATATCAGCATTTTGCATTGTCCCTACAGTTTTTGCTATACTTATTAATATTATAAATGCGAAAGTCACTCTGTTTGTTTGTTACCTTTTCACGACTAAACGGCTGATCGGATCTTAATGAAATTTTGGCAAGAAGATAGATTTCAACCTGGGGAAGGACATAGGCTATATATCATCACGCTACGACCAAAAGGAGCGGAGCAGCAATGAAAAATGTTGCGAAAACGGGGAAAATGTGACGCAGACGAAGTTGCGCGGGATAGCTAGTAAGTATATATATATGTATACTTCATCCTTGTTTCTGCTCCTAAGGGCAGATTTCAAACTGACCAAAATGAAATATTAAATTAAAATTAGTATAGTAGAGAAAAATATGTGCGCCCATATTGTTTTTAATAACGTGATTAGAGAATTTAGAAATACTTAGAATGTATCATAATTACAAAATGGAAGACTTTCCGTGGGAGGGATTTAAGTAATATTAATTTGCTAACAATTCAAAGGTTGAAAATTTACCCAATGACAACTTTCTCTTAATCACAAGTGACTAATGCATTTCGGGCAAAACTGGATTTGCTTTTTGGAACAAAGATGTTTGGTCATACGACCAACAAGAGATTGTGCAGGAATTGAGGCATAGCCACAGGACGTCACACGTTTTGCTAGGGTAGTGGGAATATTTGTACGTGTCAGGTGCTACCTGGGCCCGTACCTGCGGTAATGCCATTGTGCAGCCACAGCTTCCTGTCGAATGTACAGAAAATGTGGTAATAACAGACTCAGATAAGTGAATTATTCGTTTAGTTAGAAAAAAAATGTTGCAGTCACTGTACCTAACATTTAATTTATTTTCATATATCAGAGTGTGACGTTGCAGGATTTATAAGCGATGGAGCTTTAAAACCTTTTTTCTACTCGTATTTGGGTAGTGTTTCAAATTGTTTACAATAACAGCTTTAAATTTGTCACTTCTTCTCATGAAACGTTACTGTGACGTTTTTTTTCGGAAAATATCAAATGCTCAGAAATATCAATATCATTACCGTCATAAAGCGAAGACAGTAGAACTGTAGGAGCAATCGATATTGTCCTATGGCTACGTAACGTTCGACTTTCTCTTGAATAACATATTACGGAAGATAAGCTAGAAGAGGTCCAAGATGGCTGATAGCCAGAGCAGGTAGTGGGAGCGCGCGCCCCGGACGCTGCGGTGGGTTATCGCGAACATTTGTCACAACCAAACCTATTCAACATTATGATAAAATGTTCCCTAACTTGCAAATATATCCAACTCCTAAACAAACCTTTCTTATTTTGTGTCTTTACTCAAACAAACTTTAGAAAGGTAAATTCAATGCAGTCACATTAACTTGGTGTAGGTACTTATTTTAGCTCCGAATTACGTTATCAGATTTAAAACGGTTTACGATCTCGGCGGCGCCTATTTGCATATCAGTGACTGTGGTTGGGGGTGAGCTGTGCGGACTTGCTGCAAACCGGGAACAATATATTTCAGCCGAAGACGACGCGCTATCTCCCGCTTTTGTATAGAAACTGAGAAAGGTACCTTTACCTACAACTGGCATTATGCCACAGCTAAACGAAACCCCTGAAAACTACGGTAACGTGCTTTTTCCTGTTTTCCATATGTACTACCAAACCTAAATGTACGCAAGTGAGGTTTTAATGGAATTTCAGATTGAGACTACTCTACAATATTATATAGGAAATAAGCAGATATTTACCTATTACCCACGTGTTAACCGGTAATTATCCCATAAACAATTGTCCTATTTGTCCAGGTGATAAAGTATCTGTGCATTTTCAATTTCACACAAACATCCATCGATCCTCACAAACTTTTGCATTTATAATTGTAGTAAGAAGTAAGATATAGCTAGCACAAGAATACTACTTGGCGTTGCCATACATTTAAAATAGACCTTTTTACACATGGCCATGCTAACATCCAGCATCAGTTTGCTATAAGTCCACACAAAATGTGTGCGTATAACGAGATTGTTGTGCTATTCATTTAATTGTAGCGTACGTAGTCTAAAATACCCTTAAAAGAGAATTGATAACGCTTGTTGTGAGCACTCCGTGTAAGTAGAAAATAAGCTCTTCAAAAGTTGTGCAGTTTACAATATCTTCGATAAGGCGAAAATAGTTATCTCCGGGATTCTGTGAGGCAAGTGCGGCGATATCTGTTAGATGGAGCTTCGTTAACGACGTCGCCCGACATCGCCCGACATTTCACTCGCCGAGAAAACCGCCACATCTTTTCTACATAGACCGCTCCAGATAAGCACGGAACGCATTTGTCATTACCATATCCCGTCTATTCCCTCGCTCCGCTCTTATTAATAATGAGTCAAGATGAACTGGAGGGATAAAAAAATACGTGATTGAATGCAGCTAAGAATCTGGAACTTGGGCGTATAATCCACTTGAGTTTTCTAAATCCATCTCGAGCACACCGACTGATAAAATTAGACTGCTGGGTACCGCGTGTGTTCCTCTTTTATTATATGCCCGAAACGTTAGTTGTGTGGCCGTAGAATTAGACTGTAATGGTAATGACTGCATGGCATTTGTGTAATTTATATAAAGACATTCGATTTCTATCGTTATGGAATCCACGGCTCAATGATTGGGATGTCTCAATTGTACAGTCAGCTCCGAAGTAAATTCACCCCGCTCACATACAAGTCAACATTTCTAGGGGGTGAGTTTACTTTGGAGCTGACTGTACTATAATGTAAAAAATACAATCTTAATCTCGTTTTATCATGTTAAGATATCGATTACCCCTAACGCCTGTGGAGTTTTGCTAGCTATTTAAATAGAACCCTGTATTACAGTGATATCTTCATATATTGAAACAAATTAATAATGGACATTACTGACAACTTCTGAGGTCATCACTAAAGTAATACATAATAACGCAACGTTTTATAATTTCCCACGCTATTGTCGGTCTTCCTTTGTGATGGAGCTGTTCCATTTACAGCTAAATACAGTATGTGCAAACGGTCAGTATGTGTAGCGGAATCCGTGACAATAGAAACGATTTGGGTTAACCGCTTACATCTAACTATTGTACTAGTTACTTATGCACTAGAGAATTAAAATATTACGCGGGGTAGACTTGGTGCTCGTTGGTCTGGTGGTCGCAATCGCGACTGCTGAGCATGAAGTTCTGGGGTCAATTCCCAAGTCGGCAAATTGTTACTAGGTTTTTCTATCAGGAATTTCACAGTATCAGCCACGGAGTCTAGATTTGTCTCGGTTGATGGCATCAGGCCTGCTCATTGTTATTTAAACATAACTGGCGAAATGTGTGTGCACTATTAGGTGCACAACTGCCTAAATCTTCAGAGATTACAGGCCTGATGTAATGTTTATTATGCTTGGTATAGTTACAGGTGATATAAAGCGCGCCGCGGATGCGCTCGGTGCCTCGGACGTTCTAATTCCAAACAAATGCAAATTGGGCGTTAGGTAGGTACTCTTCAGCCGGTGCCGCCCGTGCCGCATGGCCGGTATTCTGGACATCCGCTGAATAGACGCGTATTGTGCTACAGCACTAATGGCTGCGTAATTGGCACGAGGTTAATCGCGGCCACACGATCACACGGTCGTTTCACCTGAAATGTACAGCTACTCTTTTATCTTCCAGTCCTTCCAATCCAATCTACCAATCCTTTGGTATTTTAATGTTCATGCGTGATACTGCCAATGTTTACTCCGCTCCTACAATCTTAGGTAGTGTCGTTTATATTTTCAAAACTGAAGAAATTAGGACTGCATAAAATTTACAGTACCTACCCATTTTTTCATTTCCACTGCATTCGGCGTTCATTCATTTTATGTGATTTGCATGATAATTTTAACAAACAATGCGAGTGCGGGTGGCTTTATATTGGGTAATGAGCGTAGGATAAGTGAGTTGGTGTCAGCTGCGTGTCCTTGTCCGGTTGGATCGGTTCGGTCCGCTCTCCGCAGGAAGTGGCTCATTGTGTCGCGCTGATCCGTCACCCGTGCCGGACCGACCAAACCACCGGCCAGCTCACTAGTCAGATATCAAATGATAGCATTAGGTAGGTACACCCACTCACACATCTGCACGACCTACATAGCGTAGAATACAATTGTCATTTACAATATCAACCCAGTTGCAAATTAGCCTTCTGCCTACGAATAGAAACATTGGTTGAAATTGAAAACCATACAAACGTGGAGTTCTTTTATAGATTTGTTCACGGTGTAGCCATTTTGTTGCCACTTTTATTTCGTCATCAGATAGGTATGTACCTATTGCATGCAGCTATCATGCATCAAGTAGGTTGTATTGGTTCTTTTGCGTCCTGCTACGTTTGCAAAAGCAAAAGGTGACATAGGAACAAGCAAAGCGTTTTTAGAAAACAGCGGATGCATTGTAAAAAGTGCAACCACTGCAATGTACATACGCTATCTCCACCTACACGTCAACGAATTACTATTGTGTTGGCAAAAACTACGCGGAATGCAGTGGAAATTAAATTACTAAACACCCCGTTACAATGAGGTGGTTCAAAACACCTATCAGCTTTTAATAGCGATTTATTAGTACATTGTGTATTAAGGGCGGTACGTAGGGAATTACGATCGAGGCTCTAGTAGAAGCCCGAAGTCGAAGACTGAGGGCTTTCTGAGTCGAGGTTCGTAATTCCCGTACCGCCCCGTGAAACATACAATGTTTTTCATCACATTTGCGAGTAAATAATTATGAATTATAGCCTTAATACACAAGTCAGTATAACTATTATTACGAAATACGTGAACTTTTTTTCAAGCGGATGGCGGTTTTTGCCCACACCACAGATTATACAAATGTTTCGTTCAGAAACGTTAAGGGCAACTGTTACTTATGTAGGTATACAGCCATGACGGAGTGTAACAAAATAAAGTAATTTTGAAAAATAAAAAGTTTTGATACAAAAACTATTATTAAGAACATTAGTTGAGTATTTAAGTAACATCTAGCGAGATTGCAATGAAATTCCTATTTAGATAACATTTTAAGACAATTTTTCAATTGCGTGTAAACTCCTTGCTTGACCTTGCAAGACCTGTGTGCTGTAATAAAATTTAAAAAAAAAATACTTACCGACCGTGGCTTTCATGACAAAGAGAAAGCTCGAGGGTTTCATTACGGCAAAGTTAACCTGTATGTTTAGATACTGTTTACGTGCAAGTGTGATGAAAAATTAGTAACATAAAATAACATAAACAACAAGAACAAATTCCGGAAGTTCGAGTGAGGTTGGAAATTAACAGACTTGAGAATGTCTTGGAATATCAGGGAAAGGTGCTAACACAAGTTTTAAGTTACATTGTTAACTATATATATATTTGTGGTTTGAAATCTTACATTAGATAGTCTTAAGTTATGCATCATACATTTTCTAAGAAAATAGTATAGAGCCTGATTTTATGGTACCTATAAAAGTATCTGTGTTATTAGGGCCAACAAGCCTTAACAGAAGTAGCTTCTCAAACCAACATAAATGGTTCAGGGAATCCTCATTGAGGAATACCGCTGGCTCCCTTCAAATACTTCAAAACAGACACTAAGTATTATTAGCCTGAATGTGAATTAGCGGTTGTAGGTTACATCGTTATGATCAACACAATCGGTAAAGTAAAAGTCAATCATAATCTCGGTGCAAAGATTTTCTTGTAATTACTGATCACTGGCTATTTATTATGAATTAAAGTTCCCCGCCGGGCTGTGGTTGTGGTAGTTCAGGATAATCTCAGAAACTACCGTACAGACTTTCGCACAGTTTTCACCAATAGAAAGACTGATTATATGAGAAGGTTAATAGGCTATAATTTATTTCAATTTAAGATGTAAAAAGTCATTTCATCGACTATATCCGAGGCCGTATCTGCAAGATATATCGTAGGGTTTTCATTACAATTCTTTACATTGTAAAGATCATACATAATTATATGAACGCTATATTTACTTCCACGGAAGGTCTGAATGTTAAGAAAGGGGTGTGTGCGGCTAGGGTCCGGATGTGCGCAAGACTCCGTAATTACGCGGCGTGACGTCACGGTCGGTCGGCCGACGCCCACCGTCCCACGCGAAATGCGCCCTCTTATCACGACAGTTAAATCGCACTGACATGCACTGCCCGACCCTTGACATCACACAACGAGCTCTCTCAATTAAAAATGTAGAGTATCGTACCGTAACTCAACTGCTGAACTTACGGTCGGCTACGCTGAGTGCGCAACCTACATTTCATAATAATGGACATTATAATTGCTGTGCAAAAGAAAGACGCGTATGTGATGGCTGGTAGCAATTTCCTGTGTATTATATTAAAGACGGCAAAGCAATATTCAATGATTAGATATCATAACATTATTACCAAAGGACGGTAAATTAAAAAAAAAATATATCTAACTGTCCATAGAAAATTTCGTACTCGGCCTCACTTCCGCGTACTTCCGCAGTACCACTGTATCTTGTGTAATGCCTACACTGCACGAACAGAATGCGTATAATTAAGCTCAAGTACTTTTTGAGTGTGAGAAAATAAAGCTAAATGAGTCGACACTCGTGAGATCGTGGAACAACAAAAGTCGTCGAGCCTCGGCGACGCTAAATGCGATTCCCACAATTGGCAATATATATTTGTTGGGAATTGCTTTGTGTCAACGATAAAAACATAGTGTTAGTTACTAATCAGTTAGGACAAGAATGAGGTGTAAGGACAATGGGTAATTTTGCTCTTGTATTCCCAACGTGCGGGTACAATGGAACGGAGTACATATGCAGCCGACAAGATTTCACACGATATGCAATGCAAGCGAGCCCGCCCAGGGTTATTTTACCATTGTTTGGCTTTTTTCGCGAGGAAATTTTGTTACTTTGCTAAAAACTCGTAGCCCGCATGTAGGGCTTGCCTGTTTCAGAGATTTGGAATAATATTTTTGAAAGGATATTCTGAACATGTATGTTTTATTCTACTAAGACCTACGTCTACTTCTGAAAAAGCAAAAACTGAGAAAAAACAGTTTCAATTTCAAATTTAAAATTAAAATTAAAATTTAGTTATTGTTTCAAATTTAAAAATTTCATCAAGTAAGATAAAAAGTTTCGTCAAGTAATGTGCGTTTAAATGTTGTCGATTGATCTCGGCCAAACACCTCTACAACAACTTCGATTTGAGTGGTGGAGGTTAAAATTAATGGTATAAGTAGTTCAAAACTTCTATAAATACGCCTCCTAAGGGTTGAACCATATCAATCAGCACGGAGTCGCATTTCTCCATGCTCTATCCCTATCTGTCGCTCAGAACTGTCATTTGCTAAGGCGAATATTTGCTCACCTTCTGTTTCTCGATCTAGCAAATGATGACTGACAGATAGATATTATGTGGTTACCCTAAGAATATTATTTGTTCCTGGGGCAGGGAAAATATTGAGCAGGTCCAGGGAAGACTCTTCATAATAGACCGGTAAAATTGAAACGGTATCTGTTATTTGTGTTATGTTAAAGTTAACTCATGTACTTACTACAACAATGTATCAGCCTACGTAGCTAAACAATTTGCGCTGGCCGCTGTAGTTACAACCCACAACCAACTAACTTTGAGTCTCTTACCAAAAATAGACAACGTTTGTCATGTAGTCGTGTAATGTTTTACACCCTGCTTGTCATCTCCTCTTGTCCTTTTTGTGTACGAAGTCACTGTAGTCACTGTCGCTTCGTGAGTTTTGTGTTTGTATAAAGTGGCGGACACCGGACATCCGCGCGCGGCCATTGCGAGATGCGACGCAGATACCACATTAATTATACAGCTAAAACGTTTATTATGGAACTTAAAAATTAAAAATACAATTCTCTTTGTTCCCAACTATCTCACGCTCCTAAAGCATAATATCAAACTATTATTTTCATTTACAAGTCGCGTATCAAATATCTACAAGATGTAAACTGTTAACCTAGGCGTAACTTAAGCATCTACCAGCCAGTCAGCGTAAAAAACCATGGATTCAATATCACTAAGCAGGTACGGTCAGCTACAAAAGGCGTTCATTAAAATTACAAGGAGCATTTATTTATTTACTTAAGATTCACTCACAGCAATACATTCACATACATACCTATAGTAAATCTTACGGTAATATTTGCCAATTACAGGTTAACACAACATTGACAACAAGGTACCGCTTAGTTGCTAACTTAAGTCTAGGTGTACCATCAGTTAAGAAAAGAAGATATAAATTTTGTTACAATAAAATAAAAAACAGAGTAATTTAATTAAGAATACAGAGAAATTTCGACTACGTTTCATTGATGTGCAGGGAGGCCAAGATTCTTGATTAAAACTTCACCTTACAGTCGTCAAATATATCTGCTTCGGGTACGGACTTATTAAATGAATTAAGGTTGTCACACATCTTAACGAGTGATGAGTTGAGACCTATGTTTGTTATGTAGTAGGGCGCTGTAGCATTGTGGTTATTGGAAAGCGTGGAATTCTAGGCGGAACTTTCAATAGAATGCGCGCTAGCAGATCACTACAATCTATGCGACCGGTCATTAGTTTCCGGTGCCGTAGAGAGGTCACACCTATGGGATAAGCCAGGGGATATAAAAATGCGAGGTGTTTGGTGAAAGCACGTTGTAAGCTCTCCAGGCGCTAAGAATGTATTGCCATAAAAGGGTCCCAGGCAACACTGGCATATTCCAGCCTGATACGCACTAAGGCATTGTATAGAACAATTTTTGGATTCAGATAATGTTAGACACAAACTGAATCAGATTGCTTTCCACTGAACGACCTTCATTGAAACGCATGTTGCCAAGGAGAAAAGTTTCAGTCGATGTGCTGTGTAATTATGGGACAGATAAGCGATTCGAATATTTTAGGAAAACACGACAGTATTGAAATCGGACTGTAGTTTTTTTTACATCTTTAGGATCATCTTTTTAGGGTTCCGTACCTCGAAAGCAAAAAACGGGACCCTTATAGGATCACTTTGTTGTCCGTCCGTCTGTCCGTCTGTTTGTCAAGACCCCTTTTCTCAGGAACGCGTGGAGGTATCTAGCTGGAATTTATATCAAATACTCAGGTCTACTGTCCCTTAGAGCTGTGAAAAATCAAACTTCTAAGCCAACGCAATCAAAGATACAGCTATTTATGCCGCAAATTACCGCAAATTTTCGACACTCGCAAGAGAATCAAAACCTACAGGGTGCTTTCCGTGAACTCAGAATCTTGAAATTTGGTACGAAGCAACTTCTTATAGCCCAGATAAAGGAAAAATTGCGAAAACCGTAAATTTTTTGTAATAAAAAATATACAAAATACAAATATATAATAATATATTATATTTGCATATAATACAAAATATATTAAAAATATTTTTAATAATTTTTACGGAACTTTCGGTGCCCGAGTCCGACTCGCACTTGCCCGGTTTTTTTTTTGTAGATAGTATCTATTTATGCCCGTTTCCATAATTCAGGAAAAACGCCTTCGGCCAATGAGCGATTGAAGATAATGCATAAAGGAAATGCAAGAGTATTGCAACATCGTTTTATAAAAACGGCAGGGATACAATCAGGGCCGGAACCTTTCGAGGAGTCCAACTTCTTTAGCTTCAAAAGAACTTCTCTTTCTGTGAACTGTATTTTACTGATTACTTTTTGCACGGTAGATGGTAGTTCTGAATCACATATACAAGACTGACGAGAACTGCTGGGCAAACAAGTTGGAGATTTCTGGTCCAGTTTCCGCAACTGATCCGTCCAACCGCATACTGGATGGAAACTTAGACTGTTCCTTACGTTTGTTAAACTCAAAAAACTCCTAGCGTTTATTTCAATTACACCATTACAGGCACAAAAACAAAAAAAAACGCGAATCCACAGTCCCAGTCACAAGGCATAATAACTTGTGGAAGTACTGTAGTTGCCCATTCCAAAGCGTAGATCTCTATGGAGAAGAATAGGCAAGAAACTCCATGGACACTCTTTTAAATCAAAATATGTTACAAAGTCTTGGTTACATCATTCATGTTAAGAATCTATATTTTATTACATGCATATGAATGTATATGGTACATATACCAAAATAACATTTTTACAATTTTTGTCTGTCTGTCTGTTTGTTCCGGCTAATCTCAGGAATGGCTGGACCGATTTTGACGGGACATTCACTAGCAGATACCTGATGTAATAAGGAGTAACTTAGGATACTCCTGTTTTAGAAAAATTAAATTAAAAAAAAATGTAAAACGGAAAAAAAACTTTTTTGTTAAATTCCACGCGGACGAAGTCGCGGGCACAGCTAGTTACAAATATGTGAGAACGATGTATAACGAAGTTGTTCATTATAAAACTCCAAAAAGCCTTCAGGTTTTCAAGTACCTATATCGGATTAAATTTTTACATCTTACATCACGAAGGTTTTGGTATTTGCAACATCTTTGCTTAATCTTTTCCTTCTGGTGAAGCAATTTGATTAACATAAATGAAAACCAAGCTTGAGATCTTTGCTTTCGACGATTATACCTATTTCGGTACAGACGTATAAAATAATATTAGCATTAATAGAATCAGTATTACTAGTTATAGACTCTTCGTACCTACCTGTTGTTTGGAAGTAAGTATATTTAGTGGACGGATGACGACAACTAAACACGGGCTATTAAATTTTCAGTGTAACGTCAGTAATTTTGCAATCTAACAAGTTGTGTTACATTCATCAGCATGTTCGTTAACAATGTTCCCATGGTCACATCGCAGTAAACAGCTCAATGAATGACCCTCCACACGTCGATTGGTACAATGTTAATATTGTACTGGAATTGCGTACTACAGCACGGCGTACGAGTACCTACCTATCTGCGATTCAGTTTTCCATTAAGGACTGTTTTTCACATTAGTCGGTAGAGTTATAATATTTTCTGGATAAAAGGTAGGTAGTCACATAGGTACTTTTTTCGTTACAAAATCATAAATGCGTTTTCAAATTCTTTAAAATATTTTCAATGCCATAATCAAAATCACCAAGTTCCTACTGAATTATTTTCAAAAGCTCAACAGAACGGAAGATTTGTGTAGAAACCCACAAAATGATGCAGCAGTATAAATACGAAGCCATTAAATCTGTTGTTCCAGTAACAGGATTGTGTAACAGTATCTGAGAAAGTGCCTACAATAGTGATTTTCACTCGGTTCGCTTCGTCTGCTTTGAGTTGTACCTACATTATTCGCATTTATTATTTAACAAGACAATATCACGCTACTCCGGATTTAACGAGAGTTCTCTCGCCTTTCTGTATGAATTAATAACACTTAATAGAAATTAAAAATAGAAAGTGTTTGTGTGAATTAAGAATTTGCGTTTCTTTTGAAATTACAATACCACCAAATTAGTGGTGAAGCAATCAAAGCTTTAGGTAGGTACATGGCAGTAATCATTGGGAGGTTCGCCGTTTTTAGTTATGTACGTAACTAAAAACGGCGTAATGACGGATTTATACAACAGGCCGAGATATAATCATGGTAAAGCCATGTAACTATGTTGATAAATATGTACCCATGCTCTACTACAGCAATCAACTAGTAAGTTTGCGAACACCAGTGATTCAATTTTGTTCAGTGCACTAGAAAAATAAACATCAGAAACGCACGTTTGTGTTTTTACATGGAATCAGAGACAAAATATCTACATTGGCAAAATGATGTCGCAACCACAGTTTTACTTAATTTCCTAGATTATTATGTCTCCACGCACGCAACGGACAATGCTTCTGAGTTTTGCTTTGCAAATACTAATCTGGAAATGTCATTATGTACAAGGTGGTTTACCTACCTACTTAATCTTTTCAAATCCATCACCTGATGTGCCCACAACAAACTTTGACATTCAGTTTGAGAATACACGTGGGACTGAGTACCTATATGATAATTTTCTTAGGTCTTAAGCTTGTAAAAGACTTGCTACATTATCCATTGAGGTAACATGAAAATTATACAAGGTGTTAGTAATAAAACGCTGTGAATCTTAGATGGAGCGGGGCACATTTAACCTTAATTGTTTGATTGGCTATGAGTCGCGTCCCGCGGGCCATGTCAACAACGCCTATGTGATCATTGATCGGCTCTTGGATTACTGTGAGTCAATGCCCACTAGTTGGAAGAGCACTGATTCTAAGATCAGTAAACGCATTTACCTTTCATCGTCATGGTAGCAGCATGTAGATTTACGTACAAGACTGAAAACAGCAAATGGACATGCTGTTACAAAATGTGCTGACATTGCAATCGCAATCATGGTCTCAAAAGCAAAGTGTGTCTCTTTGATAAAAGTGTCTTCGGGTTGGGCGAACTTTAATCCCTCGCCGTACTCAGGATACTAATATTCACTTCCTCGCTCCGCTCAGGAGTAAAATCATAATTCACTCACTGCGCTCAGGAGCCCTGGAATCTCGATTCCTTCTTTAGTAGCGGCACTGAGTTAAACACTGGCTTATCGCCTTGGTATATAATCTACTATCATTTCTTTATGTGACTGTCGTTCTTAAACATTCGCGGAACGATATCATAAATCATATCTGTTTAGCCTCGAGTCAAGTTCTGCACTCAAACGTGTCTAAGTTATTTGCATAAGCGAATTCGGCGAACGAGGGACGTCCGCGCCGCGCCGCCCGGTCATAATTTAATGAGGTTCACCTAACGTGACAACACAATGAAATGACGACGTAAATTACACACAATTATGCCTATACGCTTTGATGCTCAAGTTCTGTAGTGACATTCGTTCATTGTTGCGATGCGCGATTCAAATGTTACACTGAACAGAACATCACGTCCCGTGCAGGCATCATACAGAGTCTACGTTATACGCTTTCGGCCTGACTACGAACCAAACAAGAACTGCACTTGTTCGCGGAATATCTAAAATAAGCCGATGTAGATCTGCATCATAGTGTTTCCTTATGAACGCTAATACTAGTGAGCGGCTTGTGGCGCAGATCGTTGCGCCGCATTCGACAGTTTATGCTTCCCGAGACCAAAATAATTCACAATCGACGGCATCCGTTATTGAACGAGTGAGTGGTATTGGTGCCGACTACCATGCCTCATATTATTATGACACTGGAGCAACAAGCCGCCATTTATAACAACAAGCTCTTTAATGTCGTCGTTTTTTGTTTCAGGTATGTTGTTCACATTTCAGACCCGAGTGAGTGTAAAATTCATAACAAAAGCGGTGGCATTTTTTGTAAACATGGCTTTGGCGTAACAATAACTTCGTTTTCAATGTGATTCAAAACATTCGAGAGTTATTGCAAAATAAGTAATGAAATGTGCGGCATGTCGGAGTCCGCCCGACGGCGACGTGATCCCCGCGCAGATTTACAGAGGCACGGAGTCATCTCTAGCGGGCGAGCAGCCACGCCATCGGAAGTGCCGCCCGGTTGCCGGCATTCCTCAAAATCTTTCCGATGAACTGGCCATAGCGTGCATAAATGTGTGTCAGTAAATTTTACGGTTAGTACCATTCATGCTTAACGTGAGCGTATCCTTTTCATAGTTGACCGTATACTTTTGTTGCGATACTACGATTAAATCAATTAAAATTTTATAAAGCGTGGCTTTACCACAGCAGTTCGTGGCCATTGAGATGACACAGTTTAATGAAATAAGATTCCATTCGATCTATATCTGACGTTGGTTGAGACTGCACACGTGTGCGCGTGATCAATTTATTGTTGCGTGACCTATCCGCCGCCTTTGTTCCCTCACCGTGACATTCATAATAATTCGGAGCAAAATGTTTGAAGCTTACTGCCTTCTACTTCTATGTTTTTATCCTTACCTGTGATCTCTATTATACCTAATTACCTAAGTATAATTTCGACTGATTAGTCGCTGAAGATTTTTTTGCATTGCATGAAGCACGAACATAGTTTTCAATTACTTAACTAGGCATGCTCCATCCACCGTTAAATAGAATTTAATGCAGTTTTAATGTTTGGTGTGAAGCGGGAAGCCGATTAGCTTGAACCCATACACACAACCGTCGCGTGATGCGCATGCATCGTTATATTATGTATATAAATTGCTGTTTGCAGAGACAATGGAATGGCCCCTGGCATTAAACGAGCAAAAAGATCTCCAATCTAAAGCCAATTTTTATGTAGGACAAACAGATTACTAAACCCTGATTATAGTTTAATAGCATGTTTAAATCTTAAGCAAGCATGTCTTATCTACTTTTGTTAAGTTGAGAGCAGGGCAGTAAATACTTAATATAGGGTTCCAAATCTTGGTTTAGAGGCATTCCATCCTGCGCCCTAAAAAGTGCTCACATCGAGTATTACACATTGTGCACCTATGCTAGCAGTGGTAGTTAGAGAGGGCGTTGATTACCTATACCTAAAACAAAATCGATAGAAAACACAATGCATATGTATTGCGTAGGTATAGCGTGTCGATTCTTGAGATTTTCGAGTAGGTAAGACTAGTGAGTAGTTATTCTATCGCAAACACGTTTTTACAATACATATACATAGAAGTGACACAATCATAACGAGGGAACTAAAATTGTCTGGAATTCGTTCACGTTGTTATTGAATGAGAGCGACGACGGTAGCATCGCGGCGACTGGCGACACAAATTGTTGATTACAAAAGAGCAGCAATTGAGACGTCAGAGACGCAGGAAGCGAACAGATTGAAACTTATGTCTGCATTGCAACTCGGCCAATCACTACTCATCTAGTTTATAAGTAGATTGTTTAAAACCCGCTCGTTATAAATAACTAGAGAGAACAGACAAGCAGCGTTGCGTTACAGATGTTACTTCACCAGATAATACAACCAACCGAATATAGCCTAAAAACAATGCTGTCAAAAATAATTGTATCGGTTGAGAAATTCTGTCGAAAATCTTCACATAGAAGTTATCCCTCCAAAAGACTGGCAAATATTCTGAAAAAACTTAGGATCTATCGAATCTGGAGATTGTTGTTTCGGAATCATTCTACTTAAAGTTTGGATTTTGTTTTGTGCTGAATGGTATGTGGGTCTGTCATAAAAAAAAACACCGCGTTTTATAGATCTAACTAATTTATAGAAGAAGTTCTTGATGGAATAAGCCAATTGCCCGATCTGGGAATATAAAGTATTAGGACCTCATTCTTAGTAGTGCCTACGACCACTAGACCAACGAGGCATTTAGATATAATAAATTGAATAAATAAATATATATTGGAAAGCGTCGAGTGGTGGTTGCTGCGGGCAGATGAGAGAAAGCGCGGTCGTAGGTCGCGGCCGCAGCCCGCGGGGCCCTGTCACCCGCTCCAAACAACGAGACTTTATTTCGAAATGTTCCAGCAATATTATGATGCCGTCGCATCATTAGCGATCAAAACAAAAAGATTACCATAAGTAGATAGTAGTACCTGCTAAGACCAAAATGGAATTTCATTCCTTCAAACAAAACAGAACTAAGAGTATTGTAACCACATGAGCATCTTAAATAGTCATAGTGGCCACGAATGATACATTGTTTATCTTTTATATTGATTTCTATCAACGTTGGTACTCTAAAAATGTTAACATTTGTACCAGCAGAAATCCATTTACCAAACGGATGCAACTTCTAGAGACGGGGTTATTTAAAGCACTGTAAAGTTTCAGCCTATGTATTTCATTAGTAAGGTGCAACGTGGCACAAATGGCTCCATGCAGTGGCCAACGACCGGACGAATCTCATTAACGGGCCAGATTGATAGCCCTGGAAAACGCTTTAAATTATTTCATGCTACATTAATAATGAATATCACACCATCTACGAAGTACTTATAGCATAACACAACGTTGATATTATACGTGTAGCTCATCTTGTAATGGGCGTCAACTGATGGAGTAACGCGTTGGTGTTGGTGGTACTTTGGATTTTTGAACTGATTTATTTGATATAATATCGTCATTTTGAGGTGCTTATTGCTTGCAGTGTGATTTAGTTTCTCTGAAAAGATATAGGTACATTACCGTCAAAACTCGTATTGTCCTTATTCAGGGTAAAGGCCCTCCTGCTCTCTTTCCACTCTTTCTTTGTTTGGAACTTCTAATTACAAGTCTTTTATTAAAGAAGTCCAGCTAGCTCTTCCTGTCATCTTCACCTGGGCTGCCGCGATGACCCTTGTCATTTAGTGTTATAGGATCTATTGCATTGTTGTATTCTTCACAGGGCCTGCAAGCATACCCAGAATACGTTTCATAACTCTCTGGTAAACCTAGATGGTCGTCCTGTGTCGACTTATAAGTTCAAAGACCATGTTGGAGAACTATAAACGAACAAATACACTATTTAAGAAAAAGCTACCGTGTATGACCCGTTAGCTTTTCTAAGAATTTTCAGTGCGTCTAACCATTTCTTTGCGTAAGTAGCTAAGAGTAAAACCTCGAATCTCCTAAAAAACCTTTTCCAAGCTATATTCATCGTCAAATATTTTAGGTATCTATAACAATTTTCAAATTGTTGTTGTTGTGGTTTGATAACAAGTTCTAGGTAACAATCATGAATGATACATAAAACATGTTTTGCTACTTGTTTTGACTATTGGTAGAGGTGTAGAGGTCATATTGGTCATAAAGTTATATTATCATAATATTTAAATCTATGTCTTCGTATATTGTTATAAATATAGTTGTATTCTAATAAAATATAGGTAGGTACTATGTGTACGTAAATTAAAATTTTAAAAGATTTCTTAGTATAATTCCATTGCCGTAATTAACCTTGAAAACTAACTGCGCCATAAGCTTTACATAACAGCTAAAAATACTATTGTAGAAGGAATAGAATTTTACGTGTATATTGTACAGTACTTGTACAGTTTCAGAAGGTACCTTACGTGCACGCGTACAACATCACAAGTCGTTGAAACGGGTGACAAGATTGCATGAAGTGTTCCCAAGTCACGTACCACTGTGTAATTTGTAAGTAATTGTGCCTAAATTTACGTTGAGTCACCAAGTCATGCACACCAAAAGGGCCACTGCAATGTAGGCTCTTGGTATTTGATTCATCAAATACATCCGAAGCTAATTTAAATAGATAGGTAACGGTTTGTTG
Source organism: Cerastis rubricosa (assembly GCA_949152445.1). Classification (NCBI taxonomy): domain Eukaryota; kingdom Metazoa; phylum Arthropoda; class Insecta; order Lepidoptera; family Noctuidae; genus Cerastis; species Cerastis rubricosa. The sequence goes on along the minus strand of OX424525.1, from coordinate 11,697,371 downwards.
CGCAATGGGACATCGACCCGCGCCCGGAGTGAAGTCCATTTGATCACTTATGCATCAAACGCGTTCCGACACTGCCCCTCTCTCGGCCGACACCATAGCAGCCTCGTACCAAACAACCAGACTTAATAACGCATTAATAGGCCCCAGTCAAGTTCAAAAACGTTTCTTAATAGTCAGCCTGTGCCACAACCGAGCAGTATATCAATCACTTCTTGCTTTGATTTACATTTTTTGTCATTAACGCTTAAATATAGCCCTGTGAACTTCCCACAAGGAGGACAGTTAAAGAGGTTTTTATTTCTTAATAAATTACAGGATAAACAGGAATAAAAAATCATGCAAGATGATTTATGTTTCCAGTTAATTGGAACTTTCCCGGCAAAGAGACAATTAGATGTGCAAAAAGCTCGGTAGATAAGTTTCTTCTGGTTAGTGTTAATGAGGTTTTTCATCAAAGAACTTGTAAGTGTCCTCTAAGCACGAAGCGTAAAGGAGCTGTTCGAGGAAAAACTGTTCCTTCAAATGGAGCGCGTTGAAAGGGATCTACCGCAGTATGGGAATTCCCATAACATAAGCACCTTACTTCTCTAAGGTTAATTGATGGCTTACGGTTTGTGAATGCGTGCAAGAATGCTGCCCTTGCAGATTTAGTGCTGTTAGTGGAGTGGGGCAATAAATTGTGTATCCTTGTCTGTCGGTTTGGGTTGTCGTTTATCTACAGTACCAGCCTACTATATGCAAGTTTCGGAGAGCAATTTATTCATAAAGTGACAAAATAAGCGTAGTTGGTCGCAATTATCCGGCAACGATCTGTTCTTTGCATTAATCAAATAAGTATGTTTGCGCTGAGAATTTAGTGCTCGTACGTGTAACGCAATGATTTCTACAAATTATAACCTTAGGTAGGGTATTATAAATAACCTTTGTTGATGCAATGTAGTACCTATTTGAAGAAGCGCGCTTTCAATGATTCACACCTTTGAAGTTTACGTCTAATTCTAAAATGTCAAGGATTTCTTCACGTTCTATGTTATCCAACCTCAACCTCAATAGTGGGTATTACGTATTAATCCTATAGTTTAAGCTTTTTAGGAGAGACGCTAGACAGAGTGAGAGTGAGTAGTGAGAGTGTACATAATTAATGTCGTTGTATGCAAGTGTTTCGATGTGTAGTCGTAGGTAGTGAGCAGAGAGCGTGTCTGGTGGCACTTCCCTCCTCCCCGGATCACTGCGCAGGATCGTCCCGTTGACTTAGTAGGTACATCCTGGCAGAATTGAACTTTGTGTTGGGTCAATTGCATTAAACTTACATGCACTTCGTTAGATTTAATTTAACGTTACACAACGTATATTTACTATGAATACATTACAGATTTTGTGCGCATTATGGGACGTCTTTATGAATATTAACGAGAGACGGGCGTGCTAAAGTTAAACTTAAATATTTGGTGGAAGCCACCCACATAGTGCAGATCAATGCTGGCACAAGTCGATTATTCAACCATATCCCGAGGGAAATAATATTAATGTGGACATGGCGGCTTTTTCACGCACGTAGCCAGCAAATGGAGTTGGAATTTAGTGAGATGCGTGAGGTCACGAGCTTCACGACTGCTGTGTAGCTGACTGTACAGAGGCGCGCCTGTGTAAAAACTCTTCCGTCATTCAACATAATACAGCAAAAGTTACCGCCCTTTTTTGACAGTAGAAAAGGCGATTGATTAAAACATATTTTTATGCGAGGAATTATGCAGGTGTACTTAGTTGGTTTGAAACCTAATTCGTGTGAGCCCGACTCACTTTTGGCCGGTTTTTCAAAATAGCATGACTTGGACAGCCATTACTGAGATACAATTCTTATTAAAAATAAAACAATCATTTTGTTGGCATTTTTTGAAGTGCCTATCAATACTAAAACCTTGTTAACTCTATTTCACTCTTTTTATGTATTTAAGACGACAAGCTCAGTCGAAAAAGTTCAGAAGTGTCACGTTGTAAGAAAAGTCATCAATCAAGTGGTACAAAAGAAAGAATCCGCATCGGGAGATATCTCGAGCAAACTTTGTAAAAAATGAAATATATTTTCTTCGACGCTGACATAGGCAATTGAAATATCACTCAGATTATAACGAGGAGAGATCAAATGAAATTTTGGGAAAAATTATTGTTTTTTATTTTCTTTAATAAGTGTCAGCGCATTTAATAAATTTGTTTTGATGTAGGGAGGTAGGCTATCAAAATAATGAATGATCTTCTATTGACCCCGTAGGTCAACAGTATCTATTAAATTTCTCCACTATAGCATTCCATAAAGCTCATCTCTCGCTGAGTATAATGCAACACGTGTAATGCCAACTGTTCGACAACAACTTACATTGTGAAACTTAAAAGCGAAGGCAAAAAAGGCCACTCCTAACCTACTCCTGCTTATGTCAACATCTAAATAACTAAGTATTTGATTCTGTTAATATGTTCATTTATTAGCGTCTGTTGAGAACAGCGTAGGTTATGTAATAACACAAATAACTGGCAGAGAGCATGGAAGTATTAGTGTAGTATTTATCAGCCTGAGACGTGATAGTTTGCAATACGACCTGCATCGGTACGGTGTGCCATTGTAAGTGAGAAATGTGATCAGAATACATAATAATAACACACACAGACACACATTCAACGGCTCACGCTGCAATTTAGATAAGTGGTAGGTAGGTTTGTACTTGTAACCTTAACGGACAGTGGTGGATAAATGAACTGCCACGGTCGAACATGTATCTACGTCACATATTCTCCCTCAGGGTTGAACTGAGCAGAATACTTGTCACTGGCGATTTGAAAAGTATTATAGAAATGGCAAAAGCATATTATACTTTCATGTTCTTTGTCAGTTATTATTATTACATAATCTTCGCATAGAAATAATTGTACTTAGGTGAAAGTATAATTATTTCTCAGTACAATCATAAACACTTTTATTTCTGGTCACGAAACGAACTTACATTAAAATTAAGGAATCTTTTTTCGATTGGCCAACTCTCCCATACGGCCCCGGACTTATCCTACCAAATTAAAATATGTGCGGCGTTAAAAAACTTTTCCTCTAATACATTCTTTCATTACACATATCGAGACAAAAAAAAAAATGAAATGAGTCCATTATAATAATGATGAGCCACACTACAATTGCCAAAGCCATGACGCAGGCACCGGTCGCTCCCGCGGGAGGCGCTCCATTTGCTACCCCGCTCCCGCTACCGCGCCCGCTCCCGCTCGTGCCTGTCTGAGCTGCTGTCACACTCCACGTCCACCGAAGGGCTCTTTGTCATTGATTTATCCGAAATGTCGTGATCGGTCAACTGGTTATCATTTACAAGGGGGAAAATATTAACGAATTCTCCGAATTTGTTTAGCGGTACCTACCTAATCACTACCAGGAATCGGGATTTCAATGAATAGGCGTTATATCTTGTATAGGCCTCAAAATCTAGGTATTAACTGCTGAAGATCTCAAGATATTTTGGAAGACGCCTTTATCTAAAATTCTGAAAGCCAAAGAAGCGCGAAGTGTGTTCATCAAACGTAAACAAGCCGTCTATTTTCGTTTACCTAATCTCCGGTACGGGAGCTTAACCCTTTCTAGGGTTGGCAAGTGATCGAAATCATTCTTCACAACTATTTGTATGTATGGCATTTGCGAGACATAAGAAATCTTTGGAAAGCCTTATCATATTTATGCACAAGTAAGGGCGCAAAAAGTATGAGAAGGTTAGGTGTAACGGGAACAAAATAGTCTTTGAATCTAAAAGCATCGGAATGCGAAGAGATTGCAAGACCGTTCAGAAGATTTAAAATGTCAGTTCGCTTGATGCATGTGAAACCTATATGTAGAGAAATGAAATGGAACCTGAAATAAAACTTTACCATAGTGACGCTGCCAGATAGTTGTTGTGGAAATGGAATTAAGGAGAAATACAGTATTGTAATTATCGGATTATTTTATTTTAATGGAAAGTATTGTAGAAGCTTTGGTATATATTAGGACATTAAAAAAAAAACTTTTTGTGCACATCCTCAGTGTTAGATTTATTTAGAGATTCGTTATATTTCTTTTTTCCTGATTCAGTCACGAACTTGTCTCGTTTGAACTTTGATATCCTCAAACGTCTGTTGGGTGCAAAGATTTCTGAATTAAGAGACGCATTTTTTTTCAGCTTTTGTTTTTTTCTCTTGACAGTTGCTAAAGCTCGGTTAAACCATAACATACATAATGAAAAAATATAAGGTAAGTTTCTTGCAAAATAAGTTAATGTCTGCTGGAAATATTGTTATTTCCAGCCCTGTCCCTATATTAGCGAGCGTATGCCCGCGGCTCTGCTCCGGACGTGAATGGCGTGAGGAGTCGACAGTCGACCCGCGAATGAAGACGCTTCATTCCGCTTGCATACTTGCATCACCGCCATTTTTGCATAAATACACGCTTTATTGCAACCGCATAGAATGTCAAACGGTACGCCCAATACCTCTGATATATGCTTATACACAATTTATTTGTACTAGACATGCCAACGGTGCCGTGCCGCCCTCTGTACAAGCCAAACGTAATATATGGCCGTCGCCCCCTTCAGCTTGAAATTATTTAGCTACAACAAAACGTGATTCTCATTATGTATTTAACTATGGAAAGTTTTTATGTAAATATTTAATTGACCACGATATTGGTTTTCAATTTGCATATTCTCTGTTAATTGTCAACAATACAAAAGAATTCCCGTTAACACTATTCAAGTTTAATTGTAGTATGTTTTTGTTTACTCTGTTCAAGATGGCGATAATTTTGTTTTAGTCAATATTATGACTTACGTCACAGTTTTGGGTCTTCATGGAATCCTCAAGTATCTAGAGATTAATGTTTACATGCATGGGGGTAGAGTAGAGGTAGCGAGGCATGGTAGGGTAGACAAACAATGGACTACGCAAATAAACCGAATGTAAATACGAGAAATAATAGCTTCGTGTTGTACCCAAATTTGTTTACCTAATTTAGGATACATATGTATGTTTTGAAATGTTGTATTAATTGCGATTCCAATGCTTAAAGATTCTTGAATGCATAATAAACAGGCAACCTTGTATTTGATCTGATCATCTTCAGACTTGACATTCACTTTTAATTTGATATTTATGCGTACCTACCTAAGTTTGAAATAGTAGATAATGTTAATCGATCCAGGTATGCTAATACGTACATTATAGAACAGAAAAGGTCGAATTTAAAGGCTGATGAAGGTTAGTAAAACGCCACTTTAGAGTGTCCACTGTGTACGTACTTACATATTGTTAATGTACATAAGTGTACCAACTACATAGTTTTAATCAATGAAAGTTAAAAAAAACATGCCTTGTCTCTAAATATGTGACACAAGAACAAAGTTATTTAGTGGCACATCGTCACAAGACATTCCATAATGAATGTTTTTTAACGACATGTGACGTCTGACAGGTTAATTGCAAACATAATATTATGGTTAGCGGTATTTTAAAATAAAACATGTTACCTTTAACGCAGCGGGCCAGTTGCTCATGCAAGCTGACATCTAACCTCCGCCCCGTTGTAAAAAATTATAAAAGTCTTGCTAGAAGTTGTCGCCACTCTCCGTATCATTCTGGCATATAAATATTGTAATTAAATCCACATTGCCTCACTACAATTTCATGAAAGATACCTTAAAATCATCGCAAAACTATTGTGTTCGAACAAAACAATGAAGTATTTATCGCGTCTGAATTGACGTAAATGGATCAGTAAAAGAGCAAATTATCGGGAAACAATCGAGGAGCGATGTAGAGTCGGTTGACTCACGACACCGCCTCTGACTCACAGACGGCGCTAACAGATATTCTGGGAATAGCAAATAGCCTTGACAATCGCAAGTAGATGGTTTACCGGCCCATGTCCCCTAAATATGTCAATATGAGCTGAGAGCAAATGAATGTACCTCTCATTCTTATTGTCATTTGCTGATTTGCCTCAGACATGACACTGATATTAAATGCAAATGAATACCAAGAATCTGTTTTGGTAAAATAGGTGCTAAGTACTGGTTTCGGATAGGTTGTTAACGTTAATTATAGGCTGTGTCAAAATAGTGGTGGTATGAATATTATCGTATGTTCAATTTGTAGTTTATAAACCACTATGAGAACAAAAAACATGTTTTGAAACTGAAGGGTGCAAGCAGGGACAACAAAACAAGGAATATCGCATGAAATTCTAGCAACAGTTAAGTGATGATATGTGTATTTTATGTAGCATCAAGTAAAAGGCTTAAGAACAATGATATACCTTGATACCATCAATATTTAATTATCCTGTTCAAGGGCAAAACTGGGAGACTTAAAACATTAAATGTTAATAACGCAAAAGCCTGTTTCTATGACATTCCTTATTTTACCCCTGTGCCTTACAACTAAGATCGGTATTGTTGACCACTTTAATAAATCTTATAGGATATCTTATTTCAAAAGATATAAATCTGGTCCATTGTACGTGTGTCACGACCAATCTCAGATATAACCACGAAAATTTAGCGAATAGTGCGGGTCACAATCGGTATCGGTATCGTATCGCTGCTCACAGGGATCGAATGCGTCAGTTGTTCGATTCCATCGAATAAAGATAAATGGGTCTGTGAGTGCGGGCTGGGAGGGTGTGGGGAATATGAGGGTGCTGGGGCACGGGAGCACGGGGGCATAGGGCTAATTGGCTGTCAGCTATGAGCCCGGTTGTACACGGCTCTCATTGCACGCTGAGTGGCATAGACGGTCAGCTGACGCCCCGAGCCCGTCCTGGTGACATGCGGCTAAAACAAAACATCTGATTGGATTGGTTAGGGAATAGCTGAACATAGCCCACACGCGTTATACATACTAGCACAACAATCAAGAGTTCGCCACGAGATGATAATCAGATTTGCGTGAGTGGTTAATCATGTTAATACATAGCTACGTGGTAAATCAGAGTGTCGATAGCTGTTTCATTTAATTTTGGGTCTACAGTACTATGTCCATTATTTGAAGTAAAACTATAACCAGCCTGGAAGGTGGAATACGCGGCGCGTACGAATTCAAGTGTGTGATCGTGAAAAGCAATATCTAAGTTCGTGAAATGTTAGAACTGATTAACCGACACAAGCTGTCACTTCTCAGTTGTGATAAAGTTAAAATTGCACAGTGCGTGTATTGTGGGGTTGGATCCTGCATAAAATATATGTGTACATAAACAAAAACTTTGAAAACGCGTAGGATACGTGACCTGAAATGTTAATGGAGACATCGCTCACGGTGACGTTTACTGAGCCGCTGTCCTTAACACTTTTTTCCTCAACATTTTTTGCGGGTTTGTTTACCTTAGTTAGTTAAATTCAAATAAATAAATAGCTAATTTCGAAGAAAACGTTAAAAAAAAAACAGAAATTTTATAAGGCCATTACGGCTTTCAATCGCTGAGTTGACGATGGACCTAATTACTTTTGAAATGAATCCGCATAAGTTCATACGCATAAGTTTCTTTCATCAATTTTCCACGCCTGTCCGGCGGACAGTCCATCTTCTGCTCAGTGCTTTAGCTTTTACCTTGCAGACATCTTAATGGATAAATATAACATCGATTTTGGTCCAAGAAAACTAATCACTAACTAAGGCAAAGTGTTATGGCAAAGGGTTTATATGTCTATGCACATAAATAATTATGTATGTTTGTAACATTATTCATGTTCTTCCATAGCGCCTAGACTACTAAATCGATTTTGATGAAAAAGGTGTCAATCGTCGTTTCGTTACTATAGCCCAGATGACATAGAACAAAATCAAAATGGCAGATGATACATGCCAGCTATTGGGGAGTCCTAAAGTTGAAATCTAAAACCCAACCACGTTTTTTTTTCGGTTTTCATATAACTGGTGTGTTGTTTCTGTAATACCAATCAAGGTAATGACGAATCAAGAAAATACAGACGCAGTAGAGATGAATTAGAATGTATGACACAGCTCAGCTCTCCGCCTGACCCCCGTGTCTGTCTCGGCCAGGTGGACCCTTCATTAGCATTATAAACTTATTAACTGTACAGTCCGGCTCTTACACGCGCTTCAAACCAGTATTTGACCAATAAACTTGAACTCACAGCTTGTATCTAACTATAGTTACCAAAATCCCGTATCGTTTGAATAGACAAATAGTCTTTCTCTATACGAGTTGCCCACTAAGTAAATACTGTTTGTATAGTGAACCGAGCCATCAGTTAATAGTTCTTCGTCGAACTTCGGTTCTTTGTAGCTTAGGTAGGTACTTTGTGTTTTTGTTAAGTTTTGTAACTGTTTAGTTTACTATAACATTCAAGGTTCACCGCGTTCATTTGCCAAGGTTTATTTAACGAATCGCATAGAACGACAAAAACGTGTCTTCGTCAGTTGATCGCATGACTTGCCAAGGTGGGTTGTGTTTATTATATGATTAAATCATATGGATATACAAATCACGGATTTCAATTAAATATTTTGCGTGAATGGATCGTTTCTAAAATGGAAAAAAATGGATATTATATCCGATTTCAAACGTCTGAAATCCAGTCCTATTAAGGAGAACATATTTAGCAGTTTACAAAGAGGAAAAAACGCAATTTCGCGTTCACGACCGCAGCAAAACAGAGAGGCTCACATAAATCTGCAGCGACATACAAAGCGAGCCGGGAGCGTCCCGGGACAAAGTAATGAACTAATTACATTAGCCTCAGTAGTCGCAGGAGATGCGGCTGAAATGGCTAAACCGACCGACTATTAGCCGCGTGATGCTCTGAGAATAATGATGATTGCACGCTAACAATGACTACGAATAACATATAGAAAACACTGCATTAAATAAGCAGGAAAAGCTTTGTAATTGATTTGGGTTCTTTTTTACATTTCATCATCATCAGAACGAAAGACGTCCATTGCTGGACATAGGCCTCCCCCTACATAAGGGGGGTTTTGCCATAATCGCCACGCTTGGCAGGCGGGTTGGCGATCGCAGTATGGTTGTTATAAAAGCACAGAGAACGCTGCTGCCCATTCTCTGGCAAGTCCCTTAGTCGGCTCTTACGACACCCACGGGAAGATATGGGAACTTACGGTACGATTTTTTTTTTTTTTACATGTAACTTTAACAAACTATGTTACAAACTTTGTGGTTTCATTTTCCGGATAACGAACTGGAAAAATGAATGCATGCAAAAACTGCGCATGCTTAGGACCTTCGATGTTGCATAGAATTACAACTTCACATTCAGTAATTACTATTTTGATGGCATACGTGACGCTGTTGCGACTCAAAGTGACAGGCACAAATGATTTTTGACCCCGATTTTAAGCAATTCGTCGAAATTGATTGTAATCGTCTTGAGTCATTTGGTTATTACCGCGGACCAATTAATTTGTCTACGCGATTGCGGTTTCAGAAATATCTTATTCAGAGATGATGTCACTTTTATGATATTAAAAATTTCGACTAGAATGGGGAAATCTCCGGGGATTTCAACAGATTGGAAATATCTTTTATCAATTATAATTCCGGTATGCGTTTAAATGTTTGTAGGTTTAACTGTAGGTGAGTAATAATTTAATTCATGATGAATTTGTGCTTGGCATGGCGTCGGTATGGTATCGGTTCATTGAGCGCGGAACGATGTCTCCACCGCAAGACACGGAAGCCAGCGCGGGCGTAGACCCGTTAGAGTACCTACACCCGGTTCAGGAGTAGACGTTTTTGTGGTCGCAGGTTGTGTGAGACCTCCCACCCTCTATCGTGTTTGTCAGAGATCTTCAATCGCAATGTTGTGCTCGTATACCGTGTATAGCATAATAATGTGATCTTTCAAAAGGTCCGTAAAAGTATATGTTAAAGAAATCAAGTCATACAGCTATAAGCCAATTAGCAACTTGGCTTGGCGGATTTAATTCTATAAATCATTTTAAGAAATTAACAATATGTCGATTGGTATTATGTTCTCCAAAGCTAACAATATTGTAATCCCAGGAGTAGTAACAAAACGTAGTTATTACAGTATGTATTATCATCGAATCAAGATCGCACGTTGTGGCGGCCTGTGGGGACCGAGCGGGTCAATGTTCAGTTGTGAACGAGCATGGGATGATGTGTGCGTGCAAATGTACCTTTACATTATAGAAATATTCAGGATAACCATACTTATTCGAAATCCTTCCAACTGTTCTTAAGGTTCCGAACAATGCCGAAAATTGGTAACTTTATGATCATAGTTTCTTGTCCGTCTGTCACAGAAGTTTTTCTTGAGACCTATGCAGCATAAGATTTTGATTTTAAACTAGTGATGTACTGTACACACGGACAGCCAGTCGAAGACCAAAAACATTAAAATTAATTTGGGGGTCATTACGATCTGTGCACAAAGTTAATAGGTAATACGTCTGAATTCGTATTCCAAACTAGACTCAGTTTTATTATTCACAGTGTTTCGCCAATTATCAATTAAACATTCGAGTAGAGATTTTTTGCTAAATCCCATAACATTTTTTTGGGGTTGTCCTTGAAGCTTCATTTTTAGATTCGAATGGAATAATAATGGTGAATAAATTATGTTTAATGGCGAGTGGGTTTGTTTTTTTGCCAGGGAGACCGGTCGCTGTTGAGTGTTCTTTTTTGTACGTAATCAATTTTAGATTTGGAGTGTAGTCGTGACCCGAGCGCGTGAGCTTCAGGCTTCCGCGCACGGGTCGCGACGGACGCGTCGGCTAGCAAACCGAGGACACTCCGTGCTCAGGACAATTCTTGCACAATGGAAATGTATTCTGAAAAGGTTTTTTTAAATAAATATAATAAAAAGTAAACCTTAAAGCGAGATCACAGAGTCTCATGAGGAACAGAAATCATGATGTAGGATCATCATGATTTCTGTTCCTCACGATACAAATGATAGAATATAATATTATAGTTTTCATCCTTTTTAAAAATACCTTATCATTCCAACTTAATCAAAGAAAACACCTAATTAGAAGACCACCCGAAGATTAACACACTTCCAATACGCCACTACAACTTACTAACAACATTGACTTCCTGAACCACCCACTGTGCTCTGTCCTAATAGAGTCGTTATTATTCATCCACAATTAACTTTGCGAAAAATACTTCACTTTTTAGCACTTAATACACAAAACGTTTCTAGATTGTAATTTGCATACAAAGAAAGAGAGTACAAAACCGAGACATTGCTATTTGTGACAAAAACGTTTCAAAAGCGACGACGCGAGAAGAAAATTTCAGCTGGAATATCCAGTTGAGTAAAGTCCCGGACAAATTGTCGCCGTGGCTTTTGCGGACTGCGGAGGATCTGTGAGGATTGTTATTGATGTGAGGAGCGTCGCCGAGCGTGGCTGAGCGCCGAGCCCGCGCTATCTGATAGTCTTCATTATGGGCGATCATGCGTGCCGGATACACAGCGCTGAAAGCGGAAAAATCGTGAAATATGGCCGCGGACGTCACACTTAACGCGTATGAATTGCCGCAAATCCTCGCCTATTACATTTTATCCCAAAATACTTTTACTGCGTAGCCGCATTCGCTCCGTGAATCAATACACAGATATTTCCTGTCTGAATTGATACAGCGAAGAAAAGTTTCGTCGAATTCATGTTTACGATTGTTGTAAAAATAAAAGAGATGTAAGATCCATAAACTAGTTGTAGTTTCATGCACTTTTCCCCCTTGGCTTCGGTAACGTCTTCTTGTTCTTAGCGTGTCGATGACAATTTAAATTGAGTCCGCCCAAAATTTTGCGACGAGTTTGGCACTTTCAGTAAGCGTCCATCAGCTATTGGATCACGTGACTGTATTGTATTGGAATTATATTGGTAGGAATTTGCAGCCATGGTGTATTGGCATAGAGTTTGTTTAAATATACTGCTTAAAAAAAGTGGTATATATCTGCAATATTATATTTTCTTATCTCGTATTTCCTTCCTCAAAGACAAACACAAATGGTCAAAACTATATCTTTGCATCAGATGGTATCGTTGCTAGACTAAGCATTAGTTTCATATATAAACAATCGATAGATTCACGGTGTTATATAACGATATATGTGTTATCTAATAGAGTTAACAGTGTGGGTGCCTTCTCTTGCGTGGCTAATGGCTAACGATAATGTTTGAAGTTATGATCCGTGGTATAAAAAGTACGACGTATAAAAGGATTTTTTATATGAATAATTATGCTGCAGACTATTGTTAAAACTTGTGGTCAACAGTAAATAACAAGTAAACTTGTGTATAAGTGCCTATAGTGCACTTGATGGATACCTGTTATCTTCTTGCGTGTGTTGCATTTTTATATTTCTGTGGTGTGTTGCAAGGAGCTTATATTGTTTTTCTTCACCTATCTGTCATAAAACGAATAACTACAAGTTTAATAAATTAGTAGCTACGTATGGAAATGTTGACCACATATTATCGTGAAAATTTACAAAGATAGGATATTTTCTTCTATCTTGATCTACATTGAATAAAATTAGCATTATTTTAACCATTTAAATTACCTAACAAAATCTGTGTAACCTTAAAAATAAAAGTTTGAAGCAATATTTATTCAGCGACGTTAAGAAATTACCTTTTTCGTTCTACGTATTTGTTACGATCAAATCCCAGTTGGTTTATTTTTCAGTATGTACCTAACCCAATAAATTGTGTCTATATATACGAAAGATGAATGTCTTAGTCTTACAGAACTGAATGATAAATAGGTTCGGTGTTTGTCATACTAATAAGAAATTGTTTTTTTTGTTTATTGGAATTAATTTTGAGAAATAACACGACTGGTACACGATTTCGTGGGTGGAAATATTTTCCTGTTATTATCCCGGATTAATTAAAGACGTAACATTACCGTCTACGTTACGGTAAGTATCGCTAGTTTCTTTGGAAGGTAGTGTATAATCACGAGCAATGAAATGTAAACACTTTCAAAAGCAATTTTCTCTTATTAATTTATTATATTGATAAATGTTTTACTTTTTGACGAACATAGTTTTTTGGACGTCTTACGACGGAGAAGTTTTACGGAATAGGTCTTATCTTGAAGTAGAAACCGTTATTTCACGGGAAAACAGCTTTTGAATTTTACTAAGTGTTTACATTTCATTACTCGTGACTGTATCTACATATGTAAACATTGGTAGAAAGAACATTTTACTGAATTAAAGTGTAGGTTAGCGAACCGCCACACGCATATACGCATTTTGTTTACAAACCGGCTTCACGTGACAAGTTGACAACACGGTAAACGCATGGGGCATTTACCGTTCGACGTTTAAACTAGCGGCCATATTGGATTGTAGAAGAAGCTCTGAAGCTCTGATTCATAAGAACAATAGTGCAGTACGGTACAACCGTTACACGACGTTCGCAGTTGATTAAATTTGACCGACAGGTAATCAGGTAACGCTAATGACCCTCAATAATATCGTTCTTGCTGCTTTTAATTTTGGAATTAGACTTAGTTACCTACCTTTTAACTGCTATGGCACATTTTGTTTAAGATCTTGAAAAACTTAACTATTCGGATTAGTTTCTGTATATAACAGTGCTCATTTTTAAACATTAAGGGTTAGGGTAAGCTCATTAATGACCTACGTTTTTTACTATATTCTGAAAAATGAAAATCGTGTGGTTATTAGCGGTTTTAATGTAATGATTAAATGTAGGTATTAGGGGAAGGTTGCGATCATTGGACTAGTGCTTTCATTGGACCACCAAGGTATTTCCAAAACTGTGCAAGCTAGCAATACCCAAACTAGTCGAAACGAGTCCCTGGCGACACAGTTGCACCCCCCTCTTACCCCAGTGACGCTACGGCACATAGCGAGGAGTGACACGTGTGGTTGTGATTGCGACGGTCAAAATCTTATAATTTCGCTCAGAACAATTTGACGTAAGTATCATTGTATTCATATTTGTCTGCGTGCACTGTTATGAAATATCGGACAGTTTATTTGAGATTCCATGAGTATTATTACTTTTTGGCTAATCATGACCATGTGTATTTTAGTTTAGTTTTTCTTAACCAGTACCTGGTTGCCATCAATGGACCTCAAGACAGTTCCACCGTTGGACCGGTCCAATCATAGTACCTAACTTTTGATCGTTTTTTTGGTCATAATAATTATATAAATTTAAAATTCCAGAATGTCGCCAAATAAAAGAAAGTACTTTGCATGGAATGAAACAATCGGTAAGGAAACAAAGAGTTGGTTTAAATGAAGCAAGAAGAATATATGGAGTGCCGAAAGAAACGAAGGTTAGATGGATTTAACCAGAAAGCTAAAGAACACGTCCAAATACTGAGTTCCGAAAGTGACCTCCCTTCAGAATTAGAGCAGGAGCTTTTATTTATTTTAGGAAATAAATTGATAATAATAAATAGTTGCCTCGAATGGACCTCTAGAACAAATTTCTCGAAGTCCATTGATGGCAACTTGGTGGTTCAATGAAGGTGCTCATGGTCCAAAGAAGGCAACAGCCCAAGATTCAGTTTTCTTCGTTTATATAAAAAAGTGTTAGCCCGAATTGTTTGTGAGTTTGATTATTACAAATAAAGATCTTACGAAATAAAAATAATAAACTGCTTTCATTTTAACACTTATACTTTTTGAGATTTGAGGTCATAAAGTTAAGTGGTCCATTCATAGCAACCTTCCCCTATGTATTAAACCAAACTGAACTCAATTTACCCCATTTGCGAAGATAATATATTTTATGTGTATTTAATAAATTCGTTACGAATACGAGACTACGAGTGGGATCATACTCATTGTTACTTTAAGGATAATTAATCCCTTCTATGAAATGTTTCTCTTTGTTGTTTTCTCAAAATCCAGACTTATTACACAAGAAACAAGTTAGACTCGGTGCTTAAAAAACATTAGATATAAATTAAGAAAAAACCGTTTATCCGGAATTCATTTTCATCGAACTCAAAATTTAGTTCGAATTCGAAGCTAGGCATACGTAGGGCAAACCGTTTGACCAACAGGGTAAAACACTTAATTAAATAAAAATAGGTGAATCTAATAAAAGCGTGTTAAAAATACATTATTTCAATGCACCAACGAACGCGTTACAATATTAAATTACGAAATGTAAAATTGATTCATGGCTACGAAAAAATGGCGTAGCACACGCGTAGCAGTTCAGCGTCTATTTTCCGTAGGCTGTGCTAATAATGTTAATAAAGGAAAATCAGGGAACCAAGTTTATTCTGTCTAAATGCGAACTATTCTCGGCGCAGAATAGATCCATATTCAATTCATAATCGGAATACATTATATGTCGGCGGGGTGCGCGTACGAACGAGCCGACTGCGGCGCAACGAGCCACATTCTTCGTTCGACAAACGAGCGACTGTGGGCCCTCAATTATTCCGCCAGCATTGTCCCGGAATGTCTAATTTGCTCACGTAATTTTGGTCGGAATTTGTCCCCGGCCGACGGATGCTGGGAACTATTTTTATTGCTTGTTTCCTATTCTGTGTAGTCCATCGGGAACAATATAAGTTGAAGCTCGCGAACTCTAACCAACTTGTCTCCGAACAAGTGTATTGTGTATTGCACGTCTCCGACTTCTGCACGCGCGTGGCGAACTGGCGACGTTCAATATGTTTTCTTTAACTTAGTTGTTTGGGCCCCGTGAGAAACATTACGTGTGCCATGCATAGTCTTCTGGACACTTTGTTAATCGAAACCTATTGTGTATCAGCGTATTGTAGAAAGTGGTCTTTATTCATGCAGAATACATGTACGGCTATTAATTGTAGCCGGCGGTGACTCGTATACACTCACTGGTGACGTAATTATGTAGAGCAATAACTTCCGTTCTGTAGCTTAGTATTTGCGTAGAAGTCTACCAGGACATTCATTACCTAATTGTTATTCGCATAAACTTTCAACTCTGAAAAGTAATCCTTTAATGACTTTTACAACTTCGCGGAACATTAAACTCTTTCGCATAATCTTTTTCCCTCTTTACAGCCTGCGATTAAATTACTTTTATATTCATGATCATTGATCAGTCGCTTCGCTTGCTATGAAGTTCAACAAGGGATTCTTTATTTATTAACTTTATCACTTGATAAATATGATACTTTCCGAAAGTCAGAGTATAATGAAAGTTTAAACGATCATACGGTATGCAATAAAAGTGTAAAGTATAATGCACAGTGATATATGTAATTGAAAACGTTAGCTATGGGTATGATGTTAGCAGTGTGTATAGAGAGATAAGTGATTTTGGAATGATGCCAGGCCGTGGCCCGCGGAGCCCCACTCCGTTTGCTCTTTACATAACTCAGTATTCAAGGGATCATTAATCTTCCTAGTTCCACGCCAGGCCGAGTTTAATTTTAATAAACGGCTTTAGCCATACTACGGTATTAATTTACATGCCTTAATGAATGGAACTTGTTATTTGGATTGTTACGATTTTAATTGTGATACCAAGCAATCAAAAATGTATTAGTTAATGTTGTTATTGCGCCATGACATAACTATGCAGGCGAAGAGATTGGAAAGCGATAATACAATCTATAAACGATGGACTGTTTATGGTAATTTCAAACAGTTGTTGTATAAGTAGGAAGCATTGCAGCATCTTTTATTCTATTGCAAAACTTTCTGCTCAGACTATAGTTACTTTTGACACAAGCGACATTATTTGTTCCTTTTTCAGGTTCTACAATAATCGTAAATGAGCCCATAAGTCAAGAGGTCGCACTACGCTCGTAATTCTGTTAGTAGTCGCTGATGTAGCACGTAATACAGGATTTAAGAAGCTCTCTAGCCCCAGGGGAATGGCCCTTGAATGTTCGAATTCGTCCTTCATCAAACCCACGCCGGGTATTTTATGGCCTGGGGTCAAAATTGTACTAGAACACAGGTGTGTGATTTTGTTATGTCAGACGTAGAACAAACGGCTATGCGGACTCTGTTTTTGTCTGAGAAGGTATATTACGATAATTATAGAGGTCTCCGCCTTGTTAGATAGCTTGCAGCAATTCGTATACCGACGTACTTCTCTATAAAACTACCTCCCGAAATAATTGATTGTTGCTTAAACAGAAAACGTTCTGCGCAAAAAGTTACTTATTTGTAATATCGGTTTTGAACACCTGATACAAATTTGGCGAGAAATTACTACCGCAGGTAGAAAAAGGCCCGTGGAAATCGTGAATAACTTTTGTTTACATTTCCAGGCGTTCGGTTACCTCGTGTTATTTGCTCCATGCAATAATACTGAAACATTTGGAAAAACAGGAAAGTGGTTCGTTCCAGACGTAACCATGAAATGTGTGATTTACCCGTCTTCTGGGAAATACCTTGGAGCGCCGGCGCTGCCGATGCGGGTGTAATACCTTAATTCGGCTAATCTCGTTTTCGGCCGAAGCCTTGCGGTTGGGTTGCCTCGTCCTGATCCTCACTCAAGTGCGATTCACTAACGTCTTGTTAGATCACTACTGCCAGTCCGTCTTTATTAATCGAGTTCTAAGTAAGCCGTTAAATTGTATGCTGGGAATAAGGAGACTAATTACGCAAAAAAATATTCCCAAATAAAAGCAGCAAAAAGTAACGCAATTTGTTTTTTATGACGGTCATATTTCATATGAACAACAAATTCCTGCAATGAACGGCCACTTAGCAGACAATTGTACGTAAAATGAAAAGATTAATGAACCGGTGCACCATACCCAGAAGCAAAACAGGTATTGTAGAAGTGCGGACAGCTTTTTATCGCAAGTTTACATCGACATGCAAATCTCCATCACGACACTCGCCTGCCGTACTTCTAAAAGTAGTTTCAAGAAAAACTGACTTACAAACTGAGCAGTGTAGGTAATATTCCATGTTTCTGCAAAAAAACTAGGTAACTAGTTAGCTTGTGCAATGAATAAATTGTATTAAAAGATTTTTATCTCAAAAAGTAGCTTTTCACGAATTCTGTCTGGAATGTAAAGCTGAATATCTCAAGACCTAATCTTTTATACAAAGAGACTCTGACAAAGAGCAATTAGGTCGCTTTGTAAATAACTTCAGTAAGGTTTTACGTTTATATTTCGTGAATAAACTAGCATTGACTCATTTGAAAGTAGCGCAGACGGGGAAGGTAGGTACTTTCTCTGGCGCCGTCCGTAGTCTCGACTCCTTATAAGGAACAGGTAAGTGAAGCCCATAGAACAACGGGCCATGCTATATTTTAATGAAGACCATTTTGTACCAGACCAAACAACGTAGTCTTTCCTATTTCATCAACTAACTCTAAATGGAGAGCATGACGTACGAATAAGGTTGTAGACTTATTGAAGCTTTGGTTCTGTATCATTACCATATTGACTATACAGGTACGTGCTTCGATTTTTCGCATCTCCTCCTAGGAATAGTAAAACGAAATGTCTATAGAGTGGTTGCATCTTTCTTTATAGCGTGGTAACACGTTTAACGTCTGCCCATTTCTCACTATAGCCATTTCAGTAGGACACTTTTATTTGTTGTTCTCTGAAAGCTTGATTTAACCATTTGAAATGTTTGCAGAAGCCCCGGCCGGATAAATGGCTTGTGTAAAAGCCGCCACTCAAAAAGTTAAAATGATTCGATTACTTTTTTATTAGGCCAGATGTTCTGTGTCAGATCTGGGTTTTATGTGCAGTGGAAACTCTGTTTACATTAATCATTGCTGAATATTTATTATACTCATCTTCAGGCTGGTCCATTTGGATCAATCTTTACGCATGGAAACGAGACAATATCTAGGAATAGAATGGCATGCCTGAATTTAATATACCTACAGGTTTTTCTATACAAATATTGTGTGTAAGGAAACTCGTTTAGAGAGGTTATCTCTTGCAGAAAATTGCTTGGCATCTCCAAGGAAATATCACGGACAGGAAAACGCTTCCGTTAGTTGTGACTCACTTGAAATAAATCTTCCGAAACTTCGAAAAAGATGTTCATGTTTACATAATGCTATTGTTTACTACTGTTATCTATTAGATAAACACTGATATGAAGTTGCAGTTTTATGTTTTAGGAACTTTTTATATCCACTTTGTTATCTTAGGTTGTCTACTACAGTGTTATAGATTAATATAGAGGTTACTTATTTAAATTCAACCAAAGTCTTTTCTTGTCTTCGTTTAGGTTTAGAACCTTTATAAATTCTGTTCTATCTATATGTCGGAGTCGGATTATTAGTACGGGCTATGAATCGAAAGCGCGCCAAAGGTCAAGCGACCTACTCACCAGTCTACCCACATCTAAGCGCGCTTACTACAGAGTCGTGATGTTTCGAGCTCCCAGCGAGGCGGACGGTCTGAGTCTGACCACCGCGGAGTCAAGACGTCCCGAAACTGTAACCCGATTCATGGTGCCTAGTGTTATTGTGTTGTATTGTAATTTCAAGTTATTTGATAGTTCGATAAAACCAGTGTACAGTGTGCGTGTGTTTTCATTGCACGAAACCCATGTTCTGCCCACATGATGAACAAGTCTAAACGGAATAAAATCATCAGACTGCGACATATACAATCATTTTAATCTTACTTTTCATTCGGCTCTCTATCTCTTCCGCACCTACCGAATTTCGTAATTAAAACGTTAAGGCGATGTGATATCATGTTACAGTATAATTAAATCAAAAAGTGCCCGGACCCGAGACCGAGTGGGGCTGACGAGTCCATAAACGGGCCACAGACAGGCTAATTTGGTGCGTGCGGGGAGCATGCAGGGGTGCAAGTCACGCAATGGACAGCCCCAACCAATGCATATTAATACACGGAATTCATGTTTATCATTTACAGTAAGCACGAAACTAGCCAGTTCTGCTAAATGTTAAAAATAAACCTAGGCGTAGGTAATAGCTATTTTGAATTTTTTGTTTACTGGTGAAATAAGGGTTAAATTCGGGCATCTCTCATGGTAACAGAGCGCTGCGAAACAGTTTATTTCGGACTGTTTATAAATACAGTTAAACGTGTGTCAATGATGAGTCATCAACGCTTCACATGTAATAAAACATAGCCCATTAAAATCTTGCTTTCCATTGGTTGTGCACATCAATTATGGGGTAAAACGTGAGCTAAATGAAAGGGGAGTGCAGCACGGAGAGCCCAGTGAGTCAGCTCGCGCGACCAGACGGCGCCAGGGCTCGCCACGCTGCCACGCACTGTCTTGCTCACGAGTCACGATGCCCACCCCTTGTACTGCCGATGCAATAACATGGCAGAATTATTATTTTCGCCGACGGAAGTCTATTTAGCATATTAAGGGGTTCATAAATTGGTAAGGTGGGTGAAATATTTAAATATGCTCGTTAAAACAGGAATAGTTTCTATCTCGTGCTGTGTGTTGAATCATAACAAATTACTGAAATATCGATGCGGTTCTAAATCAAATACCTATTATGCAAAGATGGCTGGGTAGCAGCCATAAAACAGTTTTCAGAATGGACGCCGAACAAAACCCAATAATGACAGTTTGAATTGTTTGTGTAGCTTTCCATACGGACTATCTACGATTTAAAATATTTTATTTCACATCGAGTTTCCAACAACAAGGCAGTCGGGGGCCGGGAGCCGGCTGTGACCGCACTTTGGGATAATGTTACACGGTACAACACAAGCTATCCCGTGGTTTGGCACTCGACGCAAGACGCAAGCCGTCATACCGGCGGCTACATGCTCGCTGCAGCCACTGGAAGCCAACACGACACAGTCTCTTGTACTAGATAACGTTAATGTCTCCAAGGGACTTAAGTTGAGCTTGCAAATATTCTATGTTTTCGATACGAGGTGTTCCATCTCCTAGGGATATCGGTTTTCAAAGACATGCCTCTACAATTTGGTTGGCGTTTTCATAAACAAAGACAGCTAATCTATCAAAACGTTACCGGCATAGGAACAAGGAGACAGTGAGACAGTGTGGCAGACGCACGTTCAGAACGCGCAGGATCTTTTTATAGCCGAGGCGCCGCAAATAAAACCGAATCCGACGCATAGCGGGGCGCGGCGCGACGGCGCTCGATGTCCGAGCGACTCGCATGTAGCGGGTAAACAATAAACTCCTGCTATATCTATGTTTACAACTCCAAGTCAAGACGGCAGCTTCGACCGCATGGCAAAGTTGTGTTTGTTCGAGCACAACGTTTGGAGCCCAAGCTTTCACTCGGTTCGATGCCCCGCCACCCATTCCGAGTCCGAGCCAACAGTGAGAGATAGCCATAACAGTAGTTTTCGAAACGATCCAGTTGATTTATTAGGCTTATTTATATTTCTGACAGGTTCACAGTTTTCAAAAATAAACAGTCCTAAACATCTGTGAAATTGATGTGTTCTAATTAGGTGCAGTGGCAGATATTACGGACGCCGACTGATTTCGTTATTGTAGAAACGAATTTATAATCATTGACAGCAATATTTACAGTGAACAACAGCTATAAGTAAACAGAGAAAAATCAAAAGGTACCTACCTAAGTATTCAATCGTGGATATTGTAGTTCAAAGTTTCAATGGACAAAGCAAGAATTGTCGCTTGTCTCTAAGTATAGGTGTAAAGAGCGCAGCCAGGCGTCTGCGTCGTCGGTGTCGCCGACGACGATTTATCGCGCGACACATTTGCAGCGCGCCGCTTGCTGCTCCGTTTGCATTCTATACTCGTGTCCGTATGAACCCTGTACTACTTTTTATTCCGTGCCTGTACAGTGTACCTACTTCACTATCCTTTACTAATTACCTACCACACAAAAGAACACTTCCAGCCCCATGAATTGACTATTCTTAAGACCTTCGTAGGTTAATGATATTCACGCACGGCCTTTTTGTTACTTTCGAAAAGAAGGGCGCTCTTAATTGATCTTTTTATTAAAAGCTTTTGTTTCTCGTGCCCTCGCTTTGCTGTTCCTTGGGATGGAAAATTAAAGTATTCCAGAGCTTCTAAATAACAACAAGCTAAGAGGCGAGCAAGACGATTGTCGTTCCGTTATCATCCACAAGAAAAGTATAGCTTTAATAAGGCAAGACGACCTCCGCCGCCTAATGTAGCCGGGGCCATTACTTGGCTCCCCTAATGGATATTTACTCTTACAGCAAACATAAAAAGTCACATCTCACAGACAACTCGATAGTGTGAGGTTTCGAGGCCGCCCGGAATATTTACTTAAGACACAACGTATTACAATTACACATAGGTATAATTCCTTAAAGTGACGATAAATATCATTTAAATATCGACTTTCACCTTTAAAACTTAAGAGGTTTTAGGTCACTTATCATAACGGGATTATCTTGTATGTCATTTCAGTGGACCTATAATGACTGTGAAGTTAAAGTTTAGATTGATAGTAAAAAGTTCTTTTAATTTATGAACGCTAATAAACTTGGTAGGGCCTTTAAACAATTCAAATGAAACGAATAAGAAATACCAGCTGAAATTCTTCTTCGTTTAAAACATTTCTATCTACATTTAGCTATCCGACTCGGTTAGTCGCTTTGTATTCTGGTATTAAACCGAAATGCCAAACAGACGATGCAAAAGTTCACATTAAAATACATTGGCGACTAAATAGTATAGTTGGCGTTGTTTTAGCGAGTTCTAAATCAGTGGTGCCGCGCGGCGGTGGGCGGGCGGCGCGGGCCGAGGGCGGGCGGCAGACGGCGAGCATTTTTGATGGCCTTGAAAATAACTGCAAAGTTATTCGTGATCTAGAACGTATGTGTTTGATGTAATCTATTGTTGTATCATAAAACTGGGTAAGTATCTCTATTGCGCTTTTATGTGAGCGTCTGTTATCGACTGACGCAAACAGTGAGTGAATTAAATGCGATGAATTCCAGCGATTGTATTATTGACATAGTTTCACGCTTGTGTGTATTTTCTTAGTAAATACTCGTGAATGATGAAATTTATATTAAATCAACTCTCAAGGAATAAACATCACGAAATACGAATAAAAATAAGTAATACGAATTTCATGAATTTAATACTTATACTTATTTACTGCTTAACTTATTATTATGTTTGCACGTGTTTTCACTTATGTGAGCAGATACAATATTGCATACTTGTAGCGCTCGAAGTTCTCTTTTTGAATGCGTAAATGCCAACAGTATCGACCGGCTTATACCTATAATTACGAACACTTTAATTATGAACAAACAAAAGAAGCGCAAAATTGTTTACATAAACAGAAATGTTTCAACGTTTGTTCCTGGGCAATCAAGTGAATGTTGAATATTGTTAACACATAAAGATAACGGAACATATCATATTGAAATCCTAAACAATGTTCTATTTCAGTGAATGTAACGTCTGCGGTCAGCTTTCACGTCATTACGGTACATTCACAAAACCGCTAAATTGTTCATTTGGGTCCTTAGTTTATGGAAGCGAGGAGGTCAAAATCCGTAGAGTAGTAACTAGTAAGGTAGGAGATCTGGTTGCGGTTAATTACGGCGACATCGGCACAGTTGTGGCGGGCTGCTGCCGTGGACCGGTCACTACACCCTCAGGAGACAACGGCACGAGTGTGCGGCGTAAACGTAACGGACATTTATATACGAACGATTTTGAAAGTTTATTAAAAACTAGCTGACTATATAGCCTTTAGCCTCCTCCAGAAATGGGCTATCCGACAGTAAAAGTGTTTTCAATTCGAACTAGTAGTTCTTGAGATTAGCGCGTCCAACCAAAACCAAAAAAAAACACATTGAATATTTTCTTAATTTTAAGTACTCATATCTTTGAGTGATACGATTACATACCTTCCATCTTGTATTGCAATTTATGGTTTTATGAACACATCACAAACAAAACTTTTATTTTAACAAAACAAACGTTTTTTGGCTTTTGCCATCGACACGCTAAGAAGAAGATACTACTAGTGCTTGTCACAAAAAAAAAGGTTTTTAGAATAGTTGTGTTTTCGATACGTTTACACCGCGCATTCGTGATATGCCCTCGGATCCCGGCGGCGACGGTGTACGGGTCCCGCGCCTCCGTGCCAACCCGCCCCTAATCGCGCCGACTAATTGCGTGTTTAGAAAAACCCCTTAATGATCCCGCATTACGTAATGCTGCTCGTGTAGCGGCACAGTAACTGTGACCATTAACATTCTCTGTATAGTATTCATAACGCCAGTTGACATCTCGCCTGTGGCAAATGATAGGTTTACACTTACAGTAGTTTAGACTATTACTTCCTTTTGCAATTTATGTAATGCATCACTGTTAATTGCCTTTCGGCTCTCACCCAGACTGCTCATTTAAACTTGCCATTTGGTACTCGTAAACTATTTATTTGACTATAAAATGATCTCTCTCGAACAATGCGGTCGAGATCTAAAACAAGATTTACAGTATGACAGTTATCATCCCACAAGATTGAATCTCGAAAAATTACTTTTGTTCAACCAAGATCGTGGTTGACTCCCCACCCCCAGTCATATTTCCGTAACATTATTAACCAACGGTCAGCAGTTTACCTGAACTTATTAGCACTAACATCTGCCATTTCTTATCGCAATTCAAATGGAACAAGTCAGGTGTGTGGTGTGCTGCAGAGTCGAACAGAACCATATGAAAGGTCAGCGAGGGTCAGTGTCCCTGCGATAAGTTTGCAGGTGCCCGGCAGCTGCGACCACGCGATAATTAGACCCCATTGTACTATGATACAGGAGTAATTGATATTACATGTTGTGTTACTGATAAAAATATAAATGTGGAGGACAGATAATTTTGTTTTGTTGAAACTGGGAACGAAATAATCTCCTTGTTTTCAGTTTTCATCCACGACGGACATGATGACGAAATTATGAGGGTTCCGTTTTGTGTAGGCTACGGTCCCCTAAAAACAGCTTTAATTTTACAACATACTTCAATTCGATTACTTAAGTGTTACTGCGAAGAAAATTATGAATCCTCAACGTAATGAAAGCGTCTTATCTACGAGTATGTATAATTAAGGACGAACAATCAGATTACATGAAACAAATTAAATTACCTGCTAGGCGGGGGAAAAGTGGCGATTAAAAATCGATTTTGCCCGCTTTTGTAAAATGAAACCTGGCTTTTTTGAAACATTCGTGCCTTAGATTAATTTACTTACAAGCTTCTGCCCACGAATTCATCTGCCTGGACCGTAATAGATAATGTATTATTCCAGATTGTAAACTATTTGCGTGCCAAATTTCATCCATAACCGTTTCGCCGTTTTTGCGTGATTTAATAATGTTTAGTACAAACGCCAGCACATCAAGATCATTGATGTGCTAGTCTGTACTTCTACCAAACACACAAACTTTCATATCTATGAGATTAGTATACGTACCTTATATGCATGATGATCTTTCATTCCCTATTTAACGTTTACTCAACCGTTGCTAAGTCAGGCTCAATCAATTTTGCCTCAACTATTTTAAAGGTCTTCGTGCCAATAATCAAGTGGTTGATCTGCCATTGTATATCTCAATTGGTGACCACCACCAGCCTGCCTTGACACTGTAAATTATCAGATTGTGAAGGCTTTAAACAATATTAATTAGCTTAGCACTTTTTGCTAGTCAATTTTTTCAGCCATATTCGAGTTACACTCTGTTAAATAACAAATATTGTATTTGTCATATACTAGCTTCTACGCGGGAGTTCGCCCGTGTCAAAAACACATTCTATAGCACGGTACTTGAAAAAAGTGTAGAAGCACGATTTTTTAGAAAGTGTGTTGTTTCAGAGATTACCTCTTTTATCTTACTTCAAACTTAAAAACCTTACCTCTGTACATTTTATTAGTATTACTGAAGTAAGAATAATTCCCCAGCCTGATTATTATCATTTCTAAGTTATAATCATGACCATTCTGTTTCTGTCAATACAATGACTCATATTATCATCACAGCTTCAGTATTTTCTACGTTTTCTCAGTGCGGGACGTTATTTGCGGGATAATCTATAGTGGTAGAGTACAGCACTCGTCCTTAGGTCATCAATCATGAGCCCGCAGCAGTCTGTTCCCACAAAGTACATGATCTTAAGAAAAGTATTACGTCGACATGGCATGGTAATCCCCAATTTATAGCCGTTCGCGTTATTTACCTTCTTCACATTAATCTATCTTAGCTATTTAATGTTGTTGACAAAGTTTGTTTCGTATCTACTAGGCATCGTAGATATGCCGACGTAAATCTGGATGCGAAGTTAGTAGTCCTAGTACCAACATACCTTTCTTTGAAACCGTAATTTTGAAGAATAAAGAATATCTAAGAAGTTGTAATCGTGGAAAACACAAATATCAGTGAATATTTGGTTTAAGATTTTGAATTTGACGAATTTAATACAATATTTATAGCAGTTTGATTTGGTATATACATACATGCACTGTCTAATAAGTTATCATTAAGTAAGGGATGGACTCGACTCCACCAGATTTCGCTGACTAATCTTGTTTAGCATTAGTTAGAAATCTGACCAAGTTACTTTCTAACTACAGACATGTTTAGTCTTCTAACAGCAAACAATACGTCGACCGATCGAAATCCTATAACCGGCAATTATAAATTCTATTTAATTAAAGGGCGTCAAAATGCCAATGTATGGGTTTAAATATGGGGTTAAACTAGCCTACCGTGGAACTTGAGGTAAACGATCGAATTTCTTCAGTCATTACGTACTAACTAGTGGTTAGAAACCCCCTGCCCAAGACACGTTCACGTTCGAAGAATAGGTACGATATAATATGTATTGTACAAATGTAACTCTTTGTATAGGATTGTGTACCTTGGGCTTGTACCTAGAAACAATTCAATGCTATCGTAGGTAAGTATTGACACTTTTCGATTATACAATGAAATATCTTGTTTAATTTATTGAAGCACCATGGTTCCTATATTATATGTATAATCGAACTACAATTGATGCCTAAGTAGAGAAGACGAATGGAACGATTTCTTAGTATTAAAATGCATTCTTATAAAAGAAATAAGTAGTTATCCCTTAGGCATCAAGTATTCCTTTGGCTGTATTAAGTTCCAGCGAAGTGGTAAGAAAGTATTTCTAACAATGCGTATGCTAATTCCGATATTTTGATGTGACCTCTACTTTTGATTTCTTGCTCGAAATCAAAGTTACGTGGCACGACACAATTTCGCAATTTGATGTAGAATATAAATTATTCAGATTGCGAAAATTTTACGCATTAATCCCTAGTTAATCTAAATTCATATTTATACAAATATACATTATTTATAAGTTGTGAACTAAGCTTAAGTAGTGTCGCCAGTTTGTCTAGCAGAATATGTGATAACATAATGTTCCTTGAGTTTAAGTTTAGTATTTTCCTAGGTAATGATGTCAGCGGCTCGCCTTGAGCTGAGTTGAGCTTACATTCCGCCTCATTCCGAGGCGCACGTGGAAACCTGTGTAATTATACATTTGCTGCAATTGAACGTATGCGTCAATCAACTATAATAGTGAACGTGAATCCACGAGTCCACTGCTCTAATAATTTCGTAAGATGTTCGATAATTCATTATTCTGACATTGTTGCTAAATCTATCGCAAAAATTGTTATACCTACCTAATTCTTACATTTCCTGGTATGTGTTTGAAATATTTAATTTAATTGCTTTATTTAGCAATTTGAAATTTGAATCGATTTCTATTCGTAAGAATCGTTGAGTTAACAAAACGTGGTTAACCTTTCAACGCATGCAGTTATAAGTCCTTTGTGTTGTTTACAGTTGTCACTTGGCGGTGAACTTGATCTGTCATCGCGTTGAGTGGAGTCTGAGAAAAGTGGTTTCTCAGATATAATATAACTAACGACTTTTAATTCGACGTTCAGCAATAAACTGAAGTGAGTGTGTATGTGATTCACAGAAATGTTGTAATTCAGTAAAAGATGAAGATTTATTTACGAATGCCGTAAGCTGTTGTAATACTACCAGGCTTTCATCTTAACTGGACCATTTTTAAAGCCTTGAAATATTTTGATGTGAGTATCGACAGATGCCTTAGAGCGGTGTTAATAATAGAGTAGACAGCATAATCTACTTAGTTATCACGCCTAAGTGGAGGAATAGAAAAGACCTTGAAGGTGTTATTTTTTGGGCTCGCGATGGATTAGCGGCGCGTGGGCGAGGCTCAGGCCCACGGCCGGCCCTCGGCTCTCGGCCCTCGTCCTTCGCCTCTCGGCCTACCTCCCGCGGACTTATGAATGAACAGGTACGACTTCGCCCACGGAAACTTGATTATTGGCTAGTTTATCGGCGATTCTTATCGACATTACCTCATTTATGTAACATTACTTTAGATAACACCGTGATTTTGTATTCTGTTGCTACGATTAGCTAAATCAAATCGCACGATTGCTTTTATAGCTACTGCAAATCAGAATTTTGCATAAAATATGCCATTTTTATGAAGCCATATCGCTACGGATGTATGCTTAGCCAAGATAAAACTACAAGGACAAACTATAAACCCACAAATTATATAGTCATGATGATAACATAAGGTTAGGGAATTCCCTCGACATTTAGAAAAGAAATATTATTTTTCTTTGTTACTCAATCATGACGGAGCAATTTTCTCTGAAACCCTGGAGAAGGGAGGTCAATCCACAAAGAAGAACATAATAAGTCTATTTGTCCTGACCACACAAATCATAGTTACAGGTTAATTGGTACTTAAGTCGAATTAATATTAGATTCAAGTTGCTTTGTCAAAATTTAAATATAAGGTGATTTAGGGCAGTAGAATTAGTGTTCCTAACTACTTTACTTACCCATTACTCGTGAATAGATTATTGGTGTTGTGGCATTTGTTGGTCGATATCGCACTGCTTGTACTGTAACAAATGAGAAAATTAAAATTATTATGGGCCTGTGTACTCGTTAATTAGTTTACTTTAGTACTAGTAGTTAACAAGAACCGATTAGCGTGTGGGCACCATTCAACAATTGGATATCGCGATTTCGTGAGTGCTGCATTACAATAACTCTCTGCTGCCTCTCGGTTTCGGATAAACAATAAGGAACCGATATGTTTCCATACAAGATGTAACATAACAAAGTCATTACTGCGCTTGGTTTGGTCACAACATGTCTGTCCGAGCCGCCTGGCGACCGACATTGACAAACCGATGCGACTGCCATGTCGAAACCGTTGAAAATTGAAGAGCACGCTTTTCAAAATTTCTTAATAAAATTCAAACTACATAATTGACATTACGTAATATTTAAATTTATTTACAAATGGGGGTCAGTTTCCGTAAGTCATACGTAACGGTGATATACCGTGTTTAGTTTATGAGGATTCGCTAATCGTGGGCGCCCTAATGGTGAGATGTCAAGAGGTCAGTGATGACTTGTTCCTCCCACTATTAAGTAATCTATTACCTAACGAGTGTCATGCGATGCTGGCCGGCTGTGCCTCTTCTTCGCCGTACGGCTCGAACTATGGGCTTGAAACAACTATACGTCACTGTCAAAAACTTGTACTGTTATTTGCTTACACGTACAGGATATAGGTAAGATTGATTTTGAAATGGTAGTCTCTAAACTCGCCTAATATTTTGCTTTTCATGGATATCTCAAAAACTAATAAAACTCGTGGTGGAAAGACCCAAAAGTCAATTATGGACACTGTTTCATGAAGCCTGAAAGTTTCAAAAACATGTTTGACCAACAAACTTGTTGTAAATGGAGAAGAAATTCATCGACCCAGACGGACAGAGCAATTAAAGGCCAGGTCATCCGCATAAATCACAATTCAATCTTGATTATTGTGGCAAGTTATTAAAAAGGTTTTTCTAGCCACTCAACGTCATCATCACACTCAATCAATTTTTATAAACCTGTTCAATACCGTTCTCTAATTTTCTTTGATTGTTTTTAGTGCTATTAGCCTTTCCAGAAACGATATAACTGGCAACCACGTGAGGTTAATTAATGAAATAAAATAATTTTATTTTAACACTTTATAATCTTGTACGTACTTGAAGTTCAAAATAACCTACTCTAATGGATCGTGCTTCGTGATGTGAAATATAAAAATGCGAAGATCTGATGAAGCAATTCGTCGTTGGAGGTAGATAATTAGCTACAGTTAATTATTATATTATTCTATCCGGCGCGTGCACCCGGAGATACAATGAACGATAAAACGAAAATGACTACTTAACTACTAACTGACAATACTTACGCAACTATTGTTAGCAGTTACTACGGTAAAAGGTATTGTACCGAAAGGTACTCACACAGAACAGAAATGCAATACCTTGTTAGGCAACTGTCGTTTTCATCTCGATTTGTCGATACACGTCGTCGTAATCAAATTTAACGGTTATTGCAACCGATAAAAAAAGTTCACCACGAATTGTGATGGACTGGTGAACCGTGGCAGGACGACCGGACTGATTATTATATTACTAATAATTTTGTTGATGCAATTGTTCGATATGGACGAGCGGATACATTGATAAGTTTTCTATTAGTCAACACTTAAGGGAACCCGCTCCCAGCCTTAACCAACATTGCCTAAGGAAAAAAGAGAGAAATAGACTTTAACTGAACACAATCTTGTAGTACTAATAATTGTTACAATATTATGCAAGGTGCTCTACAGTCTGCTAAATAAAATACTTGTAAATGGGTGTTGTCAAACGATACCGCGTTAATGTCAACTTCGTACTTTAATGTAGGTGATACAAAAGTAAAAGTGGCGTACAAAATCATTGATTACGCTGGCAAATGCTTTGACTTGTTTAAATATAGCGGATAAATATATGATTATGATATGTAGTGTTGTGAAACGAGAACAACTTCATGCTTCAGTGTTCAGGTCTGACGGCTCAATTACTGAACAAATAGGGATTTCGATTTGTTGACATGTACACAATATTTACTTAATGCAGTAATCTTGGCGATTTGCAATCTTTTCTGATTTACACCTTGTTGGCAGTATTGAGTGTTGGTTAATGATTTGTAACGCAATCCCCTGATTATCAGACGATGTTTGTAACCAATACCAGTACAATACCCTTTGTGGCATTTATTGGTATCATATAGCAATGTTATCCAAGTAAATGCTTAGATCTTAAAAATAAAAAGCACGAGTAATGATCCCTTTGGTCTAACTAACTAGTTGACCTCACGGACATTGTCCTGTGCGAATATTATATGGATGTAGACAACAGCACCTATCGGGTCCAACTATAGCTAAGAACCACCAAAGATTAGGACGATAAGAATTACGAACTGAACGAAGATGGCTGTCTTCATCACTATCCGCGAGAAAGTCGAGGTGTAATTAACGTTAATCATACAGATGCGAGCTCTGACTGATGGAGAACATCAGTCGTTAGAGGCAGCCGGTCCAGTCATGTGGACTGATGTACGGCCCGGACCCCGGTCCGGACACCGGTTATGAATGACGCTGCGACAAAAGAACCGCGCTGCAGATGACGCTGACTAATCGTCGCGCACTGTTTAGCAGAGAGTGGCTGATGCGATAGTCTTTTGTCTTCATTACTAATTAACCAACATTACTTTCCGTATAAACATGAACGTGGACAAGACGTCTGTTGAGTGGACTCTGGACATAGATCAAATTGTTACTTCGCTTGTTTAGTAGTAAATAAGTTGTGTATTGTTTGGACGTCAAAAGTGAGCATGACCACTGGATTTGTTTCGGCATTTTTCTTCAAGCAGATAGAAAAATACTTCTACGCGGATACGATTCAGAAAAAATAATTCTCAAACCAAAAGAATCTTATACAAATAAACACCATTATAATTTATTACAACGACAGAAGGAACTAATGCTTCCGAAGTTACGTTATGATAATTCTCATATTGTTTCCGTATTTTTTCAGTTCAATTTATTGCGCTGACATCGCGTGACGGAAACCTCGCCGTGCCTGGCTCTGCCGGTGTCCCGGCGCGCCCGCGTCGACGCTGTCATGTCTCTGGTCACGCCAGCCCACCTCCACCTCTGCGGCGCTATGCGGAAGGTATGTGCCATATTATTGCCAGACTAAAAATATACGAAGATTCATAAGCTGTATAATCAGCATGTAATGTTCCTACTGCTGGGATATAGGTAACATCTTCTCTCTATGGGAGAGAATGGACTCTTATCCACCACGCGGGCCCCATGTGGATTGGTAGATGTCATATTTATGTCTTCGATTTTTTTGTTCTAGAACATTTCCTCACGATGTTTTCCGTCACTGTTTTGAGAGACGTTCCGGTGATTTAATCAATAATACAAAGTAATGCGCTTGCTAGGGTACCAGAGAGATCCTACGACCTTCAACTCGTACCCAAGTCGAGGCTGATTCCACTGGTCAACATAATCTGTAATTACATGAAACCTCTTTACTCTCCTTGCGTCTATTTCTGATATCGAAGTAAGTTACATAAGTTTTTCACAATATCTTGAACAGGTACGTAAAAACTCGCCCGACCCATAAAAGAAAGTCGCTAATATGACAAGGTGTGTCCATATTGCTGAGAGATCTTGTTACTCAACTTCCTTTTTGGTGCATCGTCTCTAAACATCGGCTTCCTATAACTGTAGCTTAGTCGCAACTGTAGTGAGGCAGCTGCGTGGAGCCGGCTCTCGTAAATCAGCGCCTGCGCATCGACATGGGTCGACCAATGGTGGGGCGCGTCGCTAACACGCCGTCATGCGCACCTGCCGCTAAGAGGAAGCTCTAATGAAGCCCGATGCATCTTGACTTTAATCTCTGATAGTTGATAGTGCAACAGAAACTTGATATAATTCGATTATAAAAATTGTAAGGGCTTATATTATTCTTTTCCAACACCATCTTATCTTTTCTATCTTCTCTTTTTTATCGAGATATGCTCTACACTGTTTCGTTTTAGCTGACTCAGTATAATATTAGATTTTCAATGAGCTCGGTAAAGGCTTACATTTGCTTAGAAATTATGACGTAAGTAATCTTCGATTCCATTAACGTCGGTTATTGTTTAAGTACGATAGATAATTCAGAATCCAAACGAGTCTCATAAATCTGTATCGTATTTCTTAATGGAGTTCTCCAGTTCCTTTCAATGAATTTAATAATTTACTTACTCACCACGTTTAAATTGAATGTAAGAAACGATCCGCGGGGGCATGTGTGGCACGAGGGTGAGGGTGGCCTGCGAACGATTAAAATTCAAAGCTTGTAGAAATGGAATTACTTCTCAGTCTGGTCAGAATTCCACCGACTTTAATCCAGAGTAATTAAGTTTAATGTCGCTTTTACGTCTCAACTCGAGTTCTGAATCGCCTTTCGAATAAGTTAGATGATCAGTCTTGTTATCCTCATTTCTATCATTATTAAAACTGTATTTGACGTCATTGGGTGTATTCTTATTATCGTAAGAAAGCTCCAGTTGGTCTGTTTGCGACCTCCCCGCTCCCCATCTGCTCTGGCTGTAGTTATATGTATTACAAACCGGCTATCCGGCAGCAATCGCGGGTATTGTTCATCCGACGTTGTTGCTCAGGTGTTTTCGCCGCACAATCAGCAGTAAAAAGGAACTAAGCTTACGAAGCTTTCATAGAAGATTTTCTGAACTGTTTTTATGCTTCATAAATGGCTTGTTTCAAATTTTGTAAGGTGGCTAATCTTGAGATTTTGAATTAATTCATCCTTTCCATTGTGTTAATAAAGCAAACTCTGTGAACTTATCTCTTGGTTATCACAAAGGAGTTTGATAATTATTATCGTCCTACAACAATGGATTTATTATTAATTTTATGCAGAAAATAACTTCAGTTTTAGATAACTTATATAAATTGTAAAGTACCGATGTTATCTGTTTTAGGTTTAAATGTAAAAAAAAGTCTATTGAAAATAATGTGCACTATATGATTCAGCTATCAATTAATTGGCGTGAAGTCATACAACTGGTAAAATATCCAAAATAACTGGGTTTAAGCCTTATACACTTTACATACGTAAAATATTCCACATTCACGAACTAAATCATAACATTATTAGCGGTTTTAACTATCGTTAATGTATTTCTGCGAACGCGCGTGTTGTTTTTAGCTCTTGCCAGGTTTACAGAACATACAGCATGTATCAGAAATCTATTATACATACTATAGAAACTATTAGCGCAGCGGTTAACTAACATTTAGGGCAGTGAGTTGGTATTGTCATTTCTTAGGGGACAGTTGACAATTTTTTCGCCCTTAAATAAGGCCACACCTTACTGATACAAGTACAGTATGGGTGTGCTATGTACAGCTTGAATCACCACCTGAGAGGTATTGCGCTTATATTGTTATTTGTTACACCCTGTATACTACCAACGTAGGTATATCCACATTATTTACAATGCTCTATGGCTAAAGTGGAATAACAAATACGAAGTGCGAACAAAGTTTAAATGGAATTTTCTAGGAAACATCAAACGAAAAAACAACTCTTGTAACTGAAGAACTCTTGAAAGATACAATCCGTGTTGGTAATTACATAAAGAGTTAACGCAACGGCCGAGTATTGTACTTATTTGTATTTAGTGCTAACACAAACTTATAGTTGCTTTAACTGAAAGAGTAGACCACCTTGGTTAAAAGTATCTGCTTTTCGATTAAAGGTATTAACTAATCTCTATTCAGATAAAAAGATTTCTTGCTCAGAATCATCTGCCTAGCCTTTTCCCATCTATGTTCCGGTCAGCTTCCAGTCTAACCGGATGCAGCTGAATACGAGTATTTTACATGGAGCGACTGCCTATCTGACCTCCATAACCCAGTTACCTGAAACGACTGTCAAAGACTGACAATGACTGAAGAAATGAAAGGAATGAAATCTGCTATTATTATTTAAATGACGGCCATTCAAGATTAATGGGTCTGTGTGTGGGTACCGCAGCGAGATGATAAGTCGCCAGCTCGTCACCCCAAGCTGTCCCATTGTGGCTGGTCGACGACTCGGTTGAATGGGAACTGTATCTGGTGCCGGTCGCTAACAGTATAGAATAGATCTAGTGTTCACCGCTTGCGCCCACGCAAGAACTAGTAAATCATTACTTAACGATTATTATCGATACTCGATAATGCTTAATGTGACTGAAATAACCCTGTATCTGCTAGCAATATAGTGAATTATAACCATCTGTAAAATAATCGCACGCTATTTTGGACTTTATCGTGACTGCGATAAATATTTAAGTTTTATGCATACATTGAACGAGGACGGTAGCCTGTAATGTTGAAATACCTATGTATTTAAATTATCTGTTATTTACTTTATGATTGTCAATGATAATGCAGCGTAAGTAAAGTACGTAGAGATTTATATTATGAGGATTAAGTCGACAAGTATCTCCTATAAACTTGTTATCGTGCCAGAGGGGAGGCACAAAGCTCAGGCACAAAATAAAATCTGTATAATCTAAAGCTAATCTGAGATTATGAATATTATAATTGGCAATGTTTTGCATTATAACTTCTATTATGAAATAATATTGTAGAACGGTTTTCATTCAGCCTCTATCTACCTTGTTTATACTTTTTCAGCAGGCAACAACAACATGGCTAAGATAGTTAAGAAAATTATTACATTTAATTATGTTACGTGTAATAATCATGAAGAAAAACACAATTAATGGAGTAACTTCGTTAAAGCTTGCAATCTTGTAAATTTAACAAGGCTAAAAAAAATCTTCAATAAACAGTCTATATTTACCTATATGTAAAACTCAAATACCCCTCGTTCACTCAAATCACGAAATCTCTGGAACCATTAAACCAACAAACTTGAAATATTAGTTAGTTAGACAGTTAAAATCAAAACAAGAGACATGAAAAAAAAAAAAAACTTCAATAAACCGTCTATATTTACCTATATGTAAAAGTCAAATACCACTCGCTCACTCAAATCACGAAATCTCAGGAACCATTAAACCAACAAACTTGAAATATTAGTTAGTTAGACAGTTAATTAATATCAAAGCTAGAGACATGAAATAAAACATTTATGTTTCTGATTATAACAACAACATACATTTATTTTCAGGCAACTTTGGCCCATTTATATATGTATACCAGACTATCATACATACGATTAAATACAATTTGTGTTAGTAAATAAAACCTTAAAACTACCTACTTACCTTATGGTACCTATTATTCTTCGATCAATAATATTATTGATCGAAGCTATTATTCATGTGTTTTTCAGTTTTTGGAAATTCCACTTTTAGCGGGTAATAACGGGAAAGTGGGTATGGAAGTACAGACAGCGTCATTAAATAGTTACCCCCCTGGCGTACTCGGCCGGAGTGTAGAGGAGTTAGCACATACTGATGCTGTCTGTACGTATTCTTGCTACAGCAGTAACCGCTAAAGATAGAAACGTTAATTTTGCCATATAGCTGAAATGGGGTTAATCAAGTTTTAAGGTGAGGATTTTACTGCTTGCTTTAATTAACCCGAAAATTGGTATCAGTACGCATGGCCGACCAATCAAGCTATGCAAAACCAAATTAAGCCGATCTCTCGTTGTGTGTACGGGACGCTCATACGACGCGTGGTCAGGTTATAATGGAGCTGAATAGCTAAATGTGTCACCGTATGTACATAGCCTTAAAATCAGTAAGTACATAACTAGTGATTTTTTATAAATAAATCCTGTCGAAGTGAAAGCTGGGAATAGCTACAATTTGAATAAATGATCTGATTCGTTTGGTTTAGCAACCTAAAAAGTAGGTTTTTTTTTATTATCTATAGGCTCGCGCTTGACCACTATCTCACCTGATGGTAAGCGATGATGTGGTCGACGGTGAAGCACGCTTGCCTAGAAGAAACCTATTCACTCTTGACTTAAACACCCCTAGATTGTAGCTATCGGGAAACACAGACTCCGGCAGGGAATTCCACTCCTTATTTAATGATTAATTATCCAAAACTTAATGGGTGTTGACGTTCATTGAGAAAATTACGAAGTCCACGCTTTGAAAGTCGAGGGCGGACCACTAGTTTATTATTAAAACTATTTACTTGATACACTGAAAAGCTTTTAATTCAAAGACTTCTCAAACTGTCAATTACAAATAAATGCTTATTCATTCTATATTCGGTAAATGTTATTGCAAAGTATTTATTTACTATTAATTGACCATAAGTAATGGTATTAATTACCGGGTTGGCAATAACGGTTTTGCAAAAACAATGCTAATTAATAGGCTTTTAAATACCAATGTACCACTTCACTCGACATAGCTGATGTTGATCAAGATGCTTGAGTAATGATCTTTTCAATAAATAATAATGCTATTTCTCTTATCTGTTATGCTTAAATATAACATCAAGCTTGTAATCCCTGAAGGGTTAGGAAGAGATATACCTACCTACATCATCATCTGCCTAGCCTTTTCCCAAACTATCTTGGGGTCGGCTTCCAGTCTAACCGGATGCAGCTGAGTACCAGTATTTTACATGAAGCGACTGCCTACCTGATCTCCAAAACCCAGTAACGGGGTAATACAACACCGCTTAGTAAGACTGGATGTCAGACTTTTGGCTTCTGACTA
This sequence comes from Cerastis rubricosa, assembly GCA_949152445.1. Lineage (NCBI taxonomy): Eukaryota > Metazoa > Arthropoda > Insecta > Lepidoptera > Noctuidae > Cerastis > Cerastis rubricosa. Next base: position 11,659,714 of record OX424525.1, on the reverse strand, counting down.
CTGGTAACGACTGTCAAAGATCTACAAATGACAGCCGGGACCAACGGCTTAACGTGCTTTCCGAGGCACGGAGGAAATTTTGTATGTAATTATGGTCACCCATCCACAGACAACCCTCGGCAAGCACGGCTTAACCTTAAAGATCGGATATACCTACCTAACACCTACATTTCGCTAGTTATGTTTAAGTCAACCACAGGCACAGATTCCGTCTCCGTAGCTACTACAGACGAAAAAGCCAGTAACACTTTGCCTGACCTGGGGATCGAACCCATGACCAGTCAGGGTCAACGGTTATGGTCAGCAGGAGTAGGAGCGCTTGCTACCTCTAGAACAATGAGGAAGTTATATTATTTTCTGTGCAAATCGCCGCCTGCTGAGGCTTCTTCAAATCCTAAACTATAATTAAATAATTACGACTTTACCTAGGTACCATAAAACAAGTTAAATAATGAATAACATCTTCCCAGTGTTATTAAATGTATGTCAGACAATGCCCTTTCATCTGAGCAATGAAAATACCCGATATGTTGCGACTTGTGAAATCTGATTGGGATGTTTGGGATACGAGAATCGAAATACATGGGACGACTCGTCACGTGTTGTCAGAAAAATATTAGTGCACTAGATTGTACTGCTTACTTTGAGGTACATAACACAACTTTAAAGTTTTGTTAGCATCTGAACTAAACGCTCATGGGATTGCACCTACTTGTTTCACAAGCTCAGTTGTGTCAGCAACAGCTTAAATCAGCATTTTATTATTATGCCACCAAGTATATGTTCGATCGTAGGAAAATTCTTGAAGTTGACGAGATTAATTGCCGTCAGAAGACCGCTTGGCGACTCATGCACAGGTGCGGTGTATGTCATGTTGTGTTGCATAACACTCGCGCGCATATCTTTAGCTTAGGGTGGCCATTACGTGGGATTTCCTGCTTTATTATGATGGTTTTAGATAGTGTCTCACAACTGGAATTATCAGTAGATAAAAGTATATATAAAAGTCAAGTAACTACTTAAATAATTAACGTTTGACACATTATTTACGTGACTCGAGGCTTCAAAACACATTAATTAAGTGCCTTTACATGATTTATTCATGATTATGTCGTTTTCAATTGTTTTCTATGATTATAGTTTAAATTTCAATAGCAAGGATCGAACAAAAAACAAATGCTGTTGTGTACCTATTTAATTAATGTACAGGTTGCGTTTAGTTCGAGCTTTACAGACCTTGCTCTTTTTATTTGAAAATTGAAACGTAGCATAGTAATGTAGGCGATATAAATAACACATATGATTACTTATTCGCAGACGATAGACCGTGGGTAGCAGTACCAAACAACGTATCGACCTTTAAGTTTAATTCGTTGATGGCACTGTGTTCAATTATGGACATATTGCTCAACTGCCTGCGTTGTTGGTCCATTGGTCGCAAGAAAGAGTACTGAGTATGATGTTCTGGGTTCGATTTCCACGTCAGTCAAAATATTATTGACGTTTTCAATAATTTATCTGCAGCTGCCACGGAGTCAGGTTTTGTGCCCGGTTGAGGGAAATAGGCTCGCTCTACTACATAGGACTAAAAGATAACTGGCGAAATTCGGGTGCTGCTTAACCTTTAGGATATTACAGGCGTGATGTTACGTTATGCTGTAATAATATTGCACAACGTACCTACGTAGTTACACTAATATAAGTATCGTTTCGTTTGTCAACGATTCAAGACTCTTAGCCTTGAGTTCACAGACTGCCTGGCCCCATCCGTACAATGACATGTCCCGATGTAGATATGCCTAAAATAAACATGCACGTTATCTACACAAATTAGACGGACATGTACCTACCAAGCCCGTTTAACGATAGGTTGACAATTTGACATACATACATGCATTTACAATGGGATGGGTTTTTACAATCACTTTTCAATGCAATGTACTCGATGACCTTTATTAATGTCCTCCGCAGCATAAAAATGAACGTTGATAGGAACGCTTGATTAATACATCGTTGTATTTAATAGAAGACATCATTAGCTACAGTACCAACTGCTTATTGAATCTCAATGTCAAAACTATCAAGTTTTTCTGCATAAGTTACAAAAGAGACTGGTTTTTCCTTCAAAGTTTTTCACCGTGTTTGAGAAACCAGACACTTTTCGGTTTGTCGTAGCGAATCGATCTTGAGGAAAACTGACACCGATTAAGGCTGAGTTGGCACTAATCGATTGCCAATATTGAATTATGAGTTAGTTGCAGTGTAAAACGTTATATTAAAATATAACGCTTGATTAATACATCGTTGTATTTAATAGAAGACATCATTAGCTACAGTACCAACTGCTTATTGAATCTCAATGTCAAAACTATCAAGTTTTTCTGCATAAGTTACAAAAGAGACTGGTTTTTTCCTTCAAAGTTTTTCACCGTGTTTGAGAAACCAGACACTTTTCGGTTTGTCGTAGCGAATCGATCTTGAGGAAAACTGACACCGATTAAGGCTGAGTTGGCACTAATCGATTGCCAATATTGAATTATGAGTTAGTTGCAGTGTAAAACGTTATATTTTACGGTTAGTTTCTCACTGAGCCGCAATTTCCTTTTTTTTGCTGCGTTCTCAACTCGCGCAAAAACGTTTAGAGAATAAAATTTCTATTTGTTGCCTTTGGTGAAGTAAATAGCATCAGTGTTGAATGAACGTTTACTAGCCGTTGCATTCAATGTTTCTAATCGTATTTGTAAATAGTGAAGTTCTAAACATTGCACTGAAAGCTGTTATCTAAAGTTTAGCACCTCCGAAGTCGTCGCTATCTAAGGTGTTACTTTTAGTTCCATACATACATTCCTCTAAATGAATTATTTACTCGACTTTGTTAAGTGGTAAGAACTCTTCACTTATCCGAGTTAGTTCTTGTAAACTAGGTCGGCATATATTTCCTTGTGCATTTGTATGTGCATATTGATTTAGAAGAATATTGTGTTCGTTGTTAGCTTACCTATACGAGAAGGAATAAAACAACCATCAGCCTACTGATGCATCGTAGCTATGACGAAATACAACTCCTAAATTAAACGTTAATTAAAAACTTGATTACGTAATCTCTTGTTTCGTAACTTAAAATAATGACGAAGTTCAATAAACCAGCCAATTAATAACCATGCCATAATTCTGAATTCAATTCGTAAAACAATGGAGAACACTAGCTCAACGGCACCGAGATAACTAATTGCTAAATCTGTGTACTATATGAAAATTAATTTTGAACTTAGGATGTAGAGCACGAAGTTTCAAGGTTAGCGTTGATTAATTGTGGCTTTACTCCCGACTTCACTCAAAGTAACACGCAACATTGAGATGTATAATCAAGGGTGCTTCGTAATAATGGATAAAACCTTGCCATGTGAGTGATTATATTCAGACGTACCTACCTACATAAATATGGACCTTGTGATGTTTGTTACTCCAGTAATCACAAAGAACTTAATTAATATACCTAGCCAAAAAAATATAAGCTATAACGTAGGTACACACGGCGACACATCAAGCTGTACATTTCCAGTATAACATGACCATCGTTTTGTATAGATTTCCCGTACAATGAAAGATCCACGTAAAATGGTTTTGTATTTATTGGTCGCGGTGCGTACGTTCACCTTCGAAGTTCAAACTATATGCGTAAGCGTTGCGTCGTGACGTGACCTACCTGTACGATCAATCGCATTCCCCACATGCTCTTGGTACGAGATTAAAGAATCAAACCCATTATGTTAATACTGTACATTAGGATTTATTTCTTCGGTGTTCTCTCTGGTCCCATTATGGAATCAATAGTAGTTGAGTCCGAGACTCCGAGTCCACAGTTCGTACGTTTTACTTTCACCGAGCGGTATGTAAATAGGGCTTGTTCTCTTACTGTTGTTTGTGTCGCTCCGATATTGTTTTCTCAATAGATGCTTAATAACAGTTACATTTGATTCTCCGGAAACAATATTAGATTTGTGCGCTCTACAACATGTAACGTAATTAACGCAAACCCTCAAACACCCCAAGTAGGTTATCAAGTTATAATACATACACTGAATTTTTAGTTAAACATAGGTACATGGCATTGGTTATTGATAGACTAATTTTGGAAGAACGTTGTCGTCACAGTAAAAATCCACGAACGCACACATGGGTAGGAGGGGTCTTGCTAGCTTATAAGGTATTTCCTCGCAGCCACTCGACAGTAGGTATTAATGTCGAAAAAAACCGACTATACCCGATTATTTACGGTTTTTTTACCGAGCATCGAGTTGTTTATTTAAGGGCCGATTGTTCAATCCTCAGTTAAATAGTCGAATAACTATCAAGCGTTTAAAATTATCTGTCTGTTTATCAAGCGAATAAATATTTTCAATTTTTCAATCGTATTTAATCTAGAGAATAGCTATCAGTGGTCTATGCTAGCCAACTTCACACTATTGATGTGCAAGCGAGATGCACAGATACAGTATACAACGTGTTAGACAAAAATAGCAACAAAACATGGGACGACATGAATAAAATTTTGGAGAACTCGCTTGAAAAAAAGAAAACAATGGTTAGCCCTTTATTATTGTTATTTAAAATATGCCAGTTACATAATCGTAGGGTGATTAGTAGTTATTGTATTGATGTGTAAAAATTGTAAGATGACTATGATCTGATTTAATTATTGTAAAATCCTCATTTAATGAAAGTAGGTTATGGTATCATATTTCGAGCAAAATCTTCTCCAAAATTCATTATCGTTTCGTGCGTTAAAATGATCAGGCTTCTCTCGTAAAAGTCGGTTTTTCCTCTCAGGTGATTAAAAAATTAAGGAATTCACATCCTTCCTCGATTTCAAAATCATCAATTTTTCAAACACAACTTTCATAACAAACCACCGTACCCATGTCGTTTTACCAAAACGAATGAAACTGTCCAAAATAACCAAATCATCACACTTATTGAGGAGATAAAACCCTAACTGGCCCTTTAAGTCGCAGGTAACTTTATTCCTCCGTTAGAGGCTTTATTCAACAGTTAACTACTATCTGACCATTGAAAAACCAAAAATATTGCTATTCAACAAATAAAGTCTATCTGGTTGTTTATCTGAGGATTGAAAAATCGGCCCTAAGTCTAGTAAACATTTGATTGCATCTTTCCATCACACTTTTCAGGGTTTGGACTGTCGACTTTGAATAATTTTGTTAATTGATTATATAAGATACAATGCCAACAGGCCATCTGCGTTACAAAATGATATGCTAATTTAAAAAAATATCATTATTCTCTTGCCCTTATCACAATTGATTTGGGGTCGGCGCAGCATGTCTTCTATTTCCATACTTCTCTATTGCTTGTAATCTCATGAGACACCTCCTCTCTAACTATATCAACCTTCACACAGTCCATCCATCGTTTCTTTGGTTTTCCTATACTCTTATAATCATTCACATTTATACTCAAAACTTTCCTCACGAGTTCACGACATTTTCCTCTAATTTAAATTTTTATATAATTAAAATTTAAATAATAATGAACTGTTAAAAATAAGAGGCGATAAAACAACATTATTCAAAGACGGCGTGTTTAAAGGTGAATCATAATATTTATAATAATTAAAAAACTGGCCAAGTGCGAGTCGGACTCGCGCACGAAGGGTTCCGTTCCATTATTTATAAAAAACGAGCAAAAAATCACTTTTTTGTATGGGAGCCCCCCTTAAATATTTATTTTATTCTGTTTTTGGTATTTGTTGTTATAGCATCAACAGAAATACATTATCTGTGAAAATTTCCTGGCTAACTATCACGGTTCATCAGATACAGCCTGGTGACAGACGAATGGACGGACGGACGGACGGACGGACGGACGGACGGACGGACGGACAGCGAAGTCTCAGTAATAGGGTCCCGTTTAACCCTGAAACTTGGCACACATGAAGACCATGACTTGGGTTAAGACATAGGAAACCCGGTGGCACATTCCTGTGGCAAAATATCAGCTAGCTTTCATAACAGCATTGTTTTAAATATCGAAATGACTGAATATTTTCCTTATAGCTAGCAGAAATCAACGGCGGTTTGAATAATCTATGGCAAGTAATAACAATGGTGTGATAGTATTAAAACATTTGCTGGACAGACAATGTGGCCCGGATGACACCTCTCTAACCCACCCCTGGAACAATAGGCTCGTTAACTTGAACAATAACAGTTCGCCTGCGCCTCGGCCCGACTCTGTTATACTTATAATCGATGAAAAAAATGAATCAAAACCTTTCAAATAGCTGCCTATATGACCCGATACCGTTTGTTTGTGGTCCATTTTGTTCGACGGGCGACATTTAGCATTGTCACAACCGGTCTATTAAGTCAGTGTGTGCGTTGTCTGTTTGTGTGGAGCTAAAGTTAAGCTCGATACATAAACAAGCATGTTGCAGACTCGTTGTATAAACATCAAGTTTTATTGCTTGGCTGTGTTCCACGCACGATAGTTAAACCCGCTTGAGCCCCTGGAGCTGTTAGTGCTTGCAGTATAGTTGGTTGTGGGGTTAGCACTGTGGTAGTTGGTTGGGGGGGGGGGGGGAACCATTGCGCGTCTCGCTCGCGGCATCAGTATGCAGCGCGCGCGCCGCCGCCGCTTCCCTCTGACCGCTCGGTAGGCTTTCACGCTTAACGCACTGACTTGTAAGGATAACGTTACCCTACGCGCCAACTACGCGTAAATTGTAAGTATACACTATGAATAAACTTTCTCTTCATTAAGAACGACTGCAATTTTGATGCAGATTAATTTTGATTTGACTATAGGAATTCTGCATTGTTTCTTGAAAGAGACATAAGGGGACTCTAGAGGGCTTTTCTCCATACAAAAGTATTCCGCTGTTTTCTTTGTGGATAATGCGTCTAGAGAGCAATGATTTTTTTTCCAAAAAATCTAGGTCTTATTAATACATGCCACTATATTTTTTTTTCATAACATAATCACTAAAAGAATTATGACAATCCAAAAACCCGAAAAAAGGCCGTTTTTACCGCCATGTTCAGACGACTATCAGACAAATTAGATAAGTTTTAACAAAAATGAAAATAATAGAAGCATAGCATAGATATACTTTTCCTCTAAATTTTGATATAAGAATTATTTAGATCATGGTTTGGTTTTGAAGAACAAAACAGTGAAATACAAAACGTCTTTTGGTCAAGATTTTTGTAGGTAAAATCAGCCTGAGCTGTAGTTGTCCCTTTCCTCTTTTACTGGGGCTTGGTTGAGCGCAGCGCGACGGCAATAGTTTTTCAAATTCCTCGGGCGTAGAGTCCCCTCTTAAGTTATCTTCTAGAAGTCATAGGTACCATATACCAACTTGTTAAGTCAAAAAACGCGGTGCTTTTTTTTTGTTATTTTTTTAAAAACGTTGCCCCGTACTAGGAATTTCTCATGTATCGTGGGTGCGTTTACAAACATTACACTCACATACACAAACAGCGAGACCCGCAACAACTATCTGTAGGCCGTACAAATATTTGTTCCGTGCGGGGATCGAACCCGCGACACGCAGCGCAGCAGTCGCTCACTCAACCACAGCGCCAACTGTGCCGTCAACGTGTCACATGTCGATTGTCGACTAATCTTTACAGTTTTCTCAATCCTCAGAGCTTGTAAGAAAATACTGACACATCCAAGTTTGAAAACTTAAATTAAAGAGTTTTCAAAATTCATGTCTAATTAAGGAAGGTCTGTCAAAGCTTATTGTAGATGGTGTCTCTATAGCTAGATCCCAATCTAACCGATGAGGTCAAGTTTATCAACAGATATTCAGCCAATAACGATGCTTAAACTACCTATACTAATAAACTCGCGTTAGTGCCAAAACTAAATATTTATAAAATTATCTCAGACTTTTTTATCTTGACTTGAAACAATAAATGAAATTGTGAATCAAACCCATTGGGCTACAAAAACAATTTCAAGGTACCTTTTGAAACCAGTTAATAATTGATTTGGTTAGTTAACTGAATCAAAGATTGTTCACGAGATCAAATGATTAATAGTAGATTGTTCATACCCGCTGACTTCATTCTCCGTGATTAGCGTATAATGGTTAGTACCTAACTGATGGAAGTCTGCCAAGCCTACACAACTAAATCACCGTCATTGTATTTTCATGCCAAAATATTTTAACCCAAATACAATATTGCGTTTACCTTTTATCAGACTTGTTTCACATTTCGTGAACTCGTAAAGCGATTTCAGAACGTTACTCAATAACTACATTTTTCATTACCAATAAAACTTTATATATATATATTTGGCTTTATCGCAACAATTTGACCGCGTCATATATGAAATATTCCATCAGATACATATGCAATTATATAGGTGTCACAATCTGTTCCACGGTAACTATACCTATGTATAAATATTTACATAATTATAATACTAATGCCATATAGCGCGGCACAAAAACAGTTTCATCCATCCTTTATATATATGTTAAGTTTAAAACCAGTAAAATGCTGCATATGTATTCAATGCCGCGTCTGGCTATTGTTTTGAAACGAATTACTATCCAGAACATTAAATTAAATCCTCATTCGTAGGCGGCGGGAGTGGCTGCCGCTGATTTGGATGCGCGCGAGGATGCTCAGCGCAACAGAGGTAGTGGCGGCGTGCGCGCCATCACAATGCGCAATTATATTTAGCTTGTAGCTTGTATTGCAATTATCGCACGTCGAAGTAACAGAAACTGTGTCAGGGCTTGCGACACGGGACACCGCGAACACCTACCACGTTATCTCGTCGCTTAAAGCTGTAATCGGCTTTCAAAGCGCCACAGCCGCATTCGTCTGCGATAAATGCGCCTATATAAATTACGTAGCCGCGACACTCGCTGAATAATACATTAGGGCTCAGCTAAAACGGGCGCGCTCTAATCTCTGCTCATGATCTCTATTTCGGATCACCGATTGTTGATAATGGCCGTTCCGATATGTTATTAGTGCGCTATCTATGTTCATAACTACTGGTTGGCAGAACTTACAGCCGAAGTTCATCCTCGCTGCCAACATATTGAGGTTGAGTGCATCCTCGCTTTAATAATTTGCTTTAGTCTCCCAAACTGCTTGATTAAATACAAGATTTGGGATAGATTAGTAACACAACAACATCTTGTGTAACATAGCAAGTGGCTGTGTGCTACATTTAATAATTGAAAGCTGGACCTGTTTATATTTTATAATCCTGCCAAGTGCACTTTGTGTTCCTGTTAGGCATTGCCCATTTATGAATATTATGTAAGTTGGTAAGACATCTACTAGGTAACCTATTTCTAGATACTTACTTACTATATCTGTAAGTAACATTTTCTACTTATAAGGGATGTAAAAAGACCCTTAACGAAGTCGAAAGGCACTTGTTGTCCCCGCCATAGCGAACATTTGTTTGTTCTGGACCATACCTGGGAACCGCCTAGTTACGGCGATATTGGAGGTCAAAGTTCCAAAATTTTCACAAGATATAAAAACAGTTTTTAATTACACAAGTTTACTTTAAACACTTACATGACCCCTGTACAATTCAATGCATCCATCATCACACTGTTTTGAGTGCATTACATTGAGTCCCATATGTTCCCGTGGGTGTCGTAAGAGGCGATTATACAGTATGTTAGGTTAAACGAGGGACATATTCAAACCCACAATAGTACATGCTAACATGATACTAATAAAAATATAAACAAAAAAAAAACACTGATAAATAACAAACAGAACCATACCAAAAATTTCGCAAATGTCTCGCAACGTGTAAACACCCTTGCGCTAGCGACTTATTACTATCGCAGTCTCGCAGAACATGTGATCGGGTCAATGACTCTTAGGTATACCTATCCATTTTCCCTTCATACTGTAAACCTATAAACATTTTTAAATCTTCATTGCAAATGTTGATTGTGAAACGCACTAATTTAAGACAAAGTTAATTATTATGCACTTAGTATTTTTGGCGTATTTAAAAAATGGAATCACACCTATTTACAACGATTAACTTGATTGACTATTTACAACGAATTTAGTGACTATTTACACATTTTTAGACTAATCTTAAAAAAATTTCAAAATGGGCAACTCCTCGTGTTATGCAAAGTTCGGCACATTTTCGCATATTGTCTTATCGGTTAAAAACAAACGAATCACTTCTTACACTATTAAAAGCGTTTGTGATACGTACCTTTAACTCTCCCCTATTTACACCCAGCATGAGATTGTACGACGGAATCTGGCGGTTGGGAAACATCACTCGGTACAAATTAATGGCTCCTCGCACACTATCATTTGCTAACATGTAGGCACGAACCATATCCCAATATTCTTCATTGGAATATTGATAAGACGTCATTTTTATTGATTATTATTCAAGATCACGTTAACAGGACACTCTTATCGCGAATTAAGCGGGGTTGTTTAAGGAATACGCGGAAGCGCAATTTTGGACATGCGGAAATAGCGGCGCACACGCATGGACTGCGGTCAGCGCGGGGGTGTCCCGTCGGTGCATCGGCGAAAATTCAAAGGAAAGGGGCGGGGTTTGCGTACGCGCTTCCTTTTCGGCAAGATAGGCACATGTTTTGCCGCGTGACTATTTTACTGTTTACAAGTTCACTTCTTGCGCGCTCAGTGTTTATGAATAATGTATTTCATAGGACAATTACGTCACAAATTAAGGTTATAGGTTTTTTACATATTTGGGACGAGAATCGAATACTGAATACCCTCCCTCAATATGTCCCTCGTTTAACCTAACATACTGTATATGGGATTAGCCAGAGAATGGGCAGCAGCGTTCTCTGTTCTTTTGCAACAACCGTACTGCGATCGTCAACCCGCCTGCCAAGCGTGGCGATTATCGCAATATCCGCCAAAGTGTCAATTTGGCGACACTTGGGGGAGGCCTGTGTCCAGCAGTGGATGTCTTTTGGGCTGAAATGATGATGATGACATTGAGTCCTACCGTAAATCGTTATTTTTCACCCCCAAAAAAGTAGTTTCCACTTTACCCAGCATTAATTTTTGCGTAGACTTACGTAGTTTGTTGTACCTAGTTGTAGATAGCCTTAGCAATAAACTGAAATCTTACAAGACATGCAATTCGTGGTCATAGTGGTGAGCAGAATCTGATAACGATCTACATACAGAGAGTTAAATACAATGCACTGGGTTAGATAATATAGGCTGTGTAATAGCTACGGAACACTACATACATGTGGAACGTAAACAGTGAGATGTACCGCTATCGGCCCACCTCCAACCAGTTTAATGAAGAGATTTGGCACGACTGCGCCTGCACGAGCTTTAACGGTGTCTCCCAGTCCCCAGCTAGGTAAACACGTTTATTATTGCATACAAATTATAACTGTCGAGGGCTCCTTAATTTATTAATTACTTTCTAGAATTAGAAATTATGTTTGACTTTTATTTATAAAAGAACACGTTTTTATGAAAACACGTTATAATCCCTAGTCATATTATAAATGTGAATGTAAGTTTGTTTGTTACATGACGCTACAACCAATAGGAGCGGAGCAGCAATGAAAAATGTTGTGAAAACGGGGAAAATGTGACGCAGACGAAGTTGCTCGGGACAAAGTTGCCAATTTATGTTTGGATGTGAGCAGGTGCAGTCATTCAAATCATAAAACTCTGTTAATGTAAAATTGTTTAAATAATTCAAGTTTTTGTATAAGCATTCAATCTTTCAAGATGGGCGTAGTGGTGCCACATACGACATAAAAAACGTGGAATGCATTCGTATCGGGAGCAAGAAACCGCGCTAGCGCTAGCGTCGATCACGACTCAAAACAAATACTTAGAGGGTACCGTTTTGTCATGCGGCGGCCGACGCGGGTTGCCGAGCAGGCCCTCAGCCCGCTCACTCTGTGTACTCCATGTACTGTAGTGCACGGTACACAATGGGCGCGGTGACAATGGCGCACCGACCGCCGTCACCGCTACTCCCAATATTCCTCATTTGCATGCTCCTCTCGTCGATGCACGTCTACCCTGACATGTCTCTTTAAGTCGCAGATACCGGCACGTGAACAACACAAACTTGAGCGCACGAATTACTTACCAAAGAACTTGTGTTTTAGCGCTGACGTCTACTTTAAATATAACAAATATGTGTTTAGCAAGAGTTATTCGTGTCTTTGTAGCTTAGATACAAAACAAGCAATGCTGTGAATAAATTAGCATAATAAACAAAGAGTTACCGTCTCTTGGGCCTAGAGTGGGCAAGTATCACTTTACCGATCGATACGGTTGTAGTTTAGCTTCTGAATTGTTTTGTGGCTGCGGGTTCGAAGTCCGGCCAAAGCCTAATAGAGTTTTAATACCGTAATCGACAAATTGTTTGTTCACAATTACTAGCCCACCGAAACACCACCAACGCCTGCTAACTAAACACGCATCTCACTAATTTCGTAAACTGCACAACAGTTAACTTTAATTGGTATTTAGTTTGTGTTAAGTAAAAACGGCGTGTAACTTTAAAATCAACAAATTGAACACAAGATAGGCGGCACCGATAGCGCTTTGTAAAAAGCAATGTGCGGGAAGACAATTAAAAAAAACGACAAAAACGCTGGAAGCAATCCAGCGGGCATGCTCTTAATTGGATGAGACCACTTCTTCTAAACGACATCTCACCCAGTGCGCCCCGTGCCGCGTCCCACTGAGCCACCGGGCAGCGGCACACCGCCTCGAATAGTGTTGCAAGTTGCATCTCTACAGTTTTTTTATTCAACTAATAAGGCCTTTGCGGATTGCGTTGTTGTTTTTTTTTTGTTTTATTATCTATGGGTCCGCGCTTGACCACTATCTGACCTGATGGTAAGCGATGATGTGGTCGACGGTGAAGCACGCTAGCCTAGAAGAAACCTATTCACTCTTGACTTAAAGACCCCTAGATTGTAGCTATCGGGAAACACAGACTCCGGCAGGGAATTCCACTCCTTAGCGGTGAGCATTATAAAAGTATTCCCAAAACGCTTAGTACGTATGTGTGGGATGTCCACCAAGTACCGATGGCGCATCGCCGTACGTCTGGTAGTCCGATGATGAAACGGTCTAGCTGGAATCAGATCATGCAATTCCATCGCACACTCCCCGAAATGTAACCCATAAAAAACCGATAAGCTGGCAACTCGGCGACGATGTGACTGGAGCTTAGACTTGACCAGTGCCTCATTGCCAATGAGCCTCTTGGCCCGCTTTTCAATCGACTCAAGTGCATCAAGCTGATATTTGGCAGATCCGTCCCAGAGATGAGAACAGTACTCCATGCATGATCGAACCTGCGCAAGTTGAGCAGCTGTTCTGGCGTGAAGTACCTTCTCACCTTTGCAAGGACCCCCAACTTTTTGGCAGCCAGCTGTGCTTTTGCCTCAATATATGAGCCAAAATTGAGGGTTGATGTCAAAGTAACGCTTAGAAGCTCAAGATGGTCTGCTATTGAAAGGGTACATCTCGGAAAGTTGGAGCCGAGTGAAATTTGCTCTTTTTCGCGGAAAAAAGACACGCCTGGGTTTTAGTAGCATTCAAACTGACCAGATTGGCCTCGCCCCATTCGGAGACTGCCTGCAAGGACAGGTTCAAACGCTCCACCAGGGCCTCACGGAGAGACCGGATCTGAGGCCCGGTAGCCCGTGCGTTAGACAAGTATCTCTCAGCAACAGTGCTGTCGTCTGCATACCCAAAGGTGTCGGGTCTTAGCAGATCGTTAATGTGCAGCAAGAATAATGTTGCTGAGAGTACGGACCCCTGAGGGACTCCGGCATTAATAAGCAGTTGGTCTGACGATTGTCTTGTTGCAACATGAAGTAAGAAAATGCAACGTAGTAATAGAAACAAATAAGTATCTTACCTCTAAGTATTTATTTTACATCCACAAGGGATCAGAACATCACTGGTCGTATAATAATAATGTTCGGTAGTTAGTAGTCCAAAATCACACTCAAACTGCCTGCAAATATAATATAATAAAACGTTCACGTATTACTATAATACCGATATAATCTCCGAATACTATTTCCATAACGTAATCACGTCAGGCGACGTGGTCCATTGTTCTAGTCGATACTACATCAAAATAATGGCTGCGGGAGATTAACTTTTTGCGCACCCGTGACCAACTGGCCGTTTGCAAATTAATGAGACAGCACAGTTAAAACATTGCTGTTGCGTGTCTCCAGTACTTTTTCAATGAGCTCGCTTAGCTTTTACGAGCTCTCGATGCCATTGTAAGCGAAAACACCCGAGTAGTAATCAACAGTAAAAACAAATCTCTTTTGTTTATATTGCACGAACATTACTCAAATAGACGTTGATGCATTACGTAGATAATTACGATTGAAACGTGAATATAGTAAGTAAAGAACGGAGTGACAATTTGCTTTATAGCTCGCTCTCTCTTTAATCGTGGGAAAGTATATAAGTTTCGTTGACAAAAGCTCTCTTTCAGACCATTTGAACTGATTATTCAAAGTAGGTACGTTTTTGTGCACTACTATTTTTAACCGACTTCCAAAAGGAGGAGATTATCAATTCGGATGTTTGTATTTTTTTATGTATGTCACCGATATCTACGCTAATTATGGACCGATTTTCAAAATTCTGTTATTATTCGAAAGTCTAAATCGAAAGTCTAGTCGAATTGGTGAATGTACTGCTGAAGTGGTCCCATTCAGTCAGAATCTGATGATGGGATCCTAGAGAAATTGAGGAAAACCCTCAAATTTTATAGGCACATGCAAAGTTTTTCATATACTTAACGCAATTCAGATATTTGTGCCTGGTAATCATTATCTCAATTATCTCATGTTGCTTTTTTTGATAAAAATTATGAAAAATAACTTAAGCTTCAGAAGTCGGTGACAAAAAAACTGAATCAATGAAACAAAAGTCACCGATTTCTGAAGCTTCAGTTATTTTTCACATTTTTTTTTTTGAAGTCAGTTTTATGTTTTTGCTTATTCAAAATGAGATTGTTTAAATAGGTTTTCAGACGATTGCATCCATTGCATTAAAGTATCATATTTCAATCCAGTTGCCCAGTTCTTCCTAGAAAAATAACATTCATGTTTCATTGATCAATTCCCCGAGAGAAGTTTTCTTAGAAACGTGGATAAAATCTTGGTTAGTCATATTTAGAACTCATCCATAACCGAATCTACATATTGCTATGTGCTATAGTAGAGCATTTGTTCATGGTAGAGCAGTGACTTGTAACTCCTATGGTATGACGTCAATTTACCGAATCAGAATCTATTCCATTACCCCTAGCTAAACAATCTATCCTATAATTAGACTTCTATTTTTAGAAAAAACTAGGATTTCTACGTCGAATGAGTTTCTTTCTACACCGCGAGTTTGCGTGATTGGAGGGGCAAGAAATGTAAAGCTGGAATTGATGTTTGGAAAATGCCATGTAACCTTGCTGCCATTTAGAGTTTGTATGCTAGAATAGTATGTGTTCGATAAAAGTCATGACTTGCATTCTACATCAATACATCAGTAAGCTGTTGGTGAACTACAATACGCCTCTGCGTACAAGCCTGCTTCTCTAGGGATCTGCTTCAAGGCTAAACACGCGTGAGGTGACGCGTGGTGTATGTACTGTGAGCACTAACTGGCCACGTACACTCGTACAATTTGTTCGCCAGTCTGTTTCAATTAAAACCTCCACAAAATGTACTACTCATTACCGCTCAGTTAATTCAATTAGCCGGAACTGCCAGCGTCGGTACGTAAGACAAATTTAAAGTGTTTTATTAAAAGTTTCACGCCTTGTCTATGACGTTACTCCATTTCTTTTGTCCCTTTTCTTTAAAAAGTTTATTTAAATGCTAACTTAGTGTCTAAGTCACGTCGCTTTACAGAACTTAACAATGAATTCAATCTTTTCCTTTGAAAAGTGTCAATTAGAACACAAAAGGCCAACTTTCTATCCTAAAGTGACTACTTACCAAGGAAAGAAGTGGGTGTAATGATAGGCTTCAGATGAAAGAATTAAACGCATACATTTCGAGTTTCCCTCTCTCTTAAATAACAATGAGACAAGAATATTGCCCTGAAGAAAGTGTTTGGATAAAATATAATACAAGCGCTGAATAAACTTTTTTTATAGATCATTGTCCAAAATATTTAATTTAACCACCGAGAATTTGGAGATATTTTTCTTTTATAATCTGCAGGTCGAGATAAATAAGGTTTTTACCTAATTTGCTCTAACAGAATAATCCTCAATAATTCATATTAAACCAATTACGTTTACCAGTTTGAAGAGTGACAAATTAAAAAACAAAAAGGGTGAACGAAATGACTTTGAATGGGTGGGAATGACCCGTGCCTGAACAATCGGTATACGTTATTGTGATCGTTGTCTTCTGCCGATCGAAGTCGGTCAAGCAACGTCAGTAACGCGACCCATTTATTGCAATTGCCACGAATTGATCTCCATCAGTGTTACAATAGACTACAGATACCAATCGACGGCAAAATTGTATTCAACGCACGAAGATTTGGGCCTCAGTTTTACACTCGACTGCTCTAAAATAAGTGCTGATTGAACACGCTGAATAAATGTATATCTAAACGTTTTGGTCGGTATCTCGGTACGAAGGTTCGTCGATGAAAATGGGAATGTTGAGATACATCGACATAAGCGAAAATGTGGTAACAATGCCGGCTTAATTAACTCTAACAACCACGAAGCTGTAATGAATACCGGTTCTGTTGTTTTAAAGCAAGTCAAGGGGAAAATATTGTATGGACGACGAGCCTGGATCCAATTGTGTTATTCGGCGACACTTGTGCGGCCTCCCAGAAACATTAGTAATGGCATTGGGTCTCGTTAAATTCAATGATTTGTTGACCTACTTACGCTTCGTTCCCACCTGACAAATCAAATTCATTTATAAGCTTTGAGCTTCGATAGGTAACTTGAATACCAAATGCTCGTAATAGATATCGCCTAGGGTTTAGAGATAAACGTACAAGACATGAAAATCATTTTTCTTTTTCAAATTGTTTGATTAAGCTTTTTGATCTTTTATTGCATTGAATTTGGGATCAAAGCGTTTTATAATAAACTTTTTGAAGGTCACGTGTAAACAAAAGCATATAGTTATCCTGCGAACCAACTTGAAATCAGAATTTAAAATCCATTTTCAGTATAATTAGGGACTCGCAAAGCAAGTCGCCAGGTCTGATATTATGAATGTAAACATGTAGCTATTTAGTAGGCAGTATGGCCGCTACATTAAAAGGTTACGGGTCAAGTTCAACCACTGCTATTATCAAAGCATTCGATAACTGCATACCTACGTACATTTGCGATTAACACTGTGACACTTAAGATAAATCGTTGATCAGTGATCTTGATTACTGTGTCGTTCACACAATGACATTGTTTTAAACTTACGGGATGAGCTGCTTAGGATGAATGAAAAACATTTACTTTAAATTCCAAAATGTTTTAGTATTCATCTTGAGTTTCGAATGAATACTTAATTTTCAGCTCCAGAACATTAATATTAAGTAACTATGTTAAAATTTAATTTTGATCTCGACAATATCTTAATTATTTATACTAGAATAGCATAATAAAATGTCCTCTGGTCTAAACCAGTAGCAGATTAATTTTTATAGGTGAATAGAGGGTATGTGCTAAAGTAATTTTGCGTCAGTTGCTCTGGAATATCGGTAAATACTATCGTAAAGTCGTAAAGGCTGTTCGCCAGGCCATAACCTTCAACCCTTATTATCGTTAACCCCTTCTGAGTCTACTACTCATACCGTCATTTATATGTGTAGTATGGCAAATGGCGACGTCATCCGCTTTCCCGTGAGGTCAGATGGTCGGTGGATAAAAGCCGCAGTGAGTCGCGAGTCGACATCATGAACCCAGGGCTCCACTGAGTTACGGTAACGACTGCGCGGCTAACGTCTACCCATCCTCTGGCGGGACCGTCAACTTATCTGGCACATCAGCCGTACGTTTAGTTCTTAGATGAAGATGGCCGCGATAGTTTGTCGAGGTAACTTAGTCAGGCATTCAATATAGTTACAAAGGTTTAGCATGGTAAATTATTTCTTGTGTTTTAGCTCTCAGAGATGTGACAGAGTCTGCGATAAAGATGATATCGCTAGAAAGGAAGTTACTGCTTGGGATGACGAGTATATCAAGGATGGAGTATGGAAGAAAAAGACATACCTACTGCGCGAATCCCAAGTAAATTGTGGTAATAAGTCCAAGAGAATGATGATGTATTAGATGTGACAGAGTACACTTTCGAATGTGCTACAATAATATTTTGTTTGATTTTATCGATCACGTCTAATAAATCATTTGTAATATAATGATCACTTACATTAGTGGTGGTGTTCATACTACGTGCGAAGCTTTATGACTGAGCGTTCGAACTGTGACTGTGAGCTGTGTTCGAACGAAATCACAAAAAAATGCAAATGCACTTCTATGTATTTAATTTCATTTTGATAGAACTTTCAAATTAATTACGTCTTTTAACCTCAGTAGGCAATCATTTGTTACATCAATTTACTACATTCTAATTATATCGTAGTGCTTTTTTCATTTCGATGATGCAATTGTAATTAATAATATAATTAATGACTCGTGTAGGTAAAAGGTGCATAATTAAAAGTCCTTTTAAAAAAAGAACCTTAGCACTATTGTAGTATGTAGTTAATTGGGCCTTACCTTCACGTTCAATGTTAACTGGAGTCGTGTCGTGCAACGCTCACCGTTGTTGCGGCACTCAGCCTTATTCCACCGCGGAATTATACTGACAGTCACCCACTTTCAATCATACGAACCGGTCCGAACAAAGAGTTCACAGTTTCTTAACAATTTGCAACCAAAATTAACAGAACACCACGTCTAATTAATTAAAGGAAATATTTAACATTTTCCAGTTACCACCTGTACCAAAGTTAGGTGAGACAACTTTTAATTACCCGAATTAAAACGTCAGTCTGTTACATTAGCATTGTGACATAATCGTAGTGGCATAATACACACACGACAACACGTGAAATTCTACACAATAGTAACAAAAATATCAATGAATTCACGTCACAGAATAGAAACGCCACACAAACACAGTGTAGGTGGCAAGCGTCGTCGGCGCGCGCGCATCGGAAACACTCGGCAAAGCTCGGCTTCATGTACGGGTAAATAAGAAAACAAGTTTCCTCTCTCGTTCTCTCTCAGGGCGACAGGGGAGACTTTAGATTAGATCACTGAACTAAAAAGAAACAGAAACTTTGTCGTTCGTCCGGTTGGCGTCGACGTTGAGAACCGGTTTTATTGTAGCTTTTTAGTCCTTACAAATAAAAGTCATGCATAGATAATCGTACAACACACTCGCAGAGAGCTTTACGTAAGGGATTGAGTGTTATGGCGATGAAAGGAAACTGTTACCGAACGGAAATGACCACCAGGAGTTCCATTAACATAGGACCTGAATATACCAGCAGAGACTTAATTGAATGTGTTTAGTGTTTATGTATATTATATTTGTATTTCCGCTCTATAATATCTTAAATACTGTAATAAATCAAATAGGTATACTTCTCGAAGTGTGGGAGCCAGGAAAACATTAATTTTAAACTTGAACTGAAATAAAAATACGATTACGACGAATTAAGTATCAAGTTTTATCTGCAGAACAAAAATTCTATGGAGATGACACAAAAGATGGAAATGACAGAAACAAGTCGAGCATCAGTTTTCTATCCTAAATGTATAATGAATCAGTATACATTTTCCGGCATTTCCTTTGGTCGTTACTGTCTCTAGATTTTACAGTCCTGTACAAATACTACAGAAGTGGACATGAACTGTTCGTTCATTTAAGAGGCAGTCATTACTCAGTGGTGCTTCGACGTAAAGTTGAAATTTGAATGTTTCGGGTGGCAGCACCCGCACTCCGGAGCGGTCCTCCGGTGTAGGACAAGAGCCCGTTAACGAGAGCAGCGGTTGTTT
Organism: Cerastis rubricosa; assembly: GCA_949152445.1. Taxonomy (NCBI): domain Eukaryota; kingdom Metazoa; phylum Arthropoda; class Insecta; order Lepidoptera; family Noctuidae; genus Cerastis; species Cerastis rubricosa. The sequence goes on along the minus strand of OX424525.1, from coordinate 11,639,635 downwards.
GTTTTCCCACGCCTTTAGAGTCTTGACAACAAGCCTGAACCGCGACCAAATTGTCGACCATCACTGACTGACGAACGATTTGTTCACGGTCGTAACTAAATTCATTTCGCCAACCAACTCATCTAATACAACTCCGAGTTAATGTACTCTCAATATAAATAAGTCGAGACATTATTACACTTTTAATATCACGCTATTAAAATCAAATGAATTCGAAACACGCGCAACGCCTTGCGTAAAAATGTGCCTCATTTTCCCTAATGTTGATATTATATTAAATGAATACTTAAGAGCCTAGGTAATAAATAATAACAAATTAGTAAACGGACGGTATTTTAACAATTTGTTTCGACTTACCTGAAAGTTATTGCTGAAATTTAATTTTTAGGGAAAAGAAAAAGGATATTTTTAAAAGAAATTGTGTCCATACCTTGTTTTGTAGATTCTGCTACTTCCAAATTAGTCGTAAGAAATATTTGAGTCCGCTGTACGCTGCTCGCCGTCCGAAAAGTTGTGTTCAAGAGTTTTATATTCACTTGTGTCTAATGTATCCTCTCCTCAAATGTAATGAAGGAAATAACCTGTTTGTTGTACAAAATTCCCTTTACCTAAGCTAAACAATAAAGTGGAACTAGAAAATTTTGCTCAAGCTTTTCTTGGAAAAACTAAATGCGCGAATACGTGGTATGGAAACTCGGTTCTCTAAAGTCTTTCTAATTACATGTGTAGTTAGTACCGTTTCCAACGCCACGTTAAACTTCAGTTAAAGTCTCTCGGTTCTCGCTCAACATTCGTTCAGCTGGCTACGACCGGCATCCACTGACATCACCTCACTGTAAAGTACACGATCGTCGACAATATTCACGATACTGAACAATTTCAGGGGTTGTATGTACGCGTTCGTCCCGTTGGGCGGCTCGCGCGACACTGGGCGGGCGCCAGAGAGCGTGGCCGCCCGCCCGCCCTTGCGAAAAGTTCACGGCAACAAAATGACTTTCTTTCTGTTTATTGACATTATTACATTTCAATCGTATTGAATGTTTGTTAAATAAATAGTGCCTTATTTCTTGAGGGACCGGAGTAACCCTCACGTAATTATTACGATATTATTGCGACCTGCTAACAAATTATTTTATTACGAAACAATCAGAGTTTATTGAACTCGTCTGTGTACTTCAACTTTGCGTGGAATACACTAACCTTGTTCTTTCGAAGTTCAATCCTTTGTAGGCTTTTTTATTGATTCTGTTACCGAATTTATTCCAACGAACCTATAATATTTTTTCGAAAATAGTGTTAATTTTGTAAAGGTTAACGCTTAATTTGGTACTGTCGGGGAACAAGAACCTATGCTCGTTGTAGGCACCGGGCCATACGACTAGCTATGTTTGCCAACTTCCGACCGAGCGTGTGATATCATTCCACAGTACATAGTGTCAGAATGAGCCACTTCACGGAAACATTACTCACCATAATAATTGCACTAATACTGAGTGTGTTTGCTTTTACGGGGAAATTTCAAGTCAAACATAGAACCTATACCTATCTTTTTAATTTTCTGTAAGAAACTGCGAATCCCTGGGGCAGGTACAAGTCATACATAGAACCTACCTATCTTTTTAATTTTCTGCAAGAAACTGAAAATCCCTGGAGTAGGTAGTACCTACCATAATTGGTAATTAGACTCCATATTACAGCAGATAACAAGAACCCATTAAAGTGAGTACCCCCTACCTTCTTTCCGATATCAAAAGCGTATGCTTACTATAGAGATGTAATGGAATACATTAGGTAATTAGGTAGGTATCCTAGATTTCAATCCAACCACGTCAGGTATAAAAATAGTTCTATGGAAATAGAAAGAAGCCTGCGGCGAAATATACCTCAAATAGAAATTTAGAGCTTCAATTTAATTTAGTTTTACAATCACAATAAAGGTCATTTTACCAAGTAAATTCGAAACATTTATGTATGTAAAATATTTAGGTATTAGGTTGGACCATGGTTGGACATTTTATTTTCTGAGAAATAAAATATAAATCGTGTAGAAAACTTGTAACACACTGCCAGCGACGTATTAGTATCCACCTACGTATGTGTACATGTTTCCTTAACGAAGTTCTTTTACCGATAATTAATGCCTGTTTTTTAATGAACCTATTTACTGTTCACGGTTCATTTATTCTCTCTCGAGTTGCGCTTTAACTAGAAGCATGAATCGCATGCTCCTATCTTTTTTGTCGCTCAAAACTGTCTTTTTGCTAGAGCGAGAACCAGATCGGGAATGCTATCGCACGCTGATTCTATGCTGCTAGATGAGGTTCAACCCTATATTTGGCCCACAATACTTTATATCCTATGAGTTCCTCCATAGACTGCCTATTTCAACCACTTCAGTCTACACGAAAACTATAAAATATACTTATATACCTATCTAAATACAGCTTCACGAAATCGTTCCCTGCAAGAACTACTGCTAACAGCTAGGCATACTCGTACCTTTCACTTTGTAAATCGCTTAATTATCAGAAACACAACAAAGCAAAATTGTATAATATTTCGGGCAAGTAAACCAGACGTTTAATAGCCTTGCTGGCAGTCAAACAGGGCACATAGATCCTAGAAAGATATTCCAGTTATTCGGCGATCGACGACAACGGCTCTAGGCCGGAATTCTGTTGAGCTCAACAAATGTTTGCTCCTAGTCGGTGGTATGTAGATCGAGCTGAAACTGAGAACTTAATCCGACAGACACTATTCTAGAAGTCCTCCTCTAGATACGTACGCTTAAGCCTAGCTTATTCTACGATGTGAGCTCCAGCGAATTAGTCTAGAATCAGTTCTAAAAACTGAGTTGAAAACCTACCTAATTTTGTTGAAAGGGTAGGCTTTTAAAGGATGCTGAAGTATGTAAAAGATTACGGTTTGAGTCCGGTAAAATGTGTTATTATTTTGTTAACTAGGAGTACGTTCCATTAAAATGCACAGTTAAGTATTTTATTCCTTCGTCAGTTTTTGTAATTCAGGGCACAAGATACATTTTAAAGCTACGAGACTAATTGATGACATGACAAAAATCAAATGGTAATAACGGCAAAATCCGTTCAGCCGTTTCGGAGTATACCGGAAAAAACGGTAAAATATTTAAAAAAAAATGTTTTTTGTTATAAGTACCATACATACTTTCTTATGCATTCAATAAGAAGCTGTTATTTTTAAATTACATACAGACACTTCAATTTTATTTATTTGATGGAAATACTCGACTGTGCAAACAACATTTAATGACTGCACTGCTTCTAAGAAGACATTGTTTATGTTACCTATAAGATATTAATAAGGTTAAATGAATAATAGTCTTTGAGTTTATGTGTTAAGCAGTGAACGATTCAGCGTGAGCAGAAGTGATATAATAAAGGTGAATATCCGAGGTTGAACGCACAAGAGACCTACAAGGCCACATAGAGCCTGTAAGCGTCTGTAAGCGTCGTCATCACGTAACAGTTTTCTATTTTCGTTTATTTGTACTAACAATTTCAGCTTTATAGTATACGGGGACGGATTCATGTCAATAATATGAAGGAATTTACGAGCGAATACCTTATAGATAAACCTAAAACCGAGAAATGGCTATTCGACACGCAGATGGTTTCAGGAATATGAAACAAACACAACTATTCTTTGTGTCACAAAAGTGCATTGCATTTTTTCCTGTCATCTACAAAGCGCTGTTCGCTCACAATATTCTTAAAAGTGCCCAGTACTTCGTACTACGGAGAAACTTTCTCATAACATGCCTTTGAATATTCCATGTTTAGAAATGGAAGCTGCTATCATTTACCTGACCTGTAAAGCATTATTAAAATAATGTTTCAGTTAATAGAGCATAAACATCAGGTGTGTGTATATCCCAGACATTTGATATGAGGAAGTAAGCCAGAGTTTGGTCTCACGTATATCTTAGTTCAGATAACCCGCAGTTGACATCTTTCTGATTTACAACTGTATACAAGCTTTTCTCAGGCAGTAAAGTAACGACAGTTGTACGATAGTGCCTGAAATATTATAATGTTTAACGTGAACCTATCTTATTTAATGTTGTCTGCTAAAATTGAACATTCTTGCCGGATATGTGAATCTTCGTCTGTGAGAGATTCTATTACGACATACATGTCTCTTTACTACAGTGGCGTTATTAGAATTAAAAGAGTCATACCAGGTCACATATAACTAGAAATGGTCAATTAAAGACCCTGGCAAACACTGCTCAAGCAATTTTAGTGTTGGTAAGCAACCGCATTAAAAAAGGCAGTTCTAATTTCACGCTCGTGCGCTCCACGCATGAAGCTTTTCGTCGGCAAAAGCCCCCCCGAGACCCTCCGCTTCGTGCCCTCGTTCAATTAAGACGAAACTAATGATCTAGGAACAAGTTAACGCCACTAAGTATTGTATTACTATTGCTCTATAAATATCTTCTTAATTGTTGTGAGACTTCATTCTAGTTTATTAGGACCCCAGCTATGTGATGCAGTGGGCTGGGGATACAGCGTGTATCAGAAATGTATGGTCATTAAACTAAACAATTTTCTTAATGGGACAAACGTCATCAAAACGAAAATTTTTTCAGCTATCCCATACAAAATTTCAATACCTACTCTACCAAAATGTGGGACATTTGACCGTATTTTTTTGCGATTACGATGTTGGTCCCAAGTTTGATGGTCTGTCTGTCTGTACCATACCCTAAATATACCACATCGTTTTGATACATGCTGTATGTTACTATGTGAAACTCAAAAAACGTCCGCATCGAATTGATAAGTCGTTACAACATTCCTATCGTGACTACAATCTGTATGAGACGTATCAGAAGCCGAAAACAAATTACTCTATATAGGCCATTAAAGTGTAGACACCCGCCACGTCGGTCCCGCCGTGTGTAATAAAACTATTGGGAATTTTAATAATAAAAGATTGTGTTACTGCCTCCAACCAGACGAGGAATACTTTCGAGCAAGATTTCACTTTAGGTACATTGAAATATAACCTTGTTACAGGAATGTTTTTGGTTGTAAAATAGTTAGTGTTTGTAACTGGTACGTTCTGGATGCGTTCGTATAATAACATGGCGCGACAATAGAGTTTGTAATTTTCTGAGTAAGGTTTCATAAAACTAGTACCTATTGTATCAATTATATCGAAAATAAAATGAGTCAACCAAATGACAATTATCATCGAGGTGAATATAAATATTTGCGAAATATTTCAAAAGTCTCTCCCAACCGGTGACCGTTTATTTACGAGCAATTAAGAGTCGTTTACAGAAAGCAGGATGTGTGGTGGTTGTGTGCATACGCTCGGTATCTGTGAGATCAGTAATAAGAACCGGCAACAATCTGCACAGAGATGGCACCGGATGCCGATGTGCCGGAGGAAAAACTCATATAATTGGTTCTGCGTATCGTTGGCCACTGCCGAGCCACCACGCGCGGCCGCATCGCTTGCGCGCCCTCTGTACGCCATTAGAGAAAATAGCATGCAACTAACTACCCTCAAATAAAAAAATATGCTTGTCGTGGACGAACGACATCCTGATTGACGTATCAATTAAAATGGCACAGCCGGACCTGTCGGCGTATATTGGAAATTAGACAAGTTTTTGTGTCTGTAAGTGGATATAGGAGTCCCACCAAACGTGATTAGGTACCTACATCAAATCTCTGAGGTAACTGGATTAATGCTAGCATGATTGGCAAACTTAAACACGCGAATTAAGTGATACATACTAATTTAGTTCGTATGAGCTGACCTTTACACAAACTGGTTAATTATTCAGTTTTAAAATCATAATTAGTTCAGTTTAGTTCAGTAGTCATATTTACGTTACGAGGGCTGTTTCCCTAACTTAATAAACAAGGGCTCGCATACACAAAATTAATTACATTGTGGATTAGATACACGTATTGAATTTTAACTATTTAATTAAATTAATCTGAAAGATATCGGGTAACAAATATTACGAGGAAACAGTGGCGCCTCAGATTAATTTATTCAAGTCACGGTGGGCTCGACAGGGACTGGCCTGTGTCCTCTGAGAACCCAGCCGTCTGAGGCCTGCTCTCATTGCTCCAATGAATGGCAAATCACTACATCTTGTTCAATGAACCATTGTCTACCAGTGGATGCTTGTTATTCATGTGAGGCTCTGCAGGAACTGTTTGACAATCGATCCCCATTCTGAAGGGTGACAGCGACCGAGTCCCGGTTGTGCGACCACAAAGGGCTAGGGGACATGCAAATTGTAGCTGTATTATCTGGCGTCGGATGCGCTACCAGGATTTACATAGGAATGGAGGCACCGTTAGCGGTAGTTAGACGGTTCCGAGGAAACGTGGACGGGCCGGATCGCGCGGGTTCCGCAGCGTACGTCGCCCGCACCCCAGCACACCAGATGATTACAGAAGCAAATCTAGGACGCTCATTCATAACTCGAGCAAAACGTTCACGAACTAAATCTGCATAAACGTCCCATTACCGTAGTGAAAATCTAATATTAAGATCTAGTTTCTGAAGTAAAAGAAAATTACCCCGCTCTGTGCTCATTTCCTGAGTTAAACAGTTACGCAAGAATAGGTTATTTATTACATAAACCGATTTAGCAAACACTTGTAACTTGCATCAAGCTAGAAATCAAAATGCAACTCATACTTATTGCCAAATCTAGCATAGGCAGGTAGGTAGGTACGTAACTCTTTAATTTATTTTATTTCTTAATTGCAGTGGCTTAAGTTCAAAAGTTGTTTATACTTATATGTATAGCTAAAATGTAATGTTTGATGAGCATGAGGTCTTCGGGTCAAAAGTGTAATTGTGTCCATCATGAATTTCTCAGCAGCAGTCTGGATTTGTGCCCGGTTAATGGCAATAGGGTCACCGTATTATGTATGGGACTTAAACTTAACTGTCGAAATGGGTGTTCATTGGTACACCTCTGCCTGACCCTCCGGCGATAACAGGCGTGATATTACGTTATGTTACATCATTGTACCTACAAATGTTTCTAAAGCGTTGGTCAGTTTAGTAATTAATTTTGGCTGGCGGTCAGTTTGTCTTGACAAGACGCGTGGGTTGTGCAACTCGTGACGTATTGCGCCCGACTGCGCCCGCGCCGATTGCTGCATTAACCTTGGACCGCAAACGGCAACTAACTAAGCGTGTGCCGCAATTTTTACGCGAAAGATATCAAATTCTTGATTAAAAATTGATCGAAAACGATAAACAAAATGCTCATGTTCGAGATATTAATTAAGGTTAATCTAATTGATTAATTTGTTGTTTAAAATCTGTATTATTAATATCCTGTGACAGGATAATGTATCAATTATGTTATTTGCAACGAAAATAGCAGTGAATAGGTGTGTATTTCTACATTAAATACAATAATGACATTCCACGTGACAGGTCATATTCATCCTTCGTTCAACGTTGTGATCATCGTCTCGCTGTCTCTATGAAAAAGGTAGGAATATTCATATTTTAATCAGTAGTGGTTTAGAATAGTCAAAAGTTGATTGATAAATTAACAATGTAAAGCTATCGAATTCCCAGTAATTCCCTTATAGATTTGATAATCGTCGATCGTACAAACGGTATAAAACGTATCCCATGTGTTAATCCAGGTTATAAACTATCTGTGTACCGATTTACATCCAAAACCGTTCAGTATGTTTTGCGTAATGAATGAGTAATATCTATCCTCACAGAGTCTCGCATTTTTAATATTAGTAGTAAAATTCCTAAAAACAAATCTAATGAAAGTCGCCAGAGTATTGTGCCTTGCGCCGAATTGTCCGTTCACTTATCTCACTATCAGTCCAAAGCGTTATTATACTCCCTGTTTATAAACGGACAATAAAATCTGCAATCTCGATTGTGTACTACACATTTATATTAACTTCCAGATGCTTTAGATAACGTTGACAAGCAAATAATTCGGTGCTCTATCATTATCGCAGAATTACATTGAAGTATTATGTATGTCCTTACTGTATCTATGTTGGTTTTCCCTTTTATTTATTCACTTTGAATAATCGAGTCTACAAGTGTGCTTGGCAAGTAATAAAGTCAATAATAACGTGTATTTAATTACACAAAATAACTAAGTGTGTATTGTCTTTAAAAGGTTAATTTTGTTCTATTTGAGCAATTATAGTGTTGTTATTTTTGGTTTGAAATTATCAAATTAATTGGAATATTAATGTTTGAGTGAAGTGGACGTTTATTTTGAGAGCCATTCTCAAACGTGAATTGTAATAATTTAAGAGAGGCCTTCATTTTAGTTTTGTGTTCTGTGGATTCGCATTTCAATTGTATTCTCGAAAACAACGTTGAATTTATTAAAACTTTATTGAACATGTTGTAAGTTGGTCTTGAATTCTCCGCACAAAAACACCACGTAAACGGCCACAGGTTTTTACTTTATGTACAATAAAACTCTTAGCACCACAAGCAGATGGATCCTTTGATAATAAGAATAACAGCTCAATTAAAATTAAGGCATAAAAGTGGTTCTGGAAATCGGTGGTCCGGTCCGAAGTGTATCGGACGTTTAAGTAATCGGAGGTACACGTAGTGTTGACAGATAATGGGCACGATTGAGTGTCGTTAGAGAAGTGGTCCGCCGCCGCCGCCGGCTGCATGCTGCGACAGAGCCAGCCTTGTTTGTACAACTGCATGGTACGGCCTCATGTTTATGTTTATTGACGAAATGAACTTTGAAGACACATCAAGAAATGTAAAGAGCAACACTCTTTACAACAACATTACGAATGGTCATTCAAAGCTTCTTAAAACTTGCTTTCTACAAAACAGGTACACACTTTCAGCGTGAATGAAATAAATATAAGTTTTCAGGCCCGCCATAAAAATAGAAAGCGTAAAAGCAATTTTCTGCTTACATATCAAAGAAATTTTTGGCGTATCAGAAAGATTCGTCTCGCCGATAACGTGATTTAAGTTCTAAGTCTTACAAATGAAGTGGTCTTGAAAGTTCTTGAATTGATTGATCCAAAAATAACTTGAATTGTTTTCGTTTATTTAAAGTTAGCGTTACAAAATCAAAACTTGTGGGTGGTTGACCTAAGGTTGCGGTCGTTTTCCAAAATACACACGCTATCGTGACGATAATTCACGCCAAAATTATTCGGTCGTCGACCGGCTCACGAGCCAACTTATTGATTATTGTTTGTTGTAACTTTAACTTCAACCATTGTAAAGATAAACGAAATTTTCAGTTGACATTGTATTTAGTGGCATGAAACCTGATTTCTTTTTTAAATCGCGCTCTATTATCTTAGATAATTTTAAATTATGCATAGGTTTAAGTTTCTTGGGAGTTTGGTTAATTGGAATACAATTAGAGTTTATTTACTTCAAATATTCTATTTGCAGTTAAAGTGTTATTTTAGAATGTAATAAGATGCCGTTTTGAATCCAAATATAAAAAAATGTAGGTACTATAGCTTTAAACATTTGCTGAATGCTAAATAAAATGGTATGCATAAAACTTATTGATATTTATGGAAGGATGTATGGATGGATGCGGTCACGCACGATACGGCGGCGATGCCGATGGCGTCTCGCCGTCATCGCAGCCGGCAGTCGCCTCTTACTTAACTGTGACCGAATCAATGTTTGATGTTAGAATTGATTGAAACCGTGATTTATAGATTCCGGTACAGATTCAGAAACAATTACAGCAAGACTGAGAACGTTTGTAATACCGTGCTTGCAGCCCATTTGCTGGACCTAAACACTTATTTCCGTAGTCATTTGGTTACGACAACCCGATGTTGTTGTCGAGAAATTACAAGAACAAGAAATTAGTATATTTTTGTCCTACGCTTATTTCGTCAAAGTCAAGTGAAGCTGTTTTCGACGTGTTGGTCAAATATCGCCGTAATGACAGTCAGGCAGAGGCGAAAAAGGTCAAAGGCGTGAGATAAATTAAACCCAACCAGAAATGCCAAACAAAACAAATCCAATCAGGTAGGTTGTCTGCGCCACAAGTGCACCCATGCCTACAATAATTCAAAGAAGTGATAAAATATCGCCTTCAGGAAAAAAAAAAAATTCAATGGAGTTTTCTATTAAAACACTCCACACTGCTCCACAGTTGAGAATTTCTTACCCGGTGAAGAATATATAAGAAAACTCTGCTAAGGAAAACAATATCGTACTCGATCGGCGGCCATTCCAAAACGAACAAGTGGAGAGGCGAAAAAACAAGCTTGTTATCTTCAATTAGTTTTCGAAGAGAGCGATCGAGGCCAGAATCATAAAGAGGGAGCAATATAACCGGGATCGGGAGAACCAGAATTTGGTTTAAAAAAAAAACAAGTTTTGCGGTTCAGTGGCCGAGGACGAAGTGCAATATGAGAAAAAAAGGAGGAAGGGTTTCTTGCCGGAGTTGTGGGACCACACTGACCACCCTGTCTTACACCTCCATGGAGACAAAGGTTACTATGTAAAATCTCTACATAAGTAGTATAGAACAAACTCACTTCCCGCCGTCTCTACGCTTAGATCTTTTGTACGCAACGGATTTTGATGCGGTTTTCATCAATAGACAGAATGATTCAAAACGAAGGTTTATATGGATAATTGTTTTATCCCTGAAAAACACATCAAAATTTCGACGCGAACGATGTCGCGGGCAGCAGGTTGTAGTATTATAAAGCACGAACGACATTATTGACCTTTTGTGGGACCTAGCAGGATACTAAATTGTTATATTTACTTAGGGTGGGTAAGTTTTGTGTACCTACTAGGTTTCTAAAGGTGAAATTGTTAGTATTATAATTCCAATTGATGTAGTTAGATTATATTGATAATTCCTTAAAAACTCATCTAAATTATCTTGGCTATATAAACAAGCACTTATTAAGAATATTGTAAAAATTACGTTGTAGAGAACAGAAAATATCATCTAGAAACCTTTTATTGTATTACTTTGCCGACGAAGCTGGTCCCAATATAAAAAGTTTAAAAACAGTTGCGAGTGCCTTTGCGGCATATATAGGTACCTATGTTACTATAACCCACACCTGTCATGCCAACGGGGTTGATCCTGCACGTCAGCCCTTCAGAACAAAGGTCAGGCCATAACACAAACTACCTGAATATTTTAACGCGTTGGAATCCCTCAAAATTAACAACAAACCGCGCTTCGACCCCGTATTTTAAAATTAAATTTTAAAAATCTGACGTCTGAGTTTAGTTGTTTTTTTTTTTGCTTGAAACATAGACATTGTGAGAACGCATTTATTGTTACTGATGTACATTTTACATGAGACAACTTTGGTTGTATCATTAGGTATTTAGATTTAGAATTAGAATTTGTTTGCACAACGCAAGTCGTCACGCAAAAAAAAAAACTAATTCTATCGTTTATTGAATAAATTAGGCAACATTTTTATTTAATGTTTATTGCTTGCCACATTCTTTTCCGAACTGCATTCTTTCTTTTTAAACAAGTTTGGCTAAGCTAATAAAAGCGTGTTAATGAGGATTAACACGCTTTTATAAGCTTGGTATGTTTGTATGTATGTGACGGAATCTTCGAACGTGATTTTGACTCACTTCAAAACGTCCAATTAAATTTAAACTCTGCACACTTATCAAGGACTGATGACAATTCAATAATTTAAATAATTTCTCCCAATATCCAGATCAGGACTTTCAGGATTAGCGATTTCCAAATCCGATATCCGTGTTTCAGGGGTTTTTTGAAGTCATATGACTACTGTTCTTAGCCGTGCATTGAGATTGTGAGTTTGATCTTTGAGACAAGCATAAATATGACTACTTGCCGGATTTTGAAGGAAATTTTGAATTCCTAAATTTGTAACTTTATTATTCTGTAAAAGTTTTAAATTCTAATGATTGACATCAAGCACCCCACGCTTTTCTTTTTTTTTTGTTAATCACTATATTCTTAATTTAAATTTGTCGTTCATTGCTTTTTCTTTTCTAAACATATCTTATCGTCCCACAATAGCCATATATTGGTTCCCGTCAGTAGCAACATGACGTTGAATAAACTACCTTTTTTAAAAAAGAACTTTTAGACACCTACGCTATCACAGAAGGTTAAGTAGAGTTTTCCAAACATATGAAAAATCAATTATTTCTGAACGGAGTAGAACGAAACACTTGTTAAAATAGCTATGAAAATTGACGACGCCACTCGAACAAACAATAAAATAGCGATGTATAAGTCGATTTGTCTGAGTCAGTGGCGCGACTTCCGTTCGAGTCGCCACGTTCTGGGAAACTGGCTGTACTCAGCACTGCTCGACTTTACAATAGGTACCTTTTTTACGTGATTCACCGTCTGTTAGTCATATTTTAATCTTAGTTTACCAAATCCAGTCATGACTATCTAATTTTTGTTTCAGCTATTGACACGCACGTTTGCCGAATGAAATGCGCTGGCTGTGGTATATAATAAAATGGTAAGTCACCCTTTGTATGTTTAATTGAGCCAGGAATAAGTATGGACTGGAATAGAAAGTAAAATCAACACGCACATGCATATATCATAAATAATTACATGATTGTTCGTCCATTGAGGTGAAAGTGCCGCTTAGTCACTTTGTAACCAGGTTGAATCAACATTTGTGCAAGAAGCCACAACGGATTTGGCAAACAAACAGCTAGACGCAGCGGTCAGCAATTCAGCATCTAAATTCACGCAGTGTTTATTTTGTTTTCATTGAATTCTTCATTCATTCTCCATCACCATAACATATTTTGCTTCTTTGCCTCTTTAAACAATTTTGTTTGATGACGGAAGCGTTGCTTAAGATAAACAGCCTGGCTTGAAATATAGCAAAACAATAATTGCGCTGCATCCGGGAAATGATACTCTCGGCGGAAATAAGGCCTGGCCGATTTTAACCTGAAGGGGTCTTAAGGGTTTATATTAACAAGATTAAGCATAATTAATTAAATCGTAATAAAGCACATCTTTTGAACACGATACCATTATATTTTTCTATTAGGTGTAATATCATTACACGCTACGACGCCCACGCGACGCCCGCGCAGCGTCCAGCTCCCACGCATCGTCACAGCGCTTGTTAGACCCATGCTTTCGTTTTTTACTATCTCACGCAGTCACGATAGGTATATGCGTATTAATTACAGATGGGGCATATTAACGGTTTGTTTGTGCTTTATTATTTTTAAAACAAAACGTGTTTAAGCGACACAGCTGCTATCCTGCATCCGGACTGTTAAGTCTCTCGCGTAATATCGTGCACTCATGCAAGTATAAAATATAGCGAGCGTTAATCAACTTTAGGACAGTATTGGAAAGGTATCAAAATAATAATGGCAAGGGATCTGGGAATGAGCTTATTTATTGGTGATGCATCGTCACGTTTCCTATGCGACGCGGCGCCCGCATCAGTCGCATCGCCGCCGCCGCCGCCGGACAGCTCTGCGCCGCACGCCGCACATCGGTGGCGGCAGCGGGCGTATAATTTGCTTCGCCCATAAATGGGGTCCATCAGACACGATCGATTTACATCGCAACGACACGTGAACGATACAGCGCCGACATCAAATAAAACGTTACTCTTTTACTGACATTGGTAGTTCAAGATTTAACAAGCAACATTTCATTCATTTCTGAACATTTTTTAACTTTGATTAAGTAAACACGAATAAAGTAACGATTTGTAAATACTCTGAGTACAATTCTCAACATGTTACCGGTCACGAACTCTAGGAACAGATGCAAGAATTAGTAAAATTAACGATACCTTAGGTACCCCCAAACCCCACAAGTTACACGAGGAGTTGAGGATGTAATTGAGCCCAAATTGGAAGCTGATAACACGGCCAGGATATTTCTTGTAATAAATTATTCTAAAAACAGTCCTGGCCTCGTTCACGGTCACTTGCCACATAAATATCTTCCCTGGATGAATAAAAGTTTGTATCGCCGCCATTGTTACCTGTTGGTCTACTGCTCCCCAGTGCATTGTTAAAGCCAGAGTCAGATTAAACTTAACCTTTGCAGACTAAACTATTGCTGACCCGCGGCGGCAACGTGATTATTGAGTTTAGAGCATTTTGTACCGAAATGTTTGAATAGTACCTCATCAACTGCCTAGCCTTTTCCCAAACTATCTTGGGGTCGGCTTCCAGTTTAACCGGATGCAGCTGAGTACCAGTATTTTACATGAAGCGACTGCCTATCTGACCTCCACAACCCAGTAACTGGGTAATACGATACCCCTTGGTAAGACTGGATGTCAGACTTTTAGCTTCTAACTACTCGTAACGACTGTCAAAGATCTACAAATGACAGCCGGGACCAACGGCTTAACGTGCTTTTCCGAGGCACGGAGGAAACTCGATATGTAATTATGGTCACCCATCCACAGACCAACCTCGGCAAGCTAGTCTTTACCTTAAAGATCGACCTGGGCGGCTGTTATTATTTAGCCACGAGCTCCTCTCGACCTGGGCGTATGTTTGAATAGTACCCTAATAGACAATAAAACGTTCCTAAAATAACCTGGTGAAGTTTCTAGAAAACGAAATATGTCGACGAACTTATTGTGAACGACAGATATTTTGGTACAATGGAATTGAAAACATGTCAAATTGTCAACCCTCCTCTCGATGTACTTATGATTTTCACGTATAAATAGAACAGAAAATATATTGTGCACATGATATGTAGTGCTCAGATCATAAATTAGTAGTTATTTATTGTACGTCAAGTCGAGAGCAAGCAATCATCATCAAGAACTGTAATATCTGAGCGATATTACATCGGCGGTGCCACAGCAATGCTATAAAATGTGATCTGTATCGCTTTCCGCAATAAAACAGCTAATTTATAAAGAGAAATTTCCTGTTAAACATGAACTTAATGGGGATTTAATTACTTACTACATAATGTAGCTGTTTTGGTGGGTAGAGTATGTAATAGAACCTTCCCAAATACAATAATGTTTCTTTTAAATCAAGTATACACCGTCAAATTTTGATCGTTTTAATCCCTTGGACGGGTGATTCAACTTTCAAAATACTATTCATAAACAACTTTCACAGCATTGTATCGCTTAAAATAAAATAAAATAAAAAACTAAAAGCGTTCCGTTCTTTGCCATTCGGTTAAGGAACCCTAAAAATAGCAAGTGATAACGTAATATTCGCAAAATGTGTGTGTGGTCACATCATATGGTACGAAATGAGTTTCAAATGGTACTACTAATGGTTTACATTGCTTTTTCATTAATGCGAAAATTGGTTCGAGGTTACAAAAAAGGTAATTATTTTTAATTTTATCACTACAAATCGATAGTGTTTCATGCACCGAATCGACCCTCCAAGGGATTAAAACGATTCAAATGTAACGGTGTATACAAGGTGTATTCGGCCCCTTCGCGAAGCCGTCCACACCAAGCATTCTGTACATTCAACTAAGTAACCTTACGTAAAAATTATTGCGTAGGGTGGTTTGTTCTGGTTTGGGGTGTGAAATCACGGTAAAACTCATTGTTACGCACTCAAACCATTGTTCTGATAGTTGTATTGAATAGTATAATGGTCATGGAGGTATTTAAAGTATATATAAACGAGTATATATTTTTAAAAACTTATGAAAAGATGACCTCCAATATCTCCGTAACTAGATGGTTCGTCAGGTATGGTCCAGAACTCTATAAGTCTTCGTAGTTATGACAGAGGTACTGAGGCAGGCAGGTTCGTTCAAAGGTCGTCTTAAAAAGAAAAATATTATAATTTGAAACGATGTTTTCAAGATTGGTAGAATAACATAGAGCTTAGCCCATTCAGGTAACTGACTGAAATTCCTTTGAACTGCTTTTCACCTATCGTTGATCTGAAATAAATAAAGTTGAAAATGTACTTAAAGTTAGTACATTTTAGTAGTAACAAAAAATAAAATTGTTTCAATAATAATTATTCGTTTTTGGATAATAGAAAACCAGTCAATAACACTGCACTTGTCAACATATCGTACCAGCCTATTGCCATCATCCGGGCACAAATCCAGACTCCGTGGCTGCTACTGAGAAATTCCTGATGGAAACCCCTAATAATACTTTGCCCGACCTGGGATTCGAACCCAGGACTTGATACTCAGCAGTCCCACATGCGACTACTAGACTAATAAACATAAAATCACAGTGAAGTGGGTCTTCGGTCCAAAACGTTAACATTGTGTTCTGTATAGTTGTGTTTATCACTCAGTCTGCAACGTTTGGCAGCATTGCCAGATGTTGAGACCTGGTTTGAATTAGGCCACCTAGAAGTTGTTCTATAAACTTGAACCGTTGATTTGGCAAATTGGCACCGCTTCTTACAAATTTAGCACACGTGAAAAATTAAGATTTTAATAAATCTACCTATATACGATTTTGGTTTTAAAAGGCTTCATGACAAGGGATTTGTCCGGTCGCCCTCGATACTTATAATCGAATAATGGTAATAAATAAAACTATAATTCTTGCAGAATTTGAATTCTCAAAAAAAGAAGAGTTTGAAAAGCCTTACAGCTGCTCTTTGTAAAGTGCCAATTTATGGCCTTTATAATATTCTAGGACGATACTAAAGCATTGAACTCGACTTTAACATTCAAGTCTGGCAGATTCACGGCTTAAATCGTTCCAGAATAGGAGCCTTTGATCTATTGTGATGCCTCTTACATGACAGCACCCTTATATTAATACGGTTCAAACGTGCATACAAATTGAAACTGATATCATAGAATAATACAATCCCTACAAATAACGTTCATCAATCCCCACCAACATTTTACATGCCTCTAAAATATGAAACTTCAAATACAAACTCATAAATATTTGTAAAATCAAAGGCAGTAAATAAAACACTGGAAACAAACAACACAGATGGTTTCGCATATATTTCAGTTTCAACTACGGAACTGAAGCACTTTTTCGGTCTGACAGTGTCGTTTATCATTTGATATGTTCTATCTTTATTCACAGTTTGCATGTCGTAGTAGTTTATAAACGAGTATTTTACAGTTTGAAACAATACAATTTTCATTGGGAGCATCTCTGGTTGATTCATTTTGTTTTGCGATCTGTAGCCGATGATTACGAGGCTTGAGAGCGCCCAAACAACTTGAAGTGGAGGCCTTCTCAGAACTATGCATAAGGAAACAGAACCTGAACTTGATTAATATGAAAGTCCATGGACTGCGACCGCGACTTATTTATCTGGTACATAATTAACTTGCGTCAGACAGCACAAACTTGTCGAGCCACGCATGACAAAAAGTAAACATTCTCTTCAGCTTACTGAAGTAGTCATGAAAAGCGTGTCAACAACAATATATTTTTTATTACACAAAAATATTCAGTTATGTCCAGAAACATCCAGCACGTCTAGAGGTCAAATCTGAAAGACAATTTTGAAGTTCATATTACTAGGTCGAACAAATGTACACACGGTGACACATCAAGCTATACATTTCCAGCATAACATGGCCTCGACTTTGCATAGATTTCTCGTACAATGAGAGATCCGCATGTACTGGTTTTTTATATCTGGATTCGTCGCCGTGCGTACATACATACGCTTAAGTATGAGCAATTTGAGCAAATCAACGCAACTAGGCCACATTATTACACGGCGACCGTGAAGTGATGTGACTGGCTATGAACATCATATTTCATGGACCGTTAGCAAGTTATTCTATCTGTGCCCATTACCTTAATGTGTAATTTGTACATGGTGCTCGTTAAACTAGAAGGTCTATTACCTAAAGTGAGCTGAACGCAAAAAGGTCTTACATATTTTAGCACACCAGTACATCTGAACCCTTACCTGCGGAATTAAATGTTTAATTTCTCTTTCGTGACTATAAACTTCTGTACTGGCCACACGTAAGTCTCGCTTGATAGCTTATGGTAATAAAATATTTAATGCATTAATAAAATCGTCGAATGCTTGACAACGCATTAGCTATTTCCTAACCAGAACCACTATAAAACCGTAGGCTAATTTACCATTCGTTAGTTTAAAGTACCTACGACAGTTCTGTCCGTTTTATTGCTTTATATGCCGCTATTATTAACTGTTTACTTTCTGAATTGATGGTATATTTATTTCTTTTCTTTCTCTGTTGACACGGCAGCAATGCGTGGGTATTCAACAAAAGGATTTTACTAAGTGCATGTTGTTTTTGGTCTAATCCTGCCGGTAGGCGTTCGTTTAGGTAATGTTTTACTAACCCTCGCGGCAACGAGTCTCTTATCTAAATACGTATCCTCCATACATGTACGTATAAATACAATATACATTGCTTTTATTGTTTCTAGTTCATAGCTCCTACAAGGCAAGTGCGCTTCCTTTTGTACCAAATAACAGCGTGGTACTATTAATAAGGCAGTATGTATGTAGGCGACGTGCTTAAACTACAGGTATGTCAGTGGACTTGTGAAGTAGGTGCACACAAGTCTGCTAGACTTAACAATGAGCAGTTTTCCTCGTACACCACCTACTATAAAATGCATGAGCTACAACAAATCCATATAGAATTCATATGCAATTCACCGAACACAGATTGTTAGTTATTTGAATATTAATTAATAAATGCGTATTTTATGGATACAAGGCACAGCTTATGGTGAAGTCAATGGTTCTTTGTAGTCGTTAGGGAATGTAATATCAGCCCCCGTATTCACAAACGCTCGGATTCGATTTCAATTCGGAAAGTCGTATGTCTATCTCGCTCGCTTTCGTAATGCCAAAACAAGATAGACATACGACTTATCCAATCGAAATCGAATCCGAGCGTTTGTCAATAGGGGACCTGGATACCGAGATTGCGCCCCTATTTTGCGAGATTGATCTCGTACTCAAAATTATTCGCGATCTCGAAAGATTGCAAAGTGACTTATGCCAAAGAAAACATGCAGAAGCGCGCTAGTTAATATTTAATATGTGTTGCCGCTTTCCGACGATGATCAAAGCGCAGTTCATTTTCCTTCCTTTTACTTAATTTGTTTATTTTTTTCGAATTAGTGTAGGTTTTGAATTCGGTTACGAGATTAACGTCTTCAGTAGCGTCCATCAGTTTCAGTAACGTGCAGACAATAATACACGATGTTAAGTGTCGCATCGTTAGTGGAGCGTTATTTTCACCTGACCAGGTTTTATCGGGCCACCTGTACGAGTCGCAGGCAGCCACTGTCAAAGTCGAAGTCTTCTTCTAGCAGCCCCTCCTGCTAGAAGAAGACTTCGACTTCTACGACAGTGACAGAGATACATCATGACAACGTATTGTATGTTGAAATTGTTTTTTTATTTTATTTATTGAGATCTTTTAGGTTCAGCAATTCAAGAGCAGGATTTCTATTCCAGAATCTCGCGAATTCCGAGATTGCGATATATATATACTGCGAGGTTGCATATTAGTCGTGAACATTATGGGGAAGGAAGTGCGCGAATTTGTTTAGTAAATGGCGCTACGAATGTAGGTTGCTGTGGTTTTGGAAGTGCGCTGTGTATGACGAAGGTACCTACTCGTAATAATGGCGAAATGCGGTCGTTTTTTCACGGATGTACAATTGTACACTGAGCTCGTTCAAACAACGGCAATTGGTCACGTAAAAACCAACGGAACTTTCCAAAAATACTTTTTTTATATTTAGGTAGCTATTTTCCTGTAAAGGAAAACTCTATTACAGTTTGTCACAAATAAAAATCTCATCAAAATTCGACATCATAACACTCATGTAGTCATCATATTTGGAATCGTTGGGAAAACATAATTTACCCGAAAGTTGCGAAATAGTCCATAAAATAAGTTTTATTCGTGATATAAGAATTCATGAAAGTCGATGTAAGTGCGGGGCAAGTGCCTACTTATTCAGGAGTAGATTATAACGTCGTCCCACGGGACGGCCGCGGCCTCGTTTATCCTAATAGTGTCATGATTCTGTTCTTTCATGTCTCGTGATGTCACCCACGAGCTGGGTGACCACTAAAAACTGAGTTTTCTCCGTCTGGCCATGCACGTTAAGCTACTGGTCCCGGCAGTCATTTGCAGATCTTTTGCAGTCTGTAAGGTAATCAGTGGCCCGAAAGTCTGACCACCAGTCCATATCGAGAGGTACCGAGGCGTATTAGTTATTACCAGTACTAAATGGGTTGTGGATGTCAGATAGGCACTCTCTCCATGTAAAATATTGGTATTCAGCTCCATCCGTTTGGACAGGAAGCCAATCCCAGCTTAATTGGGAAATGGTTAAAATAATGAGTAAACAAAGATGGATAGACTTGGACCAACTCGGTTCAGTTCCTATAAATAGATAGGAACTGAACCGAGTTGGTCCAAGCTCAGCCCATCTTTGCTGAATCAACACCTGTAACGTGATACTTTTGTTATTGCATCTTTTGCTTGCGTTTTCTTTTTAATTGTGACCCAATCTTAATAAGCCAGTCTACTATGTCATTTTAGTATCTAAAAGGCTGATGATTTGATAGTAGATAGTAAGGATCTGTAGGCATTGCTTGAGCTCTTCTGCCTTAATTATATATACATATAGGTACAGATAGGTATTAGGGACTCTATGGACTTTCTACCGACATCCTCGACTTGCGTGTTGCGTCAACTGCATCGTTCCGTATTTGGTCAACAAAACAGATAGGTACCGAGCTTAGCATGGCGCACTGTATGGCTCGTTACTCTTTGTTCCTATACCACTTTGCATGTTTAAATGAGCTGCGACGTAATACCTCCAACCGTTAGCGTATATTGAAGGTTTGTTCTGGAACCGCCAACGAACTAATGTTTAATTCATTTGACATCATTAACGTGATTAATGATCAATACAACCTGCATCGGCGCTGGCGTCGCGAAACAGGAGAAAGTTTTAGGTCACTAAAGGTTACCGTTATTAATGTAATCCCATACGCAAACCAATATTCATCTTATACTCAATCACCCGGTTCGTACGCTCAGCTCACATTAAAATTTAATAGAGGTTACGATAGTGCCAAGTCATATAATATAACAACAAACACAGCTGTCCTACTGAAATAATGAACTACTTTGGTTAGTAGGAACCTGTCCTATACATAAACTTATGTTTATTGTGCTCATCCATAAGTTCTCATGGATGGTACTTAAAAACCAATTAACTTAAGAAAGCCCAACAAAAACCATGCTAACCCAAACCACGTATACTTATGTAAGTATAATAGTGACAGTTATAAATAAGTTCGGTAAAAACGTCAAGAGATAGCAAAAAGCTCGACGAGAAAGTGACATTTTTATCTCGACGAGTAAGCGTTCTTGTCCCGTCCTGCACGAAAAAAATGGTATATTCTCCCGCGCAAATGACGTGACAGAGCCTACAGAGTTCCGGTCGCCCGCAGCCATAGACGCACGAACCTTTCCGCTGACGAGCCGTCCCAAGTAACGACTGTCAGCAGAACTGAAAGCGTGTCATAAACGTTACAGATTTTTACTGCGGCTTTTTATATTCCCGACAACATTCACAAACTTAGGAATAACTGTAGAGAATAGACTAATATTTCTTCATAAAATATTAGAGACTGTAATTTAAATGCTCGTTAAGTTCCCGGATTCATATCGTACATAATTTAAGTGAGCAGTAGGAGATAGGAGGCACGCGCTCAGAGCGAGCAAACAAAGGACGCAGCGCGGTCAAGTTTGGCGATTCGCAGGCGAATAGTCGGGCCCCGCGCCATAGTCATATCTCCACCACCGTGCACCGCCGCGCGCCGCAATGCGACTCACCATTGTTGCGCTCACCCAAACACCATTATGCAAAATAAATAGCTTTTAGCGTAAGTAATGACCGGGCTAATTATAATGCTACTATGGAAATTAATGTTTAAAGCCACTATCATCGTAACGCTAACGATTTAACTTATGCCGCGACGAGAAGTGCGATTAAATTGTATCATCTGTTTAACAAAGTTAGAGTACATGCATCTCGTTAATCGCGAGGCGGATAACAAATTCACAACGCGCGACAATGTTGACATTGCCAGGGGACACGCTTTCGAGGAAATGTGAAAAGTTACCAACTTAGCCGTTATCTGGAAACTATGCCTCACATCTGCCTTGACGCTGTGCCAAATGGAAAAAGTGCAGTTTAATAACTGTGATGCTTCAATAAGTATGTCACACGTTCACTTAACTAGTTTTATCGATTTTGTCTTTTCTTGGTCAAGTGTTGCCAAAGTAGCAAAGTCTTATAAAGCGATTTTAAAATCATGGAATGTAATTGGCAATCCATTTCCAAGGTCTCACAAACTTACATGTAAGTCGGTAAATGATACAAGTTTGCACAAAATAGGTAGGAATATAGTCACTTTACTTTGTACCAAGTTTTTTTTTTAATTAAAATAAAATATAGATGAGGATGAATAAATTCTTGTTCTTCGAAGTTAGATGTAAAGTATTAACAACTGTGAATGAAAACTATAAAAATCAACGAGAAGAATCAAAAGTTTATCTAACGCTTTACGGAGGATTCTGCAATTTATTACGAAACTCTTATCTATTCTCGTAAACACTTTACACCTCCAAAGTTTCGAGTGAGCTGATAAGTTTAGATTATTTTTTAACGCGTCTTGAAGTGTGAACTGTGATGTGATGGAGCGATACGTACCTAAGTAACAATTTTTTACTAAGAACCGGTATCAGAACACAGCTCAGCCAGTCTTGTAAACTTGTCAAACCCGGTTTCCGTATGCTCCTGATTACTACGCAGTAAATTTATTCACGTCAGTCTTTCTATTTTTAATAAGATTTGCATCCGATAGCTCAGCGTTGCTTTGGCGAACCGGTTCAATCAGTATGCTCCAACACTTATGTGATTTTTCATTAAAATTATCTATTAGTAACTCTTTATGATACCTATTCCAGTTATAATCAAGATAAGCTTGTTTGTGTTCATATGGAAATTAGTAATTTAGTGGACTTACTTGCATAAACACAATTTATGGACTGTAAATCAGGGCTGTATAATACGAGGTTTCGTGTTTTTGAAATAGGTATCTACAATAATTTTGGTATTTCATGGTACGAGCTGTAATAGGATAACGAACAAGTATGGCGGCGGCGCGGCGGTATGTTCTGGCTGCGTTTAAGAGGCTTTGGTTTGTTATTAGCTTTACAAATGTGTGAGCTTAAAGCAAAAATACGGCAGCAGAAAAAAGCGGGAAAATGTTTGGAGCTTAGCGCTCTTTTCAGAGCGTTTTTTAAACGTTATGTTTCACACAACCACAGAAATATGAAAACCAGTTGTTTATTATATCTGTGCACACAACGAAGGGTGGAAATCAAATTCTTGCGTGTATAGGACAACTTGTATAAAGTTTTGCTTGGTGCATCTAAAGAAATATTCTATTACAGTACATGCAGCGACCTTTTAGAGAGATTAATTGAAATAAAAACGAAAAAAAAAAATCGTCCATTTTGTTTTTTTTTTGTTAAAACACCTGAAGACAAATATATTGGTACCCTAAGTGTCGAAATCCGTCCAGCTGTTTGGCTTTCTTAAATTTCTTTATTACCTTGTATATTACGAGGTAGGTAATAAAGAAATTTACAAACCAGATACGCGCGAAAAACCTAACCTTTCTTTCAGTCGGGTAAAAATGCCAGGATAGTTATTAAGTTCCCTTTGACTATTCAAAGCTCCTTCACGATCGTATTTATTAGGGTTGTGTACAACTTCATGTGTATGTATATGGCAGGGGCACTTCTGAATAGTTCTGAACTTTCTTCATTCGCTTCAGGCACTAAGTGCTTGCTCGTAAGTTTTATTTGCTGGTATATTAAACATCGTGCCAGTGACCGCGTGGCGTCGTTATGTAATAAATAATCAACATACAGCGTGTACCAGAAGGGGTATAGTCACATGAAACGGTGACTGAACTACTTTCTCCGTGTAGATTACTCATTTGGGTTGTGGAAGTATTGAAATTTTGTATGGGGCAGCTATCCCATACTTTTGAGTCGTGTAGGTATTAAAGTTTTATATGGACCAGCAGTTTTTTTCCCGATTACTATTACGATCCCATGGAGAACGTTGATCAGTTTGATCTTCTGAATACACTCTAAAATATGAGCGGTTTTTACCGCTGTCCACCCCCTGCTTGTCCACCCCCTGCTTGTCCACCCCGGGTGGACAGTGTCACAACTTTTAAGAGCATACCATTCTAATACACTCTGTATACAGTATACAGTGAGCTATTATGTATGTCTGATTACTATGTGCAACCCTGAGCGACAGACAGGTTATGTAAGACGTACTTGTTTCATGTCTATCAAATTTTTTTAAAGCTACATAATCTTTGGAAGTAAAGACCCCCGTCGACCGCGACGTAACAAGACATTTTATTGCTTGAAACTCACACCGTCGCGGGAAGTTAGGGGTCTACCTTTATTCGCGTGAGGTCTTTTTAGGCCACTTTTATACCGCTCCCTTCTCTTGGTCCCTGACTTCCTAACTAGAAGTTAGGAATCTACGTATTTTGAGCAAAAATACCTCACCTAGTAAGCTAAAATTCTTGCCTTCATCCACTCCAGTGGACACCCACGTCTAAGACCCATACAAATGACATGTCATAGTATACTTACGAGACAGCATTCACTACGATTTATATCTCATAAATACAAATACATTAAAAATAATTATCTTGCCTCACACACTAAGTAATACGAATGGACGCCGATGATATCTCCATACTTGTGAAATGTGACAAAAATTCTGACCCAAATGCAATCTTACAAAATACTCTCCAGACTGTAACACTTTGGCTACAAGATCACAATTTAGAAATTAACTGTAAAAAAACCAAAATGATACAATTTAGATCCTACAAAGCCTCCCCCCTAAGTAATAATGTAATTTTTAATGACACCCCTATAGAATTAGTTACTACATTTAACTTACTCGGTATAAACATAGACACACATCTCAATTGGAAAAAGCACATCGAAACAGTTAAATCTAAATTATCTAAATTTACTTACGCCTTGTTTCAACTTAAGCACAGCACAAATACAGAAACGGCACTATCGGCATACTACGCCTACGCTTACTCATGGCTAAGATATGGAGTGATGTTATGGGGGAACAGCGTAAATGCCAGCGAAGTATTTATAATCCAAAAAAAGTGTGTTAGAATACTGGCCCATATCGACAATACCGAAAGCTGTAAGCCATATTTTGTTAAATTAAAACTTCTAACTTTACCTTCTATATACATACATGACCTTTGCATATTTGTATTTAAAAATAGCAACATTTTCCCTAAAACAAAAGACATGCATAATGTGAACACACGCCATAAAAATAGATTATATCTTCCACAATCTCGGATCAAAATGCTTTACCATAGCCCATACTACATGGCAGTAAAAATCTTCAACAAATTACCGGAACAAATTAAAGAAGAACCCAAATTCAATACATTTAACAGAAAATTAAAAGAATATCTAACACAAAAATGCTTTTACTCGGTCGCAGAATACTTAGAATAAAATGTGAATATGATAGATAGATAATTACTTAGAGCAACTGAAATAGTACTTACACAAAAAGCACACATACATAAGTATACTTACACATAATATAACAAAACAAAGTAATAAAATATAATAATTAATACAAATTAATAAAACATAAATATAATAGAAAATATGAATTAATAAAACATAAATGTAATAAAGAATATAAATTTTTAAAATAAGTATTCTTATGTACAAATTAATGAAATTATAAAAACTGATGCAAGTAAATGCAAGCAAATAATAATTAATATATGTAATAAAAAAATGTATAACGTCATGATATTTATTACAATAACTGTATAAACCTGGATACTAACTTGCAATCCAGTATACATACTAACTGGATGCTTGTTTTGTCCAATCTATTATGTTGCCGTGCCCTAACCGGGTTTCATGTTGGAACTTTGCTATATAGACCAGGGTCGATAATTTTTAAAACCAAAAAAAATAATAGTAGGATGAAACTCATTAGAAAAGGAGAGACATTTTAAAAAAATAAAAGGAAAAATAATTTACGGGCGATCTGAGGTCGGGAAAGGGATGGGGTGAGTTTTTAAGGGTAAAAAACGGTTTTTCTCGATTTCCGGCAAAACTAAAAGTCCTATCGAAAAAAGTCAAATAGAAAAGTTGTAGGTAATAAAAAGATCTAAAACTTTTGTTTTTACACTTTTTTTACATAACCTCAAAATTTATGTGAAAAATCCAAAAAACCAAGTTTTTGGTTTTTTATTTTTATCTTTTACAATATTTTTTTTGTTTTTAACGAAATTTGGTGAAACCTTACCTTTTTATGTCCCAAATACGCTGTAATTTATTTGATTAAAAATATTTATTTTTTCACCTTATTTTGAATTAATATCGAAAAAACACCCTAATTTTCAATCGAAAATTCACCCGTCAAAATATCAGCTTTTTTCAAAAAGTTGGTATGGTTTCTGTTCGTTGAAATCTCTACTTTCCGATGGTGAAAAAAATAATATATGTTACTATAGTAAATCTTCTCAGAAAATGCAAAAAATAAAAAAAAACTCGAATTCCCTCTTTTATTTCATTTACAGGAAATTGACATTCTGTTTCGTTGTCAACGATATAATTAATAAGATAATTAATAAAATTCTTAGTGTTTTCACATGCTGCGCGACCCCTTTTTCTTTCTGTTCTTTTGTTATAAAAATTAGCCATACAAGCAGTGTGATAATGCGCTTTTACTGCGACTAAATCAGGCACATTTTGCAAACGAGCTAAAATCTTTTTATCGAAATCATTTAATGTGTTCTGTTTTTTAATATACTGTCATATATTATCTCTTGTATCGTTGTTTTGAACACATGAAATTTTTTCTTTTGAGAGATTACCGAAAAATCCACCGCAGATAAAGCAAAGAGATTCAAAATTAAATCCAAGAGCATCTTTAATTACTTCTTTTCCTTCCTTTGCTTTTTTTTTGTCTTGAACTACAAAATGTAGCTATTGCGGTCTCATCATTATATTGACTTTGACAACTTCGATGAATAAAAGCTGATGTCAAAGTCTCAATTTTTTTGTATTTATAGTCGATTCTTTTCTTGCTGGATACCACTAAACGATTCAAAGCTGCTTTTTTTATTGCATACACTTGCTTATCATCTGCCTTATTGCAGATGATACAAACAGATTCATCCATACTGATAATCTGAAAAGACAAAAAAAAATGTATAAAATATATATGGAAATCGGCCAAAAGTTTGTTATTAAAAATATATTTACGATATATATTTTATATATTTTTTTGTTATCAATGTCACATGTAATCTAACGTTTTTCGAGTAATTAAAGTGTAAATTTTAATAAATAGCTCAAAATTATTTATAATAATTAAAAAAAAGCTTTCGAATTTTTTTTTTGATTTTTTGCATTTTCTGAGAAGAGTTACTATAGTAACATATATTATTTTTTTCACCATCAGAAAGTAGAGATTTCAACGAACAGAAACCATACCAACTTTTTGAAAAAAGCTGATATTTTGACGGGTGAATTTTCGATTGAAAATTAGGGTGTTTTTTCGATATTAATTCAAAATAAGGTGAAAAAATAAATATTTTTAATCAAATAAATTACAGCGTATTTGGGACATAAAAAGGTAAGTTTTCACCAAATTTCGTTTAAAACAATTTTTTTTTGTAAAAGATAAAAATAAAAAACCAAAAACTTGGATTTTTGGATTTTTCACATAAATATTGAGGTTATGTGAAAAAAGTGGAAATACAAAAGTTTTAGATCTTTTTATTACCTACAACTTTGCCATTTGACTTTTTTCGATAGGACTTTTAGTTTTGCCGGAAATCGAGAAAACCCGTTTTTTACCCTTAAAAACTCACCCCCATCCCCTTCCCGACCTCAGATCGCCCGTAAATTATTTTTCCTTTCATTTTTATAATATTTCCCTCCTTTTCCAATGGGTTTCATCCTACTATTATTTTTTTTCACTTTTTATTATTTTTAAAGGCTTCTACCCTGGTCTAATATATGTAACAACTTGTAAACACATGAATGCAATAAAGAATTTGAGTTTGAGTTTGGAAGTGAAAGTACAGCCTGACTTATCAGTCCAGTTAAATTGTAAATGCTAAGTAGCTGTTCGAATCAGATTTTTGTTAAGAAACCTCACCGGCCAAATGCGAGTTGCACACAAAGGGTTCCGTACCTGATGGTACGGAACCCGTGCAAGTGTCTACCTGATGGTACGGAACCCTTTGTCTTTGGCAGATCATTCATCTGTCAAGCCTTTTCCCAACTATGTTGGGGTCGGATTCCAGTCTAACCGGATGCAGCTCGGTACCTACCAGTATTACATGGAGCGACTGCCTATCTGACCTCCACAACCCATTGAGTACTGCGTAATACGGGTTGCGTACGACCATACAATATTAAAACTTACTACAACACGTACTTCAAGTACTTGCTTCACTAAAAATGGAGCATAAGCGAAGAACTAAAAGTCACGCGCAAATAATCAAGGGAAAGGAGCATGGTGTTTGTAAGTCGATGGGCTAACAACCTGTCATTACTGGTGTGTTATTGCAATCGCAATCTTATAACCCATTACGTTATTGCTTCACGTGTCTTCAAACGTCAGGAATTATATCTTAGAAGCAACGGTTGTCTGTCTATAACAACGTTTCAATGAGAACTCGTTATGCAAAGCACGTGTTGTTTTTTTTATTAAGTTCGTCTACTAATTTCGTGCAATATTCCACTTGTGTTTTCAGGAACAAATAGACACGTTAACATTATTTGTAACTAGCTGTCCGGCGCAACTTCGTTTGCGTCACATTTTCCCCGTTTTCGCAACATTTTTCATTGCTGCTCCACTCTTATTGGTCGTAGCGTGATGATATATAGCCTTCCTCGATAAATGGGCTATCTAACACTGAAAGATTTTTTCAAATCGGACCAGTAATATCGGAGACTATTCAATGCAAACTAACAAACAAATAAACATACAAACAAACATTCAAATCTTTCCTCTTTATAATATTAGTTTATATCTAGTCAGATCTCAATACTGGTGTAAAAAGTCGTGTAACTCTAAAGAGTTTGCTCCAAAATTGAATTTTCACGGAGACCGTGTGTATGTAGTATCACGGCGGGAGCAAATAATTGTTATCACACGTAACTGTCTGCGTTCCACATACTCGTTGTGTTACGACGACACGATATATACGTTTAACTGTAAATAGTGTAGTGCAGCGGCATTGTCTTAACGCCATAATGTTTACATAATATCTTATTACCTACTTTATTTTACAACATGATTTTTCTTCAGTGACGTCTACTTTCAATTCATTAAACATACCGCTCTTATTTCCAAATTGTATTATCTCTTTCCATAAATAGCTCATCTTAGAATGACTTATCTGATACAATTACAAAACTCCCACGACAACATCCCTCGAGCTGACCTTTGCCCACAATTTCACTGTCATTCATAACCATTAAGTCCAAAATTGGAGTGTTTACAGAAATTTGACCGTCAGCGTCGTGATACAACAGTTAACTGAATTTCCATAGTCGTGGGGGTCGATTATTGGGCAACGATCGACCGTCACGAGCCGCTAAGTTTCTACTCGACATTAATTAGGTTTCAATTTGCGCAGACTAATAAAGCTAGCTCAGTTTGCTTACAGGGGAATAACTTACCGTTAGTAGTAAGTAGCTGCTTATTGCAGCGCTGAAAAACTGAGCGGTGCTGTTATAACAGCTGCAGTTAGCATAAATACAAGTGTAATGTTCCCGGAAGATGTTGACCAGCAAGTCTCGGTGTTCATAATAATCTGCATTCTTTAGTTCGCAATTAAAGCCTTTCATTTCTGCCATATTTTTGTTTTTATGGACCACTTGAAATTAAAACGGTTAAAATTGTAACAGACTCGACTTTTACCTCGATCTTGTTTCTCCAATTTGGCGTCGATTTTTATTTTAAATCATCATAACTTAAATGTTATCTAGACACAAATAAAAGTGAAGTGTCTGCTTGTAATTTCAAACAGCTTTTTACTGAAAGTATATACGGTACTTTTAGCAAAAATATTTTTTTATTTGTCTTTCTGTTTGTTCCGGCTAATCTCTGAAACAGCTGGACCGATTTTGATGGGGAGTTGTACTGGCATACAGCTGATGTTTTAGGGGTATGAGGAACAGGGTGGAAAGTTTCTCAATACTCCATTGAAAAAGGAGGATCCTCCGACCAGACAGGCGTTGTGTCTGGCGGGCAACTGCCCGACCGTTGTTGTCGGGTTTTTCTGTAGGAAATTGATGTTAGTTCTTCCGTCGTGTCATAGATGGCGCTCTAGTACTTTTTGTAGTAAGTTGCTTTTTGTAGGTCGCTACAATGTTAAAAGGTCTAATTTAGGCTACTTTTATTTTAGAAAATAGTTTAAGATTCTTTGCAAAACAATTAAAACCCTTGAAATTGTTAAAACATAGTCCGATTAAAATAGTAATATTTTTATAATAATTCCACGCGGATCGGTCGTAGCAGGTAGTAAATTAGTATTAAATCAGGAACCCAGTTAAATTAATTCGGCTACCTGTATGCGTATGCTGCCTTGCTGCCTTGCTTGCCACACACTTTTTTACGCAGGGTGAGGGTTGAGCTGTTTTTTAACACAAATAGAGCTTCTGTAGAAATATTTCAACCCAACCACAATATCGTTTTATTGCTTTTGATGCAAGAGATCACAGCCTTCAAATAACACGTGTGACTACTTTTAAATATTAAAAAAATCAGGACTCCTGCGACTAATTAACAATTCTGGAAAATATTGACTTTTAATGTATTTCGCAATTAAAAGTACCAGTTTCGCAGGGCAATTAGGCAAAAGAAGATTCTTTTGTACTCATTCGTACAACAATTAAGTTTTTTGTTTTTATTCGCTGATGCAGTTGTACGAGTAACTGCACCTGGTAAGTGTTATCGCTACATCTTGAGAGCGTTACCCTTTGAAATAAACGATGATTTTCAACCCAAAGGTACAAAACAGCAACCCGTTGCATTAAACAAGAACGCACGTAACCTATTTTAGAGAAATTCTCGCCCATAAATAGTCAATATAAAGTCTAGTGTCGGCTGCAGACAATCTCTATCAGAGAGTCCTGGTAATTCAGTGTCACCCTCAGAGGCAGGCCATACGTTTTACCGACTAGCTTCGATGCTCTTTGAACTACGGAATGCTTCGTAAACTCCGTAGTTTACGGCTAACGCGACCCAAACGGTCAAGACGGTGCGATATCATTTTTACTATCTCCAGAACAAAAGCTATGCTTAAATAATGCACTGGGGTTACGAAATGCCCGGTCGACCGTAAAATATCGGATAATGGTTTTGGTCTGGTTATTGCATGCCCTTTTCTTTTATTAAGCAAATTGATTGCTAACTTCAAGTTTGTCATGAACTTGTTTTCTGTGATATTTCGTAAAACTGGTAACCGTTTTCATTGACCGTTGAAGAAGTGCTTAGTTTTAGTTCAGAGTTTTTTCAGCAGAACTTTGTAAGAATGTGAGAGTGAAACACACTGCAAAGGTCGACAGCAGTTGTGTGAAGTAAAGGAGAGTATACAAAAGGAAATTTATATTTCATTTTAATTAGTACGTAGAAATTACAGAAGATTAAAACATGACAGACTCGAAGCAATATAAAACGATGACCCAAAGTTGAGTTGAGAGGCTCAATTTCATATTATTGTAAACAAAATAATAATAAAAAGCCCAGAACTGTATATAGGATCGCGAATTACATTTTGGTCGGGGAAATGCCAGAGATTCAACTTTATGTGGGCGAAGTAAATAGAGTTATTTTTTGCTATGCCACCCGCGGTCTCTCACTCCATCTGATTCGCCGTTTATAGCTGGGATAGTGCGAAAAGAATCGTAAAATCCTCGATAAAAGCTTTTATCGCGTCCACACTTCAACGATTGCTTCCTTTTTCGTTTTGTAATTCAGTCATGATTACCTACCTAAATTCATATTACCCAAGGCAAAACGATTTCCGCAAAAAGTATTGTGCTCAACTTTCAATAAGTTGAAAAATAATCTGAATCAAATACAATATTTTACAGCAATAAAACCCATTAAGGATAATTTATATCGCCATTTTAAAAGATAATTCGCCCATGAACGCTCCCGAAGGCATCGGGAGTCACGACGCGATCTCGCTCAGCTCCAGGGAGAGCAGCTAACCTCGTTACTTACCGATACGACTCCGACTAGATTTTGCAAGCGAGCAATGGCTCTGTAATTCATTATCGTCGTTGCAACCGGCGCACGGCGCGGTGCGGCTCCAGCGCGGCGGCGGCGCGGTTGCGGCGCGGCGCGGCTAGCGGCGAGCCGCGATCATTTGTGCGCGCTCGTGATTACGGCTACGCTCAATGGAAACCGATTTCCTCTCATACACTCTCATTGAGCGCCACTTTCTGAACGCATTATCACACTAAACTATCACGACTATAAAACAAGGCTTCCTTAGCTATTGCAATTGGATGTGTAATTTACGTGCTCGTTTACCGGCGCAGGGAGCATCTTCGCGGAGACTTTATAACTGCTAAGGAGGCTTGGCTAAAAACTAGAATAATTAATTTAAACTATACATTAGTATTTAATAAATAATACTAATTTATAGTTAATGATTGACTCTTTTGCTGCTATTTGTTTCTTTTTATGACATTTTATATGTTTCGAGTAGATACATTTACCGATATTTGTCTGGCTGTTTTCGTAGGCTTGCTACGAGCTACGAAAAACGCTTAGATTTATGTCAGTCTATGTTGTCTGGCACCATACATACATAGACAAATCGAGTTCCAATGCATCAGTTACAGCAACATAAATTTTCGAGTGCGTTCACGTTAACAGAGCGGATGTCAGGAGATGAAAAATATAGTCGCGACGGGCAGTGCGGCGCGGCGGTACGGCGTCGGAGCGGTGCGGTGCGGCGGCGGCGGCGGCGGCGGTCCGTGTCAATGCGACTGATTGCGACTGCACCGCGGACTGAATCAACCCGCGCACACAATCCCTCATTTGCATACACACACCTCCACATACGTGAACAGCACAATTTTATCAATGATTAAGCTCAAGCTACTGGCGCATCTTGGATAAATAACTTCCCTGTCACGAACAAGACGATTTATGGAGTTGGATTGTTTTTTCTTCTATGTAGGTACTTAGTAGTAGCATTTGTTGAATAGTCATCATAATATACTGGCTTAGTATTGCGTTTTGAATGGCTCACTTTGTTGTAACGAACAGCACGTTGAGCCGATACGCCTTTATTAATTGAAGCAAACACCCCCGTACTTTGCCCTATCGTTGCTTGTGTCTGCCCTCTACGTGTAGGTACTTATCACATAGCACGAACGCTCCTCCCGACATACAACAGTTAATATTATTATGGGACCAGCAAATCTCTGCGCGTGATATTCATAATAAGAGATTATTTTCTCACATTAGGAGGTACGTGACTTGTGCTAAATTACTCGGTTAAAGCAACAAGTACCGTTGTATTTGTCTTTAATAAAAGCGCCATCGATCGCCTTGCTTGCAGGCTTACATTATAATGGAATAACATCAAATTGTACCAAGCTTAGGACCGTTAAAAGTGAAGTACTGGTAAATGTTAAATAGAGCGGGAATGAAGGGAATTATTTGTAGTTGGGCGATTTCGATGAGGGTCGGTTCGTATTTGCTCGCGGCATCACGCGCTGGTAAACCGCGCCTTAACGCCGCGCTACGCTTTATAAGAGAACGATTTGTGTTTTAACCGACTGTTGACACGCTCGAGACCCACTCGTACTTTAGAATAAATGGGAACCTAATTGGAAAACTCCAATTTAGATTGTTTGCAAAGTCCTTTATTTAATACAGTTTCCAATTTGACTGTCATGACCGCGGGGTTATTTTATTTTTTACTTCCTTCGCAATAATGTTCGTAATTGATCGTGCCCGTCGCACTTAGTTCGGTTAGGTGGTACTTGTTCATGTTGCGGTTACCCATTCATAATAGAAGTTTAACTGCTCCATTGTATTCCAATCACGTCTGGTACAACTATTTACTACATTGTTTCGATGACAATTGCATGTTGTTTTTGAAGTTAAGTCGAATAATTAGTTGTTCCAAGTACTTACTCGGGCTTCGATGTCCCAAGGCAATTAGTATTGAGTTTGTTCGTGTTCAATTTTGACACGGGTCCGAAGGCGAGCTGCTTAGTTCTTTGTGTGCTGGTTGATTATACTATCGTAGTAAGTATCGCTTGACTTTCTATTGCAGGCCGCATTCAATTGATTGTTGCCTCGTGGCTAGCGGCCGCGGCCACCTCAGTAGCCTGTATAAGCACAATCATTATGAGATGAGATCTTATCCAGCTACACACCAATCGCAGTAGCAATGAATATGGCATCATGATGAATATGGCCCCTGATGTAGAAAGTGGCGGGAATCGTGGGAAACGCGACACAATCAGATGTATAAACAATAGGTAGGACGCCGATTGTTATATCTACACATAAAAGATAGAAAATTCTCAGGACTATTGTTAAAAATAAAAAGATTTTCTGAAAATGTTGTTTTAGACATCAAGGTTCGCATTCACACGACCCTGGCTAATTCTACGATGTCGGTATAACATCAGTCTAACAACGCGACTAAAACATTATAAATGTAGGATTTGTTATGAATAATCCAGTAACCAGGGGCCTGGGCCCAGAGTTATTCTGATTTATGACAATCAAGAAAATCCTACTTATACATACTAATAATGCGAAAGTTTGTGAGTATGTCTGGATGTTTGTTGCTGTTTCACGCAAAAACTACGGAACGGATTTGGCACACAGATAGTTTATAGCCTCAATTAACACAAAGGATACTTTTTATCCCAGAAGTACGATCACTTGGGACAATTACTGAACTCTACGCGGGCGAACCCGCAAGCATTAGCTACTCACATACAATAAAACTTCTAACTTCTAATCCCAACGAAATGTTTCCAACCATTCTACTTACATCATCATCATCATCATCATTTCAGCCGTAAGACGTCCACTGCTGGTCATAGGCCTCCCCCAAGTGTCGCCACATTGACCGGTCCCGTGCGACGGTGCGACTCGCATCCAGCGTATCCCCAAGATCCCAGACCTTCACCAAGTCATCGGTCCACCTAGTGGAAGACCTTCCAACGCATCGTCTTCCAGTTTGCGGTCGCCATTCCAGAACTTTTCGGCCTCATCGCCCATCCGTCCACTGCCCACTGACCAGTCCAGTGACTGTCCAGTCTGCCCACTTAAGTGGCAGTGGGCAGGGCACATTGCTCGCAGAACGGTACTACCTATGCATAAAAATAAATATTTATTATTGTCTCTCTTCTTGAGCAAATTAGTGAGTTTGTATATTTGAGGAGTCTATTTAAAAAGAAGAAAAGATTGGGTAAAATGTGAAAAACATACATACATACATACATTGCAAGTTAAATAAAAGCTTTTAAAAAAACAGAGTTAATTCTAGAAATAAAAGTGTACAATATCCAAAAAGGCTCGATGGTTGTCCACAATGGAGCGCTGGTGCCTGTACTTATGTATGGAAGTAAATGTGGTGTACCTATGCCAAAATAGATATGAAAGTAGAATAAAGTACTTAATTACTGTGAAAATCCGTTCCTTTCGAAGCATTTACTTAAAGTTTGGTGTACCTAACTTTGGATGAAAGATTGAGGAATGATATCTTTATATAACGTTGCAGTTAAATGATTTCGTGACAAAATTGACAAGAGTACCTATGCTTCGATGGTTCCTAGAGTCATATTGAGAGGATGACTAAAAACAACAAAAAAAAAAACCGGCCAAGTGCGAGTCTTACTCGCACACAGGGTGCCATAGCCCCAAACAATATTTTGAACTGTCATTCATTAGTTAGTAGTATTAGTTAGTAAACTTCCACTCAACCGCAAAGCTAAATTGGTTTCTCATAGAATGTTAATGAAAAACAAAGTTACTGCTGCAGTTTGATGAAAAAGTCCCTTAGCTCAAAAACTAAACATCATATCTTATTGAAACCAATTTTCGTTGATAGTTTTTTTTACGTTCTACAATCCTAAATATTTTCAGAATTTTCCTCCTCTTGCTTTAGAAATTAGAGGGGGGGACACGCATTTTACCACTTTGGAAGTGGCTCTAGCGCAAACTATTCAGTTTAGAAAAAAATGATATTAGAAACCTCAATATCATTTTTGAAGACCTATCCATAGATACCCCACACGTACGGGTTTGATGAAAAAAAGATTTTTGGTTTTCAGTTCTAAGTATGGGGGAACCCCAAAATTTTTTGTTTGTTTTTCTATCTTTGTGTAAAAATCTTAATGCGGTTCACAGAATACATCTACTTACCAAGTTTCAATAGTATAGTTCTTATAGTTTCGGAAAAAAGTGGCTGTGACATACGGACGGACGGACAGACAGACAGACAGACATGACGAATCTATAAGGGTTCCGTTTTTTGCCATTCGGCTACGGAACCCTAAAAAGGTATTTAGTATAACAAGGAATATGTGAGTGGAAATGCTGGCGGCCCTAGAAGAACATACACTACCCTTATTAGTGATATTCTTCCGAACGGTCAGTGCCTAGTACAGTGCCCGGCACCATTACCTGACCCATCTCACTAAGCAATAAAGAGGCACATGGGTCAGGTAATGCTGCTCACTGACTGTACCAGCAACTAGCATGCGTGTTTGACCTCATGATTGTATGAACATGTACGAAGCAAAAATTGTATGTAGGATCTTAGCAGGTGTTCTGTAGTTCTAGCCTAACCCGTGGAAAAATGCGTGAGTTTATGTGGCTTTTTACCACATGTCATCCCGCGATGCTGTGCCAGTAGTGGGCTCGTACCCCATAGTGGGTACCCTTAACGCGTAGTCGCTTAGTTTGTAAGTAGTTTTATGCTCTGGCTTACTCTCAAGGCACACAGGATAGTCCGGTTAAGCAGACAACATCCTCTTAGGTTGAACTGCGAGATGCTATTCCTAATAAAAAATAAAAATAAAGATGAAATAACCATCACTTGGTCGTAAGCTGAAGAAGTTATTGTGTCTAGCAACATAAGGTATTGTAATGGGTCCAATTAACAAGGTGACCTGTTATTTCCACAACAATTCCTTATGTTTTGGTTTCACACTTCATATGGAAATAAAGAATCGTGGAAACATTGGATGTTTGCTATGATATCTTTTCATTTCTTACTAGTTTTTGCTGTACCTACATTCGCATGACAGCATATGTTATGGAAATCGTGTGACTAACAAATTGATTTACTTTGACAACATCCGTCCGACGGATACTTCACCTATACCTTAGTCAACTCGTACCTACCCGAATAATAGCCATAAGTGGATAAGAATTTAAATATTCTTGACTATAAACATCTCTATAGGTACGACAGAATTGGAAAGCTTTGTAATTTAATTTACATTTTGCTATCGGAACATTAATTTACCTACAGTATGACTACTTCAAGTGTGCTTGTCAAGAAAACAAAGCATCGATATGTCGAATTTGGTACATTTATTTTAGTTCTGTATTTTCCCGCCTGCACAGATAAGTTGGCTGGAGTGTATGTATGGTAATTTGAATGCATTGAAATTGAAACTGACGTTGCCGTATTAAAGTGTCAACATCATAAAACTGTATTTTCACAGTTTATTTACAGCTAGCTGAGCCAGTTAATCTCAGGTTTGTGTTAAAAAATATGTTCTACAATCTTTCAACCCTCATGGCTCAGCTACAGTTGGTTGTTTTCCCAAATACGGATACGATTGCTTCTGAAAGACGGACAAGCGTACGAATGTAAAAAAACGGGGTCTAGTATGGGGCGTCTTTGTGCATTCTTTTTCGACTTTATTCCAAACACTCATGACCTACCTAGCCATTTCCCAACTATGTGTCAGCTTCCAGTCTAACCGGATGCAGCAGAATGATGGATGGACCAGTAGGTATTTTACATAGAGCAACTGCCTATCTGACCTCCACAATCCAGTTTGTACAAGGTAATAAGATTCGGGCCACTGACAACCTGTAACGACTGTCAAAGATCTACAAATGACAGCCGGGACCAAAAGCTTAACATGCTTTCCGAGGCACGGGTGAAACTCGGTATGTAATGGACCCCAACCTAGGCAAGTGCACCTTAACCTACAGATACTAGTGTAATAAATGCATCGGGTGCCCTTTCAGTAAAGTCTTTCTAGTACCCGAAAACGGGGTCACGACTAAGTTTAATTGTGTCATCAGGTTAGCCAAGTTGATAGGTAGTGGTAAATTAACATTGAAAGGACTATACACATTTCATTTTGTGGTTCCCAAGCACTTTCCGTGTTACGAGAGCGCACAGATTATACAAGGTGTTGTTTTGCATCCTCGTCAAATTCAAGGAGGTAACTATGGTAATGATTCTCGTCCCGAATCAATAATAAAATGGGTAGGTAATTTTTATTTAAGGAAATCGGTAAGAAACACCCGTGTTTTAAACGTGGCCCGCCTAATTCTCGAACTATAACCGCGCTTCCACACATACAAACATCTCAAACGTTTATTCAATAATTTCTTATACTTTAATCCACGTTAAGAGGGTTACACAGAAATACTGACAGCGTTTATTAATAATTAACTAGGTAATGTAATTTTAATTGATTATTTATGTCTTTTGTGACAACCTCCTGAATTTTGACGAGGATGCAAAACAACGCCTTGTATACTGATAATGATAGGAATCAGTGACTCTGCCTGTCGCGCGGTTATCTTAAAGGCTCAGCCACCGTAACACCGTAATGACTTTAGTCACGGCTGCCTCGTCCGCCATGTTTATTTCTAGAAATTTTCAACAGCTCCAATCCATTCAGTCCTACCTTGAATGAAGTTGTGATCGAAGATGTCTGAATATACATACGTACGACAGACGGGACAACGCGATCTGGATTCTAGTTTTCTGTCCCGTTCATATATTTCTGAACAGTATAACAAACAAAGAAATAATGAAGCACGTCAGCAGCGACTTTCGTGCGTAGAGTATCTTGTCTATCGTCTGCATGC
Source organism: Cerastis rubricosa (assembly GCA_949152445.1). Taxonomy (NCBI): domain Eukaryota; kingdom Metazoa; phylum Arthropoda; class Insecta; order Lepidoptera; family Noctuidae; genus Cerastis; species Cerastis rubricosa. The sequence continues at coordinate 11,600,390 of OX424525.1, read as the reverse complement.
CATCATAGCATTGTTGTATAAGCGCTCAGCCGGCACCAACTACTCCTCATTGGTACATTAATATTATAGGAAACAATGCCGGTAATTATTACGACAGCCATCGCCGTCCTAAAATATGATCTATATTTTAGGACGGCGATGTCTGTCGTATTCAGTCTCGGTGATTCAGTCTTCAAAATGTTTCACTATTGAAATCTCACTTTATTTGCGATCCAAAAACGCAAAAAAATTAAAAAAAAATTATAAACTTTCCACCTTATAAAAACTGACACTCCGTGATTCAATTACTAGAATACAAGAAAAATTCAAACAACACTATTAAAGGGACGCAAACCGAGCAACTGACTCAACGCGACTCTTTATTTTTATTTTTTTCTGTCGATTGGCAGAATACAGTTCGACACGAATGTCTCGATTTTATTTCTCTGGTAAATAATATTTTATGAGATTGTCTCCGATCTGGAGTAAAATCGATGCCTATAAAGAGAATATTGAAGTGCGTCGTTGGTGTCCTCCGATGGTACGAAGACGGCACTTAAATCAGTCTTAATGTCAGGTTATGCAAAACAACGGAAATGTCAGCTTGCAGACATCACAGCTATTGATCACGTCGTGTCGAATTCTCACACTTTTAAACTTGCACAATTATTAATAAGTATACAAATCTGTTTTTAGATTGGTTATGGTGAGGCAAGTACCTACTACAATACTCAAAACTGCTTCCAATCCATATTTCTATACAACTGTTTGTAAGCTTAGATGTAGGAGGCAATTTTAAAAAAATCTTTTACCAAGAAATATCTTTTTTATACTTGGAAAGGAACTTCAGGGTCCTAAGCTATATCCCCGCTCAAATAAAAGCGGATATCCTTTAAAATATTATGATAGGTTATATAGGATGCTGATATAACTAACCATTGAGTAAGTCATCGAAAAAAAACGAATAGAACTGAGCTGACTCCATTATAAGAGCGGACTGCACCTATTAAAACGAAGTCAGCTATTCGGTTACGTCTAATTGATTCAAAATGATAGGTTGTGCCCAGCTTGAAACGATTGAAGACTTAATGTTATGATTACTCTTTAGTCACAGTGTTTGCGTTAATAAACATTAATTTCCTTGAGCTGTTCAAAGCTACAGTTACACTGAAACGAAATTAGTTTCAGCCAAGTGTTATTACAGTACGTAATACGCTCATTTGCGCGTTCGGGCACACTTGAGCAAATGACACCCTTTTTAAAGAGAAATTGGTCTCCACAGAGGCATTTCGTCCACTTCAAAGAGGTCATAGACTCGTGTCCGACAAAGGAGACACGTGCGTCTATTTGATAGTTAGAGGTTTTATGCGAAATCTACGTACCTGCGCCGCCTAGACAATTACCAGCTTATACACAATAACAAAAATCAATAGTCGAATGGGCATTCATCACATAGTTCAAATATTGTGTGATACTCATGGATGAACTGGTTATAAACGTTTATACAGAATTTCGTAGAGAAGCCGTGTAGCGCGGTCAATGACTCCTTGTATCAACAATGCCAGCTCAGCTTATATTTCAATTCATTACTTCTATACTACAATATAGTTGCTAAATGCAAGCTTTGTGATATGTCGGTAAATTGCGATATTTGATTCACTTCTTTTTATAAGCATAGTATCTGTAACACAATTTTGACACTACCCTCACAAAATTACATGACTTAAAATGATATCGACGGTTTAAGGTATGAAGCTGTACTGCACCACATTTTGCATTCATTATCACTAAACCCTGTGAAATGAAGTAGATTAAGCCCCGTTACCCCTTAGTACCGCGGTCGTGTTCAGTACAAATTAACAAATAATTTCACTAATGAAAGTGCGATGGCCTCACCACGCTCTCTAATTTATGGTGTACCTGTGTAACGTCTGCCCAATGTTAAATGTTCTGTTACAGGTGATACTGTGATTCGGGCAATTGAGCCTTTTAGCGTGAAACGACACATGCAAGGCATTGACGATGGCGTAACTGTGACAATGTCCTCGAGCTGTGAATTATAGATGGTTGACACGTTATTCGTGAAAAAGCAACGACTTTCACCTACAATTTTATTAACAGGTGCGACGTTGGCTACTTGTTTAGACATGCGCGTAATGAAATAACACGGAGCTTAGTAATTACACACTTACAATAACTACACGTAATTTCGAAAGTGTCAAAATTAAAATCGATTAGAGCTCAGCTCAGACCGATTGATTACGAAACATCACGGTAAATTAAGATCCAAAGACGACACCGATTAAGAACTATCCTAACATAACACGTAAAATCTGTTGAATAACTACGCGTCGAATCTGGGTTTCCAGTCTGTAGCTAATTCAAACCGCTTTGATGCAACAATAAATTCTATAAATTGGACGTGGTATCACAGAATGCTGAATAGTAATGCGGGTTGACAGCAAATCTCGTCCGTCGGCTAAATTGACAGGTATGAGCGGTGCTAATCACCGCGACGTAGCATAGCCTGCCTCCCGGCGCGCCTCGGACACACCGCCTGTGCATTTACATAATGAAATTACAATTCATTACAGAGTGCAGGCCTAATTGCGCTAACTTTATAATGTACATTTCCATTAGATTACTAATGTAATTGCAATATGATTACTTGATGTAGCTGACAATGTTGGCTCACATTAGGAACTTGAGACACGAGGAAACAAAACTTGTGTTTTACCAGCTTTTATTTTACCTTCATGTTTGTATGTTTAGTTAGGTCAATCTTGCAGCTGAATATTAAAACAGTTATCCCAAAACGATTGAGCTGCAATTTTGCATACAGGTTTAGTCTTGAGGACAATACTGACAATGCATGGTTGCTAAGTGACGTCTTTCTTAATCGAATATGGCCAACTCCCAAATATTGCAGACCTGCTATTTTTTATGAACCCCCATGACATGGGTATCAATTAAAAAGGTTTGTTGCGAAGAATGCGAAAAAAAATGCGCCTACTTTTAAAAACATGTTCAATAAAATGTTTTTAGGGTTCCGTACCCAAAGGGTCAAACGGGACCCTCTTACTGAGACTTCGCTGTCCGTCCGTTCGTCCGACCGTCTGTCACCAGGCTGTATCTCATGAGCCATGATAGTTAGCCAGTTGAAATTTCTACAGATAATGTATTTCTGTTGATGCTATAACAACAAATACTAAAAACAGAATAAAATAAATATTTATGGGGGGCTCCCATACAAAAAAAGTGATTTTTTTGTTCGTTTTTATAAATAATGGTACGGAACGCTTCGTGCGCGAGTCCGACTCGCACTTGAACGGTTTTTTTTTACTTAATACTTTTACTTGTCAAACTTTCCCGAATAATAGAAAATTGAAATAGAAAAGTGAATTATGTGAATCTAGCTGAGTAAAGACCAAGTTTCTATATTTCACGGGAATCAATACCCAATGCATCATATCAATAATGTCGATGTCACTAGATGTACTGTAATCGTTTTGACAATAGTTTCCCACGTCGTTAACGTCAATAATAAAATAAATTCATTTCTATCAATATATCTAATCTCGGTAGTTGCCGGCTCCGGCCGCAGGAGCGGTCTTTGGATCCAGTTTTTCTAGCACTCGGGAATGCAGTCCATTGCACCTGCCGTACAACTACTACCTTGAAAATAAATCGTAATTGATAGCTTACTAATCAAAACAGCGCAGCTTTATAGCTACAGTGAATAATGTTACTACTTTCTAATAAACCCGCTGATCAATAGGAATATAGTAGTACGGTTGGACTAATGATTAGCATGGTGTAATTTGTTTGTATAAAGTTACTGTTGAACATATACGTCGCTTCCCGAACCGATTCCATTTTTACACGTCAAAACTTTTGGAGCTTTTGACTTGAATAAAGTTATAATACAAAACGAGGCATGGGCAAGAAAAATCAAAAACCGAACGACACTTTTTAACTGCTGTATTTCATGACCGGATTTAGCGTTGTAATATTTCATCTTAACAATGAAACCAGTAAATATGAGTAACAACTACAACGATAAAACCTCAGACGGGTATTTTATGGTTGAACCTTGAACGAAACTAGTTGTAAATTGGTAAAACATTAGCGTCGCGTGCGACATCAATACGTAATAAATATAACTGTTGGCGAACTTGTGGCGAACACCGCACACCATTGAACCAAGCCAGCTGGAACGCGCCCTGAATATTATGTGCGTGTCACCAAACTACATTTTTCTGTCTGCGATGTTCGTACAACCTGCGAGTTGCGTGTCACCAAAATTTTATTACACTTGGCAGAAAAAAGTAGTTCACATAAAATGTCTACGAGAAGCTCTTTGTTCAAACAAATTCTTCATTTTAAAAGTACTCAAAAGGCCCGTTCAAAGATGTAATCAAAAAGACTCGGTTGATGCTCCTGTTTCTGAAGAGGACGCGAAGTGGAAGAGGGCAGATAAGAAAAACAGTCTATCAAAGAAATTAAAAGTACATTAGGTAGGTGTCTTGGATGGAACCATTTATCATTATTGTGGTAACTCCTGAGGGTCTATACATATTTGTGTTTACAGTGTACCTACATTCAGGTAAATACAGTTCCTGTCAAGTGCCAAATGTCTGAGGACAACAACGAACCTACAAACAATCCTATAGGTACTATAATTTAAATGATATCTGAAATTCAACGCAAATTCTCAAGTTTTCATTTTTTTTTAAATACTTATATTTAGTTGTCGTAATTAGTTTTAACGTAATTAGATTCTGTATATTTTCAGCTATACACATTTTTTGTTTTCGTGTAGCTGCAGTAGTTTACGAGAAAATAAGCTTTAAATGGGAAGTGGCGCGGGGGTCTTGCGCGGCAAAAACTTCCGAGTGCGCGCGGGCATGTTTGCGGGGTAGCATGTTGACCTTGAACATTTGGTTTAGATCTGATCTAATTTAATGAACAGCAAGCGTTTAGAAGAACCCCTGCAGTTTACGACCTGACCGTGGCTGCAAGATTAAAAAATACTGTACCATTGAATTTCCATGCAATAAAGAATCAGAGCGAATAAATGGCTCATTGTCTGAAGGATACTTACACCAGCCTACGTAGTTCAGTTTAAAGACAATACTAATGTCCTCACGCACACTAAACTTGGGTGTTTCAAACAAACTAACATTCGACAAACTTCACAATGGCAGAGGTAAACAGGATACTCCATTGTTTTAACTTCGGCCAATAAATGATTGTAATCTTTGTCGACTGAGCAAGTTCCTGGGACAAACTTTTAATTAAAAGTTGAAATTCCCAAGTTATTTCGCATTACACCTCATTATGCACTGAAAATAAATTCTACGTCTATCCAAGGGAGGATTAAGTACTTGTCTTATAAATTATTTCAAGATTCAAGTTTTTGTAATTTTATTATCTTATAAGTTTTTAAACTGACATGGCATGGCACTAACACTAAGAAAGTTTATCCGTGATCATGGCGTTTGCAACAGCGCTGAAATATCGGGAACTCAAAACAAATAGTATAATAAACATGGCAAAACTACAGTTTTTAGTGTTATTGATAGTGTTATTTCCTTTATTCATTTCTATATTCAAATTTGCTAGAGTTTTAAATATTCCTTATAAAAAATATTTAAAAAAAAATCATTTAAAACCGGTCAGTACTCCAGAGAAAGGAATCTGCCAATAATAAGTGCCGTGTCCAGGAGTACCGCTTTCTGAATGAAGCCCTTGATCCAGCTGCCTAACGAGAGCCCGATCAGATATTAGTCGAAGTTCTTGGCAATTAGACCATTGGTGATACGACTATCGGCGCAATGATCGCTGAGTCCACATCCCACACGTCGACAACCTCGCCAGCCAAGTTAAGATACTTGATTTGCATTCGGCTTTCACGAGGTTCTCGTCATGCGGAACCGCTATGTCAACAATAATTGCGCGCCGCTCTTATCGATCCACCACCACTAAATCAGGCTTATTGGCTACAATAGTCCTGTCAGTGATGATGGATTGATCCCAGTACAGTGTGATATTGCCATTATCGAGAACTGGGTCGGGCACATATCTATAGTACGGCACTTCCAATTTCACAAAGCTGTATTTTGGAGCAAGTTGCTGATGGATAATCCTGGCTACAAGGTTGTATCAAGGTAGTACAAGGTAGTATACAAGTATTCTCCGTTAGCTAGACGAGAAAACTCGGAAATAAGGTGACTTATTGATTCGCCCGGACGGTGGCATACTCGACATGTGTCACAAAATTTCGCTCGCTCTTGCAGACTGTAATGTCTTAGATCTTGACTTTTTCTAAAAGTGACCAAGTAACACCTGTATGAAGGGTCAAAACCATGCTTACCTGTTCAGGGTAGGGTGTTACAATTTTCGAGCACGCTTCGCTCGCTTTTTCAGATGCCTATCACTGCCACGTCTACTGCCATAAGTCCGGCTATGTACTTTGTACTTGAAGTGTTAAATAAATAAAATCTTTTGGACAGTATTTTATAGATATGTCGTAGTTTGATGATTTTATTCCTTTAGACATGGTCATCATGTGGGTGTAACATGGGTTTCGTGCAATGAAAACACACACGGTACACTGCTTTTATCGAAATAACAAATAACTTGAAATTACAATCCAACACAATAAGACTAGGCATCATGAATCGGGGTACAGTCTCGGGACGTCTTTACTCCGGCGATCAGACACTCCCTGTCCTCCTCGCAGCGAGCTCGAAACATCACGACTCTGTAGTAAGCGCGCTTAGGTGTGGATAGACTAGTAAGTAGGTCGCTTGATACCACCTTTGGCGCGCTTTCGATTCATATTGTTTTGTATCTATACTAATGATCGACTCCGACAGATATATTAAATGATTGACATGGTAAAGCTAGGTTATTGGTAGATATAGAAAAAAAAACTCTTTTTAGGGTTCCGTACCCAAAGGGTCAAACCGGACCCTATTACTGAGACTTCGCTGTCCGTCCGTCCGTCCGTCCGTCTGTCACCAGGCTGTATCTCATGAACCGTGATAGTTAGCCAGTTGAAATTTTCACTGGTTATGTATTTCTGTTGATGCTATAACAACAAATACTAAAAACATAATAAAATAAATATTTAAGGGGGGCTCCCATACAAAAAAGTGTTTTTTTTGCTCGTTTTTTATAAATAATGGTACGGAACCCTTCGTGCGCGAGTCCAACTCGCACTTGGCCGGTTTTTTTTATATATTTATTCCTCATTTTCTCGGGGTCGAGTAGGTATTGAAGTATTGAGGAGCTCGTGCCTAAATAAACAACACTATAATTAACAGCTGCTCGAATCGATGTTTGGTTAAGCCGCGCTTGCCTAGGTTGGTCCGTCAATGGGTGACCACCTATAACATACCGAGTTTCCTCCGTGCCTCGCAAAGCACGCTAAGCCGTTGATCCCGCCTGTCATTTATAGAACTTTAACTGTCGTTATAAGTAGTCAGTGGCCCGAAAGTCTGACAACCAGTCTTACCAAGGGGATCGTATGTAACCAGTATTAACAGGGTAGTGGAGGTCAGATAGGCAGTCGTTGCGTCAAACACACTCTCTATATCTTTCCAAGTGGCAACTTTGCCTTTGAAAAGCAAGACAACAACAACAGTTTTTTGAAGACATGCTTTTCGAAAATGTTTTTAGTAACTTTTAAGACCTATGTATCCTACTTATGCGTATGAAGTTTCATTGAAATCGCTATATGAAATGTCGTAAGGCGTAAACGCTCTTAATGTTTATCTTAGCCCAGCAAAAAAATATTGATTGAAAAATCTTGATCTTGCTTGATTTGATAAAACTGAGTAAATTATTTCGTCGGTATCTATCACGGTGACATACGTAGACGCTTCATTATTTCATTAACAATTTTTTTTTCCTCTTCTTGCTGCCTCCCCTAGCTCAAAAGCTGGCGACGCCCGTGACATTCTTCAAGCACTGATAGCAGAGCATCACGACGTATCGTGATTTCCAGAAACAACAGGAAATGTACACATCTTAACATTGCTTTCGTAAGGTGAGCTTAAGCTTGCATAAGTCCTTACCACAATTTAGTTATTGGTGGCACGTTTACGAATTCATGGGTGTATAAAAAGTATTCCACGAAACACAACGTCATTTCCGTTGCACTTGCGCGCACCTGGATTGAAAAATTTGCCAATTTAGCAGAAAATGGAGGAGGTATATTAACTTTTCTCTCGTGATCTAACCGCTTACACGATACCGTGATTGCGTATACATCCTGCTCGATGAGGAAAGAAGGACGGAAGCCCACAGAGACCGGAATGTGTGAGGAGGATGTATCGTAACATCACGAACGAAAGTAAGGGTCAAATCACAAGTTCGATTGCTACATTACGAATGTCTGTAAATCCGCTACCCATAAATTATTTACGTTCTATGTAAGTGGTTAATTGTTCAGTAGACGACGGATGACAGCGCACGAAATAAATCAATTTAAATAAATGAGAACTAAGCAAGGATTACAGGACTTAATAAACTTGTACGAAAGTCTCCAATTTCTCTTAGTAAGTCCCGTGTCAGCCGCGCCCGCTCGCTCCGCAAACACCGCCAAGCCCAACCAAGTTTCCCGAGAGGCATGACATTCATATTACAAAAGTTATAGCTCAATGAAATATGTGGCAAGTTAGTTTTTACCACTTCCAAATCCTCGAATCCAGGGTAACTTACAGCAAAAACTAACTCCAGTAAAATTAATTTGATGATGTTACCTACAGCTATTTCCGCCTCAAGTAATCCGCCTGCAGCGTCCGTTATAATATCATCTCAAGTGGTCGTTTTATAATTAAACGTTATCGTTTTAGAAACTACCACATGCGAAGTACTCGGTAGGTAAACTGGTACTTTGTAATTTATCGTGACCTTAAAATTAAATCCGAAACTGGATTCAAATCACACTGAGAGTAATTAAGCGTGTAATGTTACGAGATATTCCGCGCCCTCATTCCGTTTAATTGCTTATAGCTATTTTAATATGAGTATCAGTAAACGGTCATACGCAGCTTGTGTAGAGACCATTATGAATAAAGTGTCTATTTTACATATTATTTGAGACTACTCAAATTCCGTACGCGTGTGTGAAATGATGATAACAGATGACTGCTTCGAGTTAATCGAGTGTCTTGTAAGGTCACGCAATGGGCTCTTAGAAATCGTCGCACGACTTTATTTTCTTGCATAATGTGGCATACTATATTCAATACGCACGTATTTGCAATTTTTAAAGCTCTATGATAGATTGATAATGTGCTTCGCGTCAAAGACCATTGTTCCGGGCCAAATTCTACTTTTATTAGACAACTAAGTCTGCTGGACTGTAACTGGATTTCGGACTGTCTAAGGCCTTTGAAATGCCAGATGCTTAATTTTTTATAATTAGAGCTCTACATTCAGCGAGTTATGCTGATGAGTGCAGTTAAAAAAAGCACAAAATATTTTTCAAGAAATGAAAATTGACTTAATTCGATATTATTTTTAAATCCGCAGGTGAAACAGTACTGATTCATGTCAATTTTGTTACGGTACCCAGTATTTTAGTATGATAACCCATTACGATATTGTGTAATCTATGGTGTTACTTCTATATCCAGCCAGACACATTGTTATCATGGTTGCAAATAATGGTAGTGCGTTCTTGGCCTTATGCGAATTGGAACGGATAACGTTTGCGTGACCCACATGCGAATCACCATCAAACATAGTACTTTGTTACTAACTAAGCTCTTGTAAGTATTTAGGTACTTACTCGTATTTTTGGACACCCATGTTAGTACACCGTTAACGGCACAATGCACACTTTGTATTACTATGAACGTTAGGTTTGACTACTGTATGTAACCCAAGTACATAATGTTTTTTTTGGTACAAGACCTATATTCATGTGTAGTGTGTAGTCGCCTTTTTGGGTGATAAAGTATTTGCATGCATATGTAAGAGTTGTTGTGTTGGCGCGATACGAAAATTTTGTGGAGATATATAAGATATTAAGATAGCTACATTTTAATACATTGTGAAAATAACAAAGTTATCACCATCAGTAGGTAATTAATTGGATTAGTCTGAAAACATGTTAAACGCGTTTTTTGAAACTGGAATTTATGAGTTTTTGAACCTTATCGTTGACAGTTCTTTAACATCTACATATTCTTTATTAATTTTATATTTGTTGCTGTCTGCAAACGAGGATTGATTTTGCATATTTAATAAATAGGTAATAATTTTAACAATATAATATTAAAGATTTCCGTCATTTCCTTAAAACGTACAATATTATACTCGAATACTTCTTAAAACGACCATTCATATGTTAATTTGCAGTGACACTTATTAATATGACGCTGGTTATATTGTTAATTAGCATATTAATGTTTTGTATATTTTTAATATCTGAACCGCAGTGGCGCCGCCGCTCCACCGGGGCGAGTCTAAAATAAATATTATTATGTAAGCTGTGCAAATCGATCAGATTCATAAATAGGAGTGTATTTCGATCGTAATAGAAGTGTTCGTCTCCCGCACTTACTCCGCTGTAGGTTTCCTTAACGAGTTTATAGACCTATCACGTGTAAACCGGGTCACGCTCGTACTAAAAATAAACATAAAAATTGTTTTAATCCAGCGTCTATAGCGTTTTTGCACTGGATCGCGCGACACTTGGCAATAGCCGAGCTGACGGTATTACCTCCCTTGGATTATGGCCTACATTTAATACTTCGCATCTACTTTAACGATGACAATATTCTCATGTTTTTACACACATAACATTTTCAAAACACGACGCAGACTCGTCAAAGTTATAGCTATGTTTATGGACTGCGCTGACGGTATCAAGCGGCGGTGCCTTGTATGTAATGTATGCCTATCTACAAACTAATTTGCCTGTAAATTGTGAGGGTGCGATGTTTGTTAGCGAAGGGTGAGGCTAGAATCATTAGCTAAGATTACCTTAAAACGTTGTACGACCTAACAGTGAAGCGCAGAATAATCAAATTGTTATCAGGGAGTCCCACGTCTTGCCTTAGTCGGTTGTAGTAATATCGCTTCATGTATGCCGAGACACGCGCCACTGCGCACCTTATATTTATGTAAGGTGTATAAATCTAACATATTTATTTAAATGTAAACTCTTTGACGATAAAACGCCGGCTAAAATGTGAAGCGACGTCTCTAGAACATGGTTTTGCCACTGAATTGGGTGTTTGGTTAGGCTTTAGAGTTAGACATATCTAGGTAATTCATATTAGTTCTTTGTTTACTTTGTAATTACAGGGTATCAGGTATGTGAAAATGTGAAAGGTTTTACAATTTAATGTACTTAAAATTACTTTTGTTTTTCACTGAGTCGAGTTGGCCCTGGTTCGATTGCAGGCCAGGCAGTGTTATGGGGTTTTTCAATGAAGAAATTCTCTGTAGCAGCCATGAAGTAGTGATCTGTGCCGTGTTGATGACGATGGCTCGCTTCCTTTTCCATGGCACTTAAAGTAGGTACACGTAACCGTATGGGTTACAGCAAGTTGAGAAAAATCCCAGACGTGATTTTATGTCAAGTATATGTCGACTTTTAACAATAGGTAGTTGTATTGGGCTTAATCAAATCAAATCATTTAATTCGGATAACAAAGACCCATAGCATATATATCTTACAAAATATCACACACATGTATTTATAAAAAACACGAAAAAAATACTAAACTATTGTACACAAAGTTACAGCGTCGTGTTGCGCTGCACACAGACCATGTTTGAATTGAAAGCGTACCTGCGTAGCATAGCGTAGGCTGTGCTCAGCTTTGTACACGAGGATTGTCGCTTGTGACAATTCCCCTACACATACCTATAAGCACATAAATCGTATTAAGGTTCTACATATAGCTTAAGTCGGTAACATTCGTATTGGAATACGGATTTCGTGTTATTTGAGGAAAGGCACTTACCGTCATAAAGTTCGGAAAAAAAGAAAGATTTTAGATACGTATTTAGTTTATTGAAGGTAGTTTCAAGCCACTCCATTTATGCGTAACCCAAAAATTCCCTTACTAACATTTCAAGAGATGTTAACTTCCGTTATCCTTCATTCTATTTTTATTTTTAACTTTAACGATACTTACCTATCTTTAAACCGATTAGGTGACAGGCAAGTATCGTAAGTAATCATAACTTTAATCACACTACTACAATCGTGGACAAAGAATACGGGTCAGTACGAAAAACAACATCATCATCAGCCTAGCCTTTTCCCAAACTATCTTGGGGTCGGCTTCCAGCCTAACCGGATGCAGCTGAGTACCAATATTTTAAATAAAGTGACTGCCTACCCCATATCTTCCCGTGGGTGTCGTAAGAGGCGACTAAGGGACTTGCCAGAGAATGGGCAGCAGCGTTCTCTGTGTTTTTGTAACAACCGTACTGCGATCGCCAACCCGCCTGCCAAGCGTGGCGATTATGGCAAAACCCCCCTTAGGTCAATGTGGCGTTGGGGGAGGCCTATGTTCAGCAGTGGACGTCTTTCGGCTGAAATGATGATGATGATGACTGCCTATCTGACCTCCAATCCCTGGTTAGACTGGATGTCAGACTTTTTGGTAAGTACGAAAAACAACAATACTCTTAAAATAATAGAGCTAGCGGCATGAACTAAACTGTGTGTTGTAAATAATCTACCATTTAATTAAACAACACCAAATAATCGAAATATTACTAGTTACTAGCAAAATTACATGAAAAACAAAAATTACAATAATTTTAGCGTTGAAAAAAAAAAGGTAACATACAGCACAAAAACGAACTTAAAAACAAAATTAATACTTTGTATTGCCTTCACGGGCTCTTCTTAAAGCTGCCAGGCGATTGGGCATGCTGTTTATTAAGTTTTTATGTGATGTTGCGGAATATTGGTCCATTTTCCACTAAAGAAAAGGAACGGAAAAGGTTTTCCGTGTTTGTATTTTTTTGTGTGGTTCTGTAGGTCACTCAGTGGCCGCAATTTATCATACTTACTTACTTAAATGTATTTGCGTTAGAATTAGCAGGAACAATTTTGTTTTCCTAGGAAATTATATTTTAACTAGCTGTCCCACGCAACTTCGTCTGCGTCACATTTTCCCCGTTTTTGCAATATTTTTCATTGCTGCACCGCTCCTATACAGCGCCATCTATTGAATACTAACTTAATCCAGCCAACAGATACCACCATCTGTTAGAATCGTTTGGTGCTGATACAGATAATTGTGACTTAATTTGCAATCAAATAATATTGTGACTATAAATTGCGATGTAAGCCATCCTTTATTTCAAGTTGGATAAAACTGCACACGGTGTACAAAGATTAAGTAGTTTAAGAGTCCATCCCGGACAAACAACGTGCATATATACACGCACGTGCGTGCGTGCGTGTATATATTATATAAGATTATAAAAAACTTTAACAAAGCTTAAAATCTGTTACTTACTTTTGTGATGTTTTATCGTATCTAATGTGTGAGGCTATTGTTTGCTCTAACTGAGTATGATTTATATTCCTTAACGTAATACATAATTCATACAATAGACCTAAATACATAATAGCGTCAAATGCTATAATTTAGCACGTCCTCCCACGTGCGGGTATCCGCTGAAAGTGAGTTACGACACTAAATACTCTAGCATTATGATTATTTTAGCAATGCAAGATGAAAAATCTTAAAAAAAGTATTGTCAAGCAACCTTCGCTTAGCAACATCCTGTGTGTGCAATGATGGCACATTGATTACAAATGCGATGCGAAATTATTATTCAAGATAAAATGATTTGTAAGCAAGAGAGCCCTCACTGTATGGTTAGCGAGAGAAGGTACAAGAAGTATTAGCAGACCAACAACCAGATAAGTGAATGATATGACATCCAGAACTCCACAAGATCAAGGGTAAGACCTGGTTGGGACTCGCGCAGACCTGGGAAGAATGACCCAAAAGGAGAACGCTAATACTCAGCAGTAGGTGATATACATCATATACATGGTTGCTTATGAAGTAATTTATATCAATCATCAGGTATCTGCCCTTATCCTTGTTGAAACATTATCCATACATCAAGATAATAGGGGTACATATTTGAATTTCGAAAATTAAAATACCTTAAAATGTCAATGTTCAGAACATCGAAAATTTTAATGTCTTTCGATGTCACTTTTGTACATAATTAGATTTTTAGTCCAGGAAAATTAAGGGTTTCACCTCGGAGATACTTGCCCTAATTTGATTAATTTTCTTGGACTATTTAGAGATATTGGACGTGGGTTTTCTAACCATTGAACAATATAAACTTTCGTTATTTGAATTTTCGGGTTTATGGTTGTTCAATATTTGTTTTTTTGAAGTTTTAACCATTGATGTTTGAATTCAAATATGTAATGTACCCCGATGATAGTCCCCCGGACCGTTGTCGGTCACAGCGGCGGATCTCAGCGCAGATTAGCCATCAGCGGTAGATATTACCTATAGAATAGAGCACTTATTTTGCGCGCAGACACAGGTGCATCTTTTACTCTCATTTTCCGATGGGATGGCAATTCAACACGACCAGACAGAGATCAGGCGCAGGACCAACTTAATGTGCTTTCGGAGTTGAGGGGGTATCAAACTGCCAGCTTTCAAACTCCGAGATGCTACTGAGAAATTTCTAAGAGAAAATACTCATAAAAAACCCAGGACCCACGGGCAGGTATAAGTCTTCAAAGTCAGATATAAGTCTACAAATTTACCTACTGCCTACTGTTTATTACAGACGGTCATATATTAGAAAATCTCAGCCAATTTTATTAATCACACTGCTGATATAAATTCTTTATCTAATGAAATTATTTTGGGACTCTGGCAACATTTTCAAATACCTATTTGAAAATGTTGCCAGTAATTCAATAATAATTAGTTTATATTAACTTGACAATATTTACATGAATGTAATCTCGGCTCAATAAATCAGTATTATGATTTAAGTTGAAATGTGAGCAGTTTCTTTAAATAATTTCTAAGTAGGGATTTAAAGTTTATCAGACAGTGATAATGTGCTTATCTAATTGAGTTAGAGTAGAGTTGATTATTATACTGGCATCAAGCTTAGAACTTGAAAGTCACTGGAAGCGCTCCATACCATAATCTGAAGCTCTAGTAGGTATGTACCGTTTCGAAGATCCTACGCTATCGGCTAGGTTGTTGCAGCTTCCTATTTGTGACGCCTCCTCCTCTAAACAAGACAAATAAATGGCCTATTTGGCTTCTCACAGACTGCCATGTTACTAAAAATGAGAGGAGAAAATAATTTAAATAAAAAAAAGATGAAATTTTTTATCTATCAACAATGAACGCGTTTACAAAGTTTCGTGTCGGTGCTATTTACCGTTGAGGAGAAGGAGAGTTATCCCGTGAGGAGGCGATCCTGGCTGCAGGATCAAGAAATGTCAGTCATAAAAATGTATTGTCACCAGAACCAAAAGTGTGTGCAAATTTCAGCTCAATAGGTTGGATTTGACCAATACTTCATCATCATCATCAGCCTATAAGGTTCCCACTGCTGGGACACAGGCCTCCTCTCTATCAGAGGGAGTGGGCTGTAATCCACCACGCGGGCCTAGTGCGTGTTGGTAGATGTCACATGTCTTCGAATTTTTAGTTCTAGGACATGCCGGTTACCTCTCGATGTTTTCCTTCACCGTTTTTGAGCAATACATACAAATTGACTAACTAACCTAACTAACAAGGCAAGTTAAACTAAACCTTATTAAAACAGCTTTCAAATCCAATGTCATCCGAAATCTTTTTTAATACAATATCAGTAAAAGACCGGTACAGAACAAACATTTGAAACAAAATACATTTACTTATACGTTCACAAGTTTCGGCGGAACAACAATCTTATTGGGCTTTTGAAGGCTTTCTTCAGAACCAGTTTAAAGTTTCTCGGTAGTCGGCAGTTCTCGATTGACCTTTTTTAAACGACAGCCGTATCACTGCTTTTTTAAAAGTACCCTGCTCCTTTTTATAACCTTGGCTGCGTTTTCCTGTTGGCACAGTGAATGTTATCAGAAAATGTGAACGGCCACTCACTCATACACTCTTTACATTACTTACAATACAAAACTAAACCGTTTTTTCAGAATTCTAGGAATTTATTTTGGGTGGTAAGTACTTTCTGGGTGGGTAAGCTTTAACATAATACGTAAGCTAGCTTTAAGATGAGTACTGAGAGTACTTAGGTACACTATCTATAGGACAACATCATCAGTCTCCTTCCCTTACCCCAATTTATTTAGGGTCGGCGCAGAATGTCTTCTCCCATACTATAGGACAACATTTTATTGATAAATGTGTCATTTCATCATCATGATCATCATCATCATCCACAGCCCGAATCCACCCACTGCTGGGTATAGGCCTCCCTTTTCTGGTGCCATCACCACGGTCCTGCGCCAGCCTCATCCAAGTTTTTTCCCCGATGGCAACAACAAATGTCGTCTGCCCATCTTGCCACCGGACGACCCGCATTTATTTTGCTCGGACGCCATTCGGTGATAGCTTTAGTCCACCTTCCATCTCTGCGTCTTGCTAGGTGTCCTGCCCAAGTCCATCTGAGTTCCGTAACGCGATTTCCAAAATCGAAAACCTTTGTACGTCTTCGGATTTCGACGTTAGGAACTCGATCTATCAGTTTTATGCCGAGCATGGAACGCTCCATGGCGCTCTATGCACCTCTCAGTCTTTACACAGCCTCCTGCATCCATGTTTCAGCACCGCCACGTCATTGTGGGCAGAACACACTGGTTATAGAGGTAGACACTTCAGACATAGCGGAATTTTGGCTGATCTCAGGATTCATAAATTTGCTAATCGCGGCCCACCCAAGCTGTATTCTTAGCGATAGCTCCTTTTGTTGATGCTCTTTGCCAAATGAAAGCATATGGCCAAGATAGACATACTGGTCAATCATCTCCAACTCTTCATTTCCAACTTTGACAGAAGGATTTAAATTACTGTTGATGTTTGCCATAACCTTCGTCTTGGCCATATTCATCCTCAGTCTTACTTTAAAAGAAGCAACGTATAGGTCTTGAAGCATATTCTAAAGATCTTCGAAGTTTTCAGTGAAGAGTACGAGATTGTTTGCAAATCTTAAGTGCGGCAGGTAAGCTAATTACATAAAACAGATAATTTATGTTAACACCTCAACAGTCCCAATTCAAGCGTTTTACGATGTCTTCGAGGACTGCTGTGAACAGTTTTGGTGTCGCCCTGTTGCACTCCCCGCTTGATCTGCACGGGCTTAGACAGGGATGCATGCGAGCCTGTACAGTGGCCGAGATGTATAGTTCCCGCAGTATATCCACGTAACGGGAGTCGATATGGCAGCCCAATGCTCGACACTGTCGAAAGCCTTCTCGTAATCGACGAAAGCCATGCTTATAGGTCGATTATATTCTTGGCACTCCCCGACTCTTTCACCTGCTTTACCGTATGGATATGGTTGATGATCGAATATGTCGATAGTCCGCTGCGGAAGCCGGCCTGTTCGATGGGCTGGGCTTCGTCAAGTTCTCGGGTAAGACGATTTGTCAGGATTTTAAAGAAGAGCTTGTATATTTGAAAGAGAAGACTAATGGTGCTGAAAATGTCACCTTGAAAATCAATTTTCCTAACCTATATCTACTACATTGTGTTCACAGTATAAAAACATCGACGTAATACAACACCTAACGCCACCTATCTGATAGAAACTGAACTATTGGCTCAGGTATTAAATTATAATATTAAAGCATGGTAACAACTTTAACAACTCTAAAATCATCGCTGAACAGCGCCTCTGATTCACTACAATAAAATGGCAATAGAATCGCCGTGAAACAGCTCCAATAACTCCTGTAATTTCATACAGCTACTAAACAACTTCGAATAGGCTTTGAAATAACTCCTAACTGCAGAGCACACGCGTGCCAGATTCCCCACCACGACGACAAAGGCAGGCATAATAAATCGTAATTGCTATTAGTGCCGCTATATCAATTAATGTTGGATTTAATTATCTGCAGACTGTCTAGTCAGTAGATAGCACCACTGGCTCATAAATCACGAGCAAAGTCACTGTATGCACCTAGCTAGGACATACCTACGACTGTGCAATCGATTGTGACCAATCGTGATCAAACCGTTTTTAATCTACTTCAGCGTTGGAACAAAAGGCTGAAACTAACATGGCTTTGCACTTTGATTTCAGCCATTATTGGTGCATTGTGGACATGGTTGTTGGTTACGTTCGTGTTCCTGCTGTTGCCCTTTCTATCAGGTGTAAATAGATCCTTAAGGAAGCCGAAAGGCACTCGTTCTCTCCGTCACGTCACTGTGATCATTTCTGTTCTGGAACATACCTGGGAACTTTCTAGTTACAGAGATATTGGAGGTCAAAGTACTAACTTTTTTAAGGTTATAATTTTACTGTGTTTTTACTGTCTGTATAATTTTACAGCCCCATGACCTGTTTGCTATTCAATGCTTCCAACAACATAAAGTTTTGAGTGCGTTACATTAACTTTTACCGTAAACGTGCTCGGTATGGTGTCGGATGTAAAGAATAGAACCATCCCATATCTTCCCGTGGGTGTCGAAAGAGGCGACTAAGGGATTTGCCAGAGAATGGGCAGCAGCGTTCTATGTGCTTTTGTAGCAACCGTACTGCGATTGCCAACCCGCCTGCCAAGCGTGGCGATTATGACAAAACCCCCCAAAATGTCAATGTGGCAACACTTGGGGGAGGCCTATGTTCAGCAGTGGACGTTTTTTGGGCTGAAATAAATGATGATGATGGTAAAACGTGATTATCCACCCCAAAAAATAAGTCGTTTCCCAGCCATAATTTTTGCGTAGGGTTACTTAGTTTGATGTACAGAATGCTCGGTTGACAGCTTCGTCAAGGGTCCGTTTACATCTTCTATTTGGACATTGTATTTACTTATTTATACATAAATAACTAGCTGTCCCGCGCAACTTCATATGCGTCACATTTTCCCCGATTTTGAAACATTATTAATTGCTGCTCCGCTCCTATTTGTCGTAGCGT
Organism: Cerastis rubricosa; assembly: GCA_949152445.1. NCBI lineage: Eukaryota > Metazoa > Arthropoda > Insecta > Lepidoptera > Noctuidae > Cerastis > Cerastis rubricosa. Next base: position 11,581,271 of record OX424525.1, on the reverse strand, counting down.
AATGATATATAGTTTTCCTCGATAAATGGGCTATCTAACACTGACAGAATTTCTCAAATCGGATAAGTAGTTCCTGAGATTAGCGCGTTCAAGCAAACCACCAAACAAACAAACTCTTCAGCTTTATAATATTAGTATAGATAACCTTAAACTAAAGATTCATAAAATTACCTCAACATTGTTATTATAAAACAAACAATTTAATGAGACTGACAACCTCATTGGTCAAATGGTCGCTAGAGCATAAGGTCCTGGGTTCGAGTCCCAGGTCGGGCAAAGTGTTATTAGGTTTTTCGATCAGGAATTTCTCAGTAGCGGCCACGTAGTCTGGATTTGTGCCCGGTTGATGGCAATAGATTCCCCCTTATAACATAGGACTTAAACATAACTGGCGAAATGTGGATGTAGGTACTAACACACACCTCTGCGTTACCCTTCGTGAATTACAAGCAGATCTGTTATGTTATTATTTCATTAATAAAGCAACACATTATATGGTCCGACCTTCCGAGACTCGCCTCAGAGAGCAGTTGTGTAGTCTTAGATGTTTTTGTTGAGTCCGTCTGAGGTAACCTAATGCTCAGCAATTCACACAAAACAAGTCTTAAGATTATGTTACATTCGTTCTTGTAGGCTTGAATATGGTCATATGTACACATACGTGAAAACTCGAGATGTGTACCACGGAGACGTTTTTCATTCGTTTCATGTTTGTAGAGTGTGAATGTTTCAGGAATTACAGGCGTGATATTATATGTACATGTAAGTAGATATATTTAACAGTACCTAAGTAAACGCAGACCACCTTTAGGTATTTGTGGATATGGAATTTCAGGTCACTTCAGTCAGACCCTAGTTGACTAAGCTGGTCTAAGCAGGTGGGTCCCATGTCATCAGCTGATTGATAACATTTCTGACGTGCATTGTTATTAATGTTACGTATAAACTAACCCGGTTTTGTAATTAATTGTTGAAGTTACAATCAATTAGTTGCTTTTCTTAACGGTATACGGGAAACCGGTTTCAACCGGAGCGTAAAACATTTTATGCCGGAAACCACACAGTAAACTGACTTTCATAATTCTTCGATTTTAATATATCTTCATAATAGTTCTATTACATTAAGCTCTGTATGGTTTCGGACGTAAAGAGTAGCGCCATCCCATATCTTCCCGTGGGTGTCGTAAGAGGCGACTAAGGGATTTTCCAGAGAATGGGCAGCAGCGTTCTCTGTGCTTTTGCAACAACCGTACAGCGATCGCCAACCTGTCTGCCGAGCGTGGCGATTATGGCAAAACCCCCTAAAAATGTCAATGTGGCGACACTTGGGGAGGCCTATGTCCAGCAGTGGACGTCTTTTGGGCTGAAATGATGATGATGATGAAATGATGATGATGATGAATATATCTTCTCAGTTCCTAAATCCTTTAATAGGTGACAGCCTCTTTAGTCTGGTAGTCACGAATCCCAGGTCAGGCAAAACGTTATAGCTCACCGTCCGTTCGTCTTATGACGACAGACCGTGCCGACGCCGACGACCGACGACGGCGCGTTCGTGTTCCAAGCGCGCCTCAAGGAGATGTCAGCAAATCGGAAGGGGTCCGAGAGGGCCGATGCCTGCCAGAGCTGCGGGACTGTTCGAAAGAGATACCGTGGCCCTGGAACACAAAGGGCTAAGAAGGCTAAGGAGGAAGCTTGCCTTTATTTACCAATTTTTTTTCCATCCGAAAAAAAATGGCAAAACGTTATTAGTTGTTTCCGTTAGAAATATCTCAGTATCAGCCACAAGTCTGGATTTGAGCCCGATTGATGGCAATAGGCTTGTCCCTATTACATGGGTCTTGCACATTACTGGCGAAATATGGGTACACTAGGGCACATCCCTGCCTATGAGTACAGGCGTGGTGTTATGTTTGTAAATACAGAGACATTCAATGTATTTTCTCCACAAAGTAAAAATTTAATTATCACATGAGCTCGCTGAAAACATTGCATACTTTGTAACGTAGAATATTATACGGCTACCGCGATACCGTGGGGATCGAAGCTGCCCGCAACATTTTAATCACGTTCATTTTATTAATTTTATTTTATAGATGACTAGCAGACCCACGCAACACCCGTCTGCGTCAAAGGATTTTTTTTTTATAATGCAACATTTTTCCTTGTTTTCTGATGGCTGATGCTAGCTCATAGCCTTCCTCGATAAATGGGCTATACAACAGTAAAAGAATTTTTGAATTCGAACCAGTATTTCCCGATATTAGCGCGTTCAACTAAGAAAACAAACTCTTCAGCTTTTATATTTAGTATAGAAATATAAAAGATTGATACATAAAAACACAGAAATAATAATAATAAATCATTTATTACCACATAGTTTAGGTACATTGCACTGTATAAAAAAATGAGGTTCTTAATTTAGCATTGATAGATGAGTACAATAGGTTCAACCCTGTCCCCTAACTAGGCTAGGCCACAGATTACTGAATAGTTACTACGTAACAGATACTTCACTCAGTAGAAAACTTCCAATACCTATTACGATAATTGCCTACTCCGTCGCGTCAACAACCACTGTATGCTAAAATGCGCCTAAATGCTCAAGCGTACAGCAGAGATTGCTTCGCACCGCGCGATTCCACAGTAATCGCAGGGCTGCCTCTTCGATAAAATTAAATTGACATAACTTTTTATCTATATTATTGAGAACTGTGAATATGTTCTGACTTTTATGTGGCAGTTAAAAATTTTATCATTTATAAAATATTTAACCAACTTAAAAAAAGGAGGTGATCAGACATACAGGCCAAACTGAGAAGTTTGACTTGTATGGTTTGTAGGTATGTATGTTTGTGCGCGATAATCTCGCGTTTGGCTAAACCGATATCGATGCGGTTTTCAGAAAAGGATAAAAGGCCTGTATTTTAGGAGGCAGAGGCCGGCTATAGGGGTATGCTTATTGTAATTCTATTGTAGATGACGTGCCAGTGGGCTGTGTCCGGTAAGTGCATTTTTGATCTTGTGGTTAACTAATGTAAGGGTGACAAAGTGGAAAAGGGCTTGATGTAAGTGGAGGTGTCTAATGATTGTGTGTGGGTAGTGTTTGGGATGTTGTGCTTGTCGTGAGTGGAGTGAATGAAGTGAGTGTACGTTTGCAGTGTGTTATAAATGTAAGAGAGTTTAACTCGTGTGCGAGAAATAGGTGATTGACACGTAAAGTGTAGTGTAGTAGAAGAGGGGGTGTCCGTCTTACCCCGGAGGCCCGTAATGCCCCGGCTTCCCCCCCCCCCTTCTTTAGATAATTATACATTGTGTCGATGTAATAAGACATGACATTTCCATAGGACTTTAACTTCGTTGATGTAACCCCTTACTGCATGGATTATTGATTGGGACGAAAAAAATATATGACGTAGTTATTACCCCAAAAAATACCACTAACAATATTAAAAAAAATCTATGCTATTTTTAGGGTTCCGTACCCAAAGGGTCAAACGGGACCCTATTACAGAGACTTCGCTGTCCGTCCATCCGTCCGTCCGTCCGTCCGTCCGTCACTCACCAGGCTGTATCTCATGAACCGTGATAGTTAGCGAGTTGAAATTTCTACAGATTGTGTATTTCTGTTGATGCTATAACAACAAATAATAAAAACAGAAAAAAAAAATATGTGGGCCTCCCATACAAAAATGTATTTTTTTTTTCGTTTTTATAAATAATGGTACGGAACCCTTCGTGCGCGAGTCCGACTCGCACTTTTCCGGTTTTTGAAGATATTTAACAAAAACTTTCGATACCAAATATGGCATTATACGCATTTCTGGGTTTAGTATCAAGTTTTTCAAATATGTCATTGTATGCAGAATTTGCTGGCGAAATACAGAAAAATAAAAATGCGAATGTATAGGTAATATCGGATCAAGGAAGTATTCTGGCATTGTGTGGTGATACTGGTGATAGATTGTATACCTACATGAGGGGATGGAATAAAATGAGAAAAACGCTTACTTTTACTAATGTTTTAATTAATTTATTCAGAATATTAGGAACTTTGGTATTTATGGTGTATTTGAACCTTTTATTTCATCTGTGGTGCAAATATCTCCTAAGGCATAATTAATTGTCTTCGCTATACTGCCGCTGACCAACTTCCCATTTATATGTCTTCTTAGAAGTTTTTCTATTGTTACCTCTCCTCCCTTGTCGACTTGTTGAAGGCTAATCGCTTTGGTCTTCCAATTTAAGATCTGACTGTGAATCTACGTCACTATCTTCATCGGACTCAGACAAATGTAACGGGTCCTGTCCTCGATTTATTTTTCCATTCCTTATCTTCATCAGAAGCTCTTCGCCTATACTCCCATCTGGAATATTGACTACATGCACTTGTTTCCGTCTCGGCATTGTTCTTCATAAACTGTTGTGGGAAAAAGCAGCGTAAGATGCAAAATAAAACAAGCGAGTAAGCCTAAACAAAACAAGGAAAACCAAAAAAAAAGTTTATAGCTACATCTTCAAAATAATTGTTAAAATTGACAGATTTGCATACTTACTATCCCAAATAGGTATGGTTTTCTCATTTTTTTTTCATTCTGCATACAATCCCATATCTGCTAAACAGTTTTCCTTGCGACTGCATGCTAACCCATATATGGGCACTAACTTCAGCAACAAAAATATTAGCAATCATTCATTCGAATCTAGTTTTTTTTTTGCCTATTGCCTTTCAATAAATGCCTTTTGGATGCAAAATAATGATCGCAGATAAATATCGTGAAAATCCATGCAAAAACTCCCCAAATGCGCCCTCCACTTACCTGTTGTAGGTATCAAACCTCTGATATGTACCAAAAGCTTTCACTATTATAGCTGTCGGGTCTGACAAACACAATATTTAAGTAAGTACCTAGCTTTCAACCGTCTGTTTTTGCACTGTAACAAAATAGTATATTTCATTGCGAGTGCGGGAAGCCTGTCATTGCAAAGAGTTCCGACAAATGTCTACCCGAGCCGAGGCGTAGCCGAAGGTGAGGGTTGACAGTCGGAACAAGTTGCAATGACGGTTCCGCACGTGTACTGAACAACTATTTTTAATACAGTTGCGAAAAAATGAAGCAATTTAATAAAGAACATTTTTGGAAAATGGCGCCATCCGTAAAAGGATATAAGCAGCGATTTTTTTTGTTTTCTTCACCCATTCTGGGTAGGCAAAGGGAACTATGCCCATACAGCCAAGTCACCAGTAGATTTTTTTTATTGATATGAAATGAAAATTAAATGAAACCTAACCTAACTCATTGAATCAAATCATTAAATCTGATATTGAAACAAATTAGTAGCTTCTTTTTAGAAATATTTGCATGAATCATTAAAACTTCTATGATTTTTTTTTAGTAAAAACTCCGTAGTTGGTTTTTTATCTTTTTAATAGACTTTATTTTGACAGTTGGGAATGAGAACGCACGAGTTCGGGAAAGGTAAAGAAAAAGCTCGAGTGTGTAATAGCCCACATCCCGAACGCTATGCGTCCCTGCAATACGCCACTTTTTGAGCAACTGTATTAAAAAATCTGTTCCGAGCTCGAATGACCATGCACAAAAGATACTCGTAGCGCCCTCTGTCTTTAAACGACTGATTCATTTGAGTTTGAATGTGGTTGCTTATTGCGCAGTTCACGGAGCATTAATTCGCCTCACTTACACAGTAAAAAAATGAAGGTAACCATAACGCAATCAGTTTCAAACTGTACAACATAGATGGCGCCATCACGCAGCACGCTTTACATAATTAAATGGAGTAAGTAAAACAGAATGGAGTTTTGACTATAGACCGTGGAGATCTGGACACACGCATTTCTAGAATTTCTTGTCTTTAGTTAGTAGTTTGGAAGTATTTCAGAGATCGTAGACTTAAACTTCGGTAAAAGAGGTTTTCATTACCTACTTATAAATTATGATTTGTGCTTGTTGTAGCATCACGCTTTGTTTTGTTTTTTTTAGCTTGCTAATTGGAAATGATCAGTTGGCTGTTGTATTTTAGAACGGAAGCCAATGCAAACTCATTTCGGTGAGTGCTGGTTCATTGACGTATTTAACTAGAATTTCCGGAGACAGGCGAAATTGATCGGTGTCATTGTCAGTAGGGGACCGAACTTAATTTATTGCTATTTATAACGCAACATGACACACGTAATCCCTGAAGGATTAGGCAGAGCTGTACCTAATAGTAGACCTGCATTTCGCCATAGGGGGCGAGCCTATTGCGATCAACCGAGCACATCTACTTAGACTAAGAAATTGCTTCTGGAAAAACAAAATAAAACTGCCCGAACTGAGAATCAAACCCAAGACCTCTTGCTCAGCCGTAAAGCTTGTGACCAGTAGACCAACGTGGCAGTCACTATTTATTTTCCAACTAGCTGTCCGGCGCAACTTCGTTTGCGTCACATTTTCCCCGTTTTCGCAACATTTTTCATTGCTGCTCAACTCCTATTGGTCGTAGCGTGATTATATATAGCCTATAGCCTTCCTCGCTAAATGGGCTATATACCACTGAAATAATTTTTCCAATCGGACCAGATTCAGTAGTTTCGGAGCCTATTCAATGCAAACAAACAAACAAAAATTCAAATCTTTCCTCTTTATAATTCCTAATTGGATTTTAATTCCAATTTAGTTTAGATATTGTACAAAATTGTGAACTCAACTCAACTTTCGAAACACGACATGTGGTACGACCGTAAGATACCGCTGCCGCGCTGCGGTTGTGTGCACGACAGCTTACAAACCACTGTTGATAACGCGAACAGTGTGGTGTCGGTAGCCATTATCCACATCATACTTTAAACACTTACTTTACACCATAAAAACACTTTAAAACTATCTACTTCACACTCGCATTCCAAGAAATCACTTCCTCCTTCTTGATGTACTAAAAATGGCTAGAAAATGGGTGATTCATGAGATATAACAACTGATAGAGAATTATGGAAGACGATGAAGAAGGAATATGGCTACTCCGACCCCAAATTAATTGGGAGAAAGGGTAGATAAATGATGATAATTTGAAGGAGTGCATATGTTTCAAACAGCTTGCAAAATTGAACAATGTCAACAGTTGATACGCTAGACTCGGGTTTCACAGTTCTTGAGCTATTGCTAGCCTGCACCACTATACCCATGACACCGTGACATGGAATATATTCCATGTCACGGTGTCATTCTATTATCGTTGTCGAAACTTGAAATAGAGCGGTAAAAACTTCTTAGCCGCTGGATACGAGCATGAAGCATGGCTCGTAGTATTCGTACGTAATATAAATACTGATATTGATACTGCTAGCCTGCTCATCCCACTGCTGGACAAAGGCCTATCCCCATGATTTCTAGTTGTTTCGATCCAGGGCCAATGTGGACCACTGGCCCAGCTCGACCCGCCATCTTCTACGAAGTCCTCAGTTGCCTTCAGTCTGTGTCAGGACTCTAGAAAGTGGTTATTTTGGCCCACAGCAGGGCATGCGGTACTGTGGCCAGTCCAGTCCCACTTCAACTTAGCGGCTTTTTGAGCAATATTAGTTATGTGTGTTTTAGAGCAATCTGATGTTTTGTACACGGTTGGTCAGTTTGACGCCTAGAATGCTGCGCTCCATTGCACGTTGGCAGACCTTGAGTTTGGATTTTTGAATGTTTGTCTGATACCAAACTTAATACGCATAAGCAGGATACATAGGTCTAAAAAGTTACAAAAAACATTTTCGGAAAAGTCTTTCAAAAAAAAAAGACTTGGAAATTTCTGTTTCTATAGATAATTTATAATCGGTCTAATTTAGCTGTAACACTATTTATCGAAAATGTTTTCAGTAACTTTTTAGACTTATGTATCTGCTTAAGCTTATGAAGTTTTATTAAAATCGGTTTAGTAATTTCGGAAAATAAGGACTTGTAAGTTTGTAAGAAATGTCGTAAGGCGTAAACGCTCTTAAGCCTATACAGAGAAACTCGATAACAACTGTCAGGCAGTTGCCCACCAGACATAACAGCCATCTGGTCGGGGAGGAGCCCTTTTCTATAGGGGATGAGGAACTTTACACCCTGTTCCTCATACCCCTAAAATTGTGACTGATTTCAGGACCTACGTAAGTAATAAAATACCTATAACAGATTTGGACTAGTTCACGTTTGGTCCGTGACCATTGGACCAGCAAACTTCTTTAAAGCCTCGAAACTTAGAAGTCGCGGCATGCTACTGTGAACATTAAGGATGAAAGCATCAATGCGACTTTCCAATAAAGTCTGCTTAGTCCATCGCCCAAAGGTCTAAGAAGCCGCTGCTCTATGAGTTATTACTCTACTCTCTTGGGGAATGTTTCCCTAAATACATTATATCTACGAATAAGACAGAGACTGGGCAAACTCCAGGTCTCTAATTGAAACATGGTAGAGCTACTTTTTAATCTTCCTTTCTGTCTCTCTTATTTATTTATGTACGCACAAAATACTTAACAAGACATTACATCAAGATAGAAGAGCACAAAGGTACTGATTATTTCATAAGAAATTTCTTCCAGCAGACCTGCGACAGGAAAGTTGGATTAGCCCTATAATGGTTGGCTCTCTTCTTGGTTTCTTAAACCGTTTCCTAGTATTTCATTAGCGCGCGACTTGGGCGCATGGGCATTGGTGATCTCCATGAGTGCGTAGACAAGAAAATGAGGTTTCCTGGCCGGATGGCGACATGAAGATTTACACTGTGATATTATCACTACATAGTATAAAAATTAAATTAAACATTTAAAAAACCCCGACACAAAAAACCTGTAGAAAGCCAAAAATAAATTAATCCAAGCGTCGCGCGTAGCGTCGGGGGACCGCTAAGAAGACCGCTTAGTACAAGCACAGAACAAAGCGGACCCCCGACGCTACGACGCTTGGATTAATTTATTTTTGGCTTTTTTTTATTTTTTTTTTGAGCGTATTTTGAACAGGTTTGATTGTCACTACATTAATCATTGTTATATGATTAATGTAATGACAAATGACTCAGAGGCAGGCGTATTAGTCATTAGTGAATATAATTTGAATTTTAGTTATGTTAGTTAATTAGTTACTTTTTAATATATATATTTATTATGATTAAAATACAAAATTTTTATAATTGTAAATTTTATTGAATTTGAATGATTTAATTTTAACATATTTTAATTTAACTTTTGATATTAGCTGTACATTTTATTCAACATGAAAAATAATGTGTTAATTGAATTTTTATGTATTATTTGATGGTAAATTTATAATACATAAAAATTCTAATACTATTGCGTGGTGTGTATTTATATGTTTCTGATTTTTGATTTACTAACATTATTTTTAAGTGTGCTTATTAACAATTTATGGATCATTGTGTCTGAAAATAAATGAATTATTATTATTATTATTTAGAGGTTTTTTGTGTCGGGGGTTTTTTAAATGTTTAATTTAATTTTTTTCATGCTTTTTAAACTTATTTTATTTTTTCTTAGCCTTGACTGTCCTACTCCTGGTTAAAGAAACCAACGAAAGATATAAATTAAAAAATATATGAAAGTTTTGGGGGGAGGGGGGAGGGGGGGTGTACCTCCCCCCCCCTCAGCAATGCCCATGGTGACAAGCGACAACATTTCAAATAGACTACCTATGAAAGTTGTTTATATCCCTACATCAACTAGAAATGAGGTGATGATCTTCAAACTGCTGAGCAGATTTCCTCGAAACATAGCTAAGAACACTCTCGATTAAAATACCTTTCAAACGACACTACTTTTATCAAAATCGGTTCATCCGTTTAGGAGCTACGATGCCACAGACAGACACACAGATACACAAATACACAGATACACACGTCAAACTTATAACACCCCTCTTTTTTGGTCGGGGGTTAAAAACAAAGTCGCTTCCCGCTGTCTGTGCCTATGTATGCTTAGATCTTTAAAACTACGCAACGGATTTTGATGCGGTTGTTTTTTAATAGATAGAGTGATTCAAGAGGAAGATTTATAGGTATAATATAGTAGAGAAACACTGATAATTTTAGAGGTTTCCAATGGTATATCGACAGACATTCTGTAGTATATTTAGTATCAGCATTGCACCCGTGCGAAGCCGGGGCGGGTCGCTAGTTTAAGATAATACGAATTTGAGGAATTATGTACAATGGCGCCGATAGCATTGACGGCACAGTGGCGCTGTGGCTGAGCGATTGACTACTGCGCTGCGTGTCGCGGGTTCGATTCCCACACGGTACAAAAACTTGTGTTGCCTACAAATAGTTGTTCAGGGTCTGGCTGTTCGTGTTTGTGAATTTAAATGTTTGTAAAAGCTCTCACGATATGGGCAAAGGTAAAAAAACTCTGTTCCAGCCCGTTCCCTTTTAGTATTTGCCATACTTCGAAACAAATAAGCCACTCTAGGCTTTCAGCCATTAAAAAAATAAGCCTGGGACATGAAAACATCATTGAATAGTTTATTATTATCTAATCCGTTTCATTACATCAAAACAAAAACGAGTTTTCTGTGCTACCTTTTAGATCGCAATTTTCTCATACCTTGTTTATCACACACTCAGTCATTGTCGCCGGATTTATTTTTAACAACACGTGTTGTATCAATGAGATTACTGAGCCAATTTTATAATTAGTTAATATGGGTGGAAAATTCGGGTTTTTCTATTAGGAATTTCGAAGCATGGAGTCTGGATTTGTGTCCAGTTAATGGCTTGCTATTACATGGTTCTTAAATCATAACAGGCGAAATGTGGGTAGACTATTAGGTACACATTTAACCCTACGTGAATTATAGGCGTGATGTTATGTATACTAATATACTATAATAATGCGCAAAACCTCAGAGACCCCAAATGATTTATAATTCAATTGACCTAATTATGAGAGAAAAAAAAATCATTAAAAAAAACGTAAAGGTTTTATGTGCTGTTTTAGTTTCACTGGCAATTCTGATTGTTTCTTTCTTTCTTTCTTTTTTTCCCGCGTATGAGAAAATTAAATTGGACGACAAACATTTGTGTTTGTTTACCTATTTTGGCGGGTTTGCGCGCGTGATGGCTTGACCTATGAACAAATAGACAGGGCAACATTTTTAATGAAGATTTTTTGAAAAATGTGACCTATATTAAAAAGTGGTTCAATTGATTCTGCTCGTTATTCTGATCAAACTATTTTCAGGTTTTGCGCATTTAACGTTACACGTTGTATAGGTGGAAAATTAGTGCACTGAATGACGGAGAAAATTGATTTAAAATAAAACGTTATTGACGGTAAAGCTAAGTACCTAGTCGGAATTCGGTAAACGTCAAAAAATATTTAGCTAATAGGCAGTACAATAAAATAACAATTTGTCGATATAAATACTAAAAAAAAAAAAACTGGAATGTATAATATCGTTAAGAGAGTTTTAGTTTGACAATAGGGTCAGTATACGCATAGGTAGTGAGCAAGTGAGGCATGAACCGCGTTGGAAAGGAAACATAATACCCACGGAAGCCACTGCCATGTCAAATCACCTATACGTGTGTCACACACACTTATAATATAAGTAACTAAACACATACGTAGGTGGATACGCTGTGAGTCCAATTTAAAGTGTCAACCCACGAATATTCTGTCGGAAACCAATGTTTTCTTAAGTATTATAGATCCTTCTTTCTCTCTTTCGAAGTTCGCACGTTCCCTTATTAATAGGTAGAGCTGTCACATGTTTATGAACGATTATGTCATGCATTACATAGGTATTAGACATGTTTTTGCATTTATTCCTTTATTGTTTCCAGCATATAGGTATAATAATAAAAAACTTGTTTATATCGGTAGGTAGTTGTTTTAATAAATGAATAAAGTTAAACATCTTTCACAATTAACTTCCAGTCGTTAAGCTGATGACAGACACATAAGTCGAGTAAATATTCATTTTTGTTTCATGTTTACACGAAAACGACTAAATAACATAGAAATGTAGTTCATCTGCTCCTCTCATTTAATTTGTCGATCGTCGTTTGATTTGTTTACTAATAATTATTTATTCTTCATTTTTGCTTTATTTTGTGTACAGACTTTCACTTCGAAATGCAAAACTTACCAAAAAAAGTGAAGCGTCTGATATCGCCTTTAAATAAAATGCGTAACATAATTTCATTTTCGCTTGATTGCACTCATCATTAAATGCCAAAAAGAATAGCAATTTTTTATGCTTTATCTTTTATGCAACAGCAATTGTTTGACAAATTAATTAACAATTAACTGAAACATAAATGCCTAATTGGCTGCTTTTGGAAAGCATATCGTTAACTAATGTTCGGAAGTTTTACGATCCACAGACAGTTATCAATAATTTAAAGATCCCCTGACTATTGAATATTGACTAAAGGAGAACAGTTGTCTTGTACTTCTCCTCGGTATAGGGGCTAATTTAATGTCACACAAGTGGAGTGCTCCAGTCACAGCACACGCGCTCGCGACCGCGCACAACTCGATACAAATACTTCTCAACAAATGTATTAGTATTAAACTAAGTAATAAAACAGTGTAATGTTATGTTAGCACAGATGTGGAAATGTTTCATTTTAAATAACTAAACTCGTGTGGAAGGTGCTACACCGTGGGTGACAAGCGAATGTTAGTTTATACACATTTTCTTTGAAACTCGCATAAGCGAACTACTTAAAAGCGTTAATAAATTTAAAAAAATGAGTGTAAAATATGGAGCGACAGATGTGGACAGGAAAGCAGAAGATACCGACAAGGAAGAACCGAAAGAAGTTGAAATTAACTTGAGGTAATTTTATCGTTAGCATTCCTTTTCAGAACCGTTTATCTAATCTCGCGCTAATTCAGTTCAGTGCAACTTATCCAATTACTGACATACGAAAATGTCGGAAATGGACCAGCGCTTATGGTGCTACGGACGAAAATCGACCGTTTCTTACATGCACTTAAATTGTGACAATACGTCTAACTACACATTTCCCCCGCAGGAAGAATATCCTCTTAGGATCCTTTCTTAACCAATTTGCCCTATTTAGCGTAGTGCAAGCTTCGATCAATTCGGATAACAATATAATAGCAGTGGATAAGTAATGCTCAAGTGCAAATCGAACGTCTGGAGAAGTGGGCATCTAGGTACTTAATTGTATGGCTTTAGGCAAGCAATTGAGTATTGGGAACATCACTGCACCGGGTGCTCTATTAGGCTCTAAATTGAAGCTGCTTTATGAATGCTGCATTATTTGATATCTAGCTTCCTGCGGTAAAAGATATTACTAGGATTGACTCTAGATCTCCACGTGGTGGAGTCTCCGACTGACCATAGGCCCATAACCAATGCCGCATGTTACAGTTAAATCATTCTTATTTACAAACACCTGTTTTAAGTGATCTGAAAAACCAGTTTTTTCACGGTTCTTTCAATAATACACACATTACCGGTTGTTGACACTAACTAAACTTAAGTTATTATGACTTAGAGATGGTAGTGTGAGAATATAGTATTGTTTGGTTTTCGGAACGTCTGTCTACATTGGCATAAACATATGGCTCCTAAAGATTATCTTATTCTTGTTTAGAAACTAACTACATATAGTCTATCAATTAAAAAAATTTAATTAAAAATTTAAAAATCTCCGACACAAAAAACCTCTTCTTTTTCTTACCGTGTCGACGGCAAATCGCTAAATATATTTAGCCCAAAACTTAGCCAAGCGTACTCCGCTCGCTGATGCAGTCATAAGATCCTCAAGTGCGCAGGTGACAGGGCATGCAGCGCAAGATGGAAGGTGTGACGTATTCTACTATCTTCTGATACGTCCGGCGCACCCTGGGCAATCGACTTCTGTCGATTGGCTAATCCTTTCTCCACGATGGCAAATCTATAAAACCCCCTAAAAAATCAAAAATAAATGAATCCAAGCGTCGTAGCGTAGGGGGACTAAGAAGGCCGCTAAGTACAAGCAAAGAACAAAGCGGGCCCCCGACGCTTGGATTCATTTATTTTTAGAGGTTTTTTGTATTTTTTCTTAGCCTTGACACTTCACTCCTGGGCATAGGCTTCCCCCATTCCTTCCAATTTTCTCGGCGTTCCGCCTCTTCTCGCTAATTAACGACAAAAACAAGGAAAGTTATAAATAAAAAAAAACGATAATTAAGGGGGGGTACACCCCCCCTCCGCAATGCCCACGGTGACAAGTGACAAGATTTCAAATCGACTAGACCGGTGGAAGTTGTTTATTTCCCTTTCAACTAGAAAAGAGGAGATGATCTTGAAACGGCTGAGCAGATTTTCTCGAAACATAGCTAGAACACTCTCGACTAAAATACCTTTCAAACTTAACCAATTTTATCAAAATCGGTTCATCCGTTTAGGAGCTACGATGCCACAGACAGACACACAGATACACACGTCAAACTTATAACACCCCTCTTTTTTGGTCGGGGGTTAAAAACTAGGACATGAAATAACTAAACTAAAGCAAACTATAAAAGGGCATCAAAAAACTCTTCCTCAACGGTGTCAGCTGGTAATGTGCCCAAGAGACTGGCGGCGGCGTTCCCATGTTGTATGGCAATACTTAGCCTCTTGTTTTATATTCCAAATGTATTTGCATTTCTTCTTTATTTTCCAGTGGCTCGTTCAAAAGAAAATGGTGGCGAGTCAGCCAGCACGTCCTCTTCGGCTTGGGGCACGTGTACAACGACCTCTGCGCCGCCATGTGGTTCTCATACATGATGCTGTTCTTCCAGGCAGTTCTCAACATGAGAGCAGCGGTGGCTGGAGCTATGCTACTCTTAGGTATAAAGCTGATAACTATTATCTACATTAACATAGAGAGCTTCCTTGTAAGACTCAAAACGGTGAAGACACATCGTGAAGAACCATAAAATCGAAAATATGTAAAATCCACAAACCTGGGCCAGAGTGGTGGATTATAGGCTCTCACAGAAGAGGAGAACTATCTCCCAGCAGTAGGCGGATTTACCAGCAGGCTGAGTAGGCTGGAGCCTAGGGCGGCAGATTTTTGGGGTGGCAAATTTGGGGACCGAATTTCTTTTATTTTTTTGCTACCTCGTAGAAGTCAAATAGATTTCTGCATGGCGGTTTTCTGATGTTTTACAGACAAAAGTCTGCAACAAATTTTGCGGATGACTTTCACCTCTCACTTGTCATTGTACATTCGGTGTAGCAAACTTCCATATTCTAGAATAAAACAGCTAGATCACCGCCCCTCTACCAGTAATGACTATGAGCCCTCAGCCCACACTTTGTATAAGTGTAAAGAGCGAAATTGCAGTAAATCGTACATGATTGACCTTGATTAGCTCAAAAATAAACCCAAAAACTATTTTACGTGCAATTTCAATGAAATTGTTGGATTGTAAAAATAATCTAGGACATGAAAATTGTAGAGGCAAGGGCGGCAAAAACTTTACAGCCTATACCTTGAAAATTTTGTAAATCTGCCACTGCCCAGCAGTGGGAATGTTAGGTATCCGTATAGGCTGATTATGCTTCTGTTTAAGACTTTAAAAAAAAAAACTGTAGCTCTAACTATCGTCTTCGTAAGTGTAGATATTTTTAATAGGTTTCTCACTTTCATAGTTCTGTAATAATTCGATCTTTATCTTTCAGTTTCACGGTTTTTATTGTGCTGTTGACCTGTCTGCATTTTCATTTTTTTATAACAGCCGCAATGTTTTTGCAAGATGTCATCAGCTGTGCTGTGTTCATTCGCCTTTTTCTTTTGTTTTCCTTCTTTATCCAAGAACAATGATAGTGGAATGAACCTACAACTATTATTAAAATGAAAACGTGAATGTTCCATTATGTTTTGCTCTCATGTATTGTTAAACAAATGCAATTTGCATTATATAAAGTTATGATCCTACATACCTACCAAGACGTGTCAATTATTTTCTTGTTTTAAGATATGGCGATTGAATAAGCCGTTTAATTATTTAAAATGTATTGTTTGACTAAGCATTAAGCACTACCTCTTTCATTTTTTTTCTTTATCATAATGTTTGTAAATTCCAGGTCAAGTTATAGACGCATTAGCTACTCCAGTTGTGGGTGTGTTAGCTGACAAATTTGGTAGCTTGAAGTCCTGGCATTTAACTGGTAAGTAGGTATAATAAAATAGTAGATAAAATAGCTATTTATGCAACTGTTACGTTATGGACGGTCTTCTAATACGAGTGCCATTTTTCGGTACAAGCGTAGCGCGTACCGAAATAGGTGGGCACGAGTTATTAAAAGACCAATAACGTACAGTTGCATACAAGATTTTATCTACGAAGGAAGGAATAAAACATAGATATAGACAAATAAGTATTTTAAATAGAAACTTAACTACACACTGACTATTCTTTATACAGGGTGTAACGGGAAGGGTATATACACACATCAAAAGTGTCTAGGGATCAACATATATTTTTGCAATAACTTTTCTCCTGATTGATATTAATTAAAATTTTCTTTAAGGATTCATCAAATAAAGTGTTTTCGTTTGTCACAGTAACGATAAACCAAGTCACCTTTGCATTAATAAAGAAATTTGCCATTTTCTAATAAAGGGATTTTTGACATTTGAACCACTAACATTAAAGTTCGAAAAAAAGACTGAAATAACAGTTTTCTTTAAAATTTTATTGGGTAACTTAAACAATTAATAATCCGTGTTTCTACCGCGAACACTAACAACACAAGAACATCGGTTTGGCATACTCAAAATGAGTTCATCCAAATCACGCTGTGGAATGGCCGCCCATGTTCGTTGCAACAACAAAAAAAGGTCTTCTTGCGACTGGATACCCTCCATATTCGGCAGAGCTCTTCTCTGTAGCATATCCCATGCATGCTCAATCGGGTTCAAGTCTGGCGACTGAGCAGGCCAGGGCAGGACATTGATGTTAGCTGCGGCGAGAGTCTGTCTTACAACTCTTGCGGTGTGCGGTCGTGCATTATCATGCATTAACTGCATTAAATAAGGGACCGATTTGCACTTGTAGAGGAACGATGACGTCTGATACAATCGTCTCAGCATAAATTTGAGCGTTGAGGTTGCCTCTGATCCAAATCAACTCAGTTCTTCCGCCGATCCAAATACCCGCCCATACCATGATGGTTCCACCACTATAAGGATGGACTTCCTGGCAGGATTTTAATCGCTGTTGGCGTCCAGGGGTTCTCCAGTGTCGTATACGTCTTGTATCCGGTCTCATACCAAAACGAGACTCATCAGAAAAGCACACGAAACGCCATTGTTCTTCTGCCCAATTTCTGTGTTCAAGAGCCCATTGATATCGAATCCTACGATTGTGCATTGCTATAGGTGGTACCCGTAGCGGTCTTCGGGAATGAAGGTTCACTTCATGCAAGCGGTTTCTGACTGTTTGGTCGCTAATTAAGTTCCCTGAAGAGTGATGAAGCCTCACGGCTAACATCATGGCGGTTATTGTTGGAGCTCTTCGAGTTAAGATTTGAATGTATCGGTCTTGTCTCCGTGTGGTGCAGCGATACCGTCCTCCATGGCGCTCAGCCACGGTACCAGTGCTTCGGTAATGTGTCCAAAGTCGACTGATAACACTCTGACTTGTATTCAGAGCTAAAGCCACAGTACGTTGCCGGGAACCAGCTTCTATCATTCCCACGGCTCTGAGCATTTCTTCCCTGCTTAAATGACGTCGCCGCTCCATAATAACGTTGGTTTTAATCAGTAGTAGGGAAACAGTAGCACTAATAATGTCTTCAATGCGTTGTATGTTTTTAAAGGGAAAATATTGACAGCTGATTTTCATCTTTTACTCGAATTTGATTCACAGTTCCTGATTCAAATTATGAAATGCACCAAAAAGGATCCATATAAATTTATAAAATCATAAATTTATTACAAAGCCACAACTCAATCTCAAGAAATCCGCATAAAAATGCTTGATCCCTAGACACTATTGATGTGTGTACATACTTAAGGGTGTGCTACAGACCATCAAACTGAACATGTTTCTCCATCGGACAAACATCGTAGTAGCAAAAAAAATATCAGCTTCCCCATACATTTGGGTTGAATAGGTTAGCAAGCACACGCTTAAGTATGTATATACCTTTTCCGTTACACCCAGTTTATAAATAATATGTAGATTTTACAGCCAAATAGTGTACGATACTTTTGTTCTAAACTTGTTCTATTTTTAAAAACATCATTTACATTATCTCGATTTCGAGGTAATATTATAGCTACCTGGCTGTATGTTCAGAATGTCTTTGCTTGTGTTTTAGAATTTATGACGATTTGCATAATGCAACCCGATGTCGTTATGGGTAGCATAATGAAACCGCCGTCAATTTTGTAATTCTAATACATATTATGTATAACGAAACCGAAATAGATAAAAATTTATAATATAACAATATATTATTTAGGTAATAGGTTAATAGGTGGGTAATAGGTAGGACGACCTTGTACTTGTACAAGGTCGTCCACATTGGACAGATGCTACCTTCTTAATATGTTTTTGTTAATGTATTCCAAATAAACTTACAACCTAACGGTTCCAATTGTTCATTTCTAATGGAAAAGTATCGGCAAGAAATTACACGGTTATTCTTTTAAAAATAAGTGCCTTTTACAATGATGTAGTATTACCATTATCACCTATAATGTAGTTGTAGAGTAATGCATATTTCCATAACAATATTATTAATGTGAATGAATTTGTTTGATTATCCTAAACGGCTAAACGGACTCTATTAAATTTTTCATATAGGTAATGGTAAACCACGACTTGCGTTAGTTAGAACACGTTTTATTCCATGAGACAATTCCCGACCTCGCCCCTCCAAGGGGCATTTTTACCTTCCAGGCTCTCCTGGCAGGACGTAGTGTTCCGTCGTTTCTGCGGAAAAATTAATTGTGGACAAGGCCTTAATATTAAGGCTTATTTATTAACACAAGTTTAGTATTTAGGTACTTTATGTTAGGTTAGTTCAAAATCAATAGTAATTTATTCAAATTAGGTTGATAATCAGGTAATTTATTCTCTTAATGGGAGCAGAGGCCCTTGGCACTTGAGAATAATGGGGCCCTTGTAGCATGCAAGAGCTTGAATTTGTTTGCGCCCCGCCTCGGATAGGTTAGGTTTTCTGTTGATATTTGTGACGACACGGTTAGCGCAGTGGTTGAGCGATCGACTGCTGCGCTGCGTGTCGCGGGTTCGATCCCGGCACGGAACAAATATTTGTATGGCCTACAGCTAGTTGTTCCGGGTCCGCCTGTTTGTGTATGTAAGTTTAAATGTTTGTAAACGCACCCAGAATACAGGAGAAATTCCTAGAGTGGGGCAACGTATAAAAAGAAAAAAATCATAGAGAAATAATAGGTGTTTTTACAGACGGAAAACTTTAATTTGAAATCAAACACAGATAAATATTTTGGATGTCCATGAAATTGGCTTTATTTTACGGATAACTTTATGCGATTAATGTATGAATATGGTTTCAGTCATTAGGCCACCGCGGCGCGAACATGCTGATTTTTGGAAATCCTGGCTGTATTTCGGCAATAATTCCATGAATGTTGGCTTGATTTTATTGTTCCTTATTTCGTCGAAGGTTCAAAAATGATGAACGTTACGGTCAATGACGTCACTATTGACTGACGTTTAGTACAGAGACATGATTACTAACGTTTCGTGCCTCAATGGCCATATTGCCATGGCATTAATATTGCAAACATGTGGTCTAGGATCCATAGGTTAAAATGAGAAGAATGCACATCTCGATGATTTTTCGCATGATTGTTAAAATAAAGTTTCCTTGCATGAATTCAAGCAAACATTAATGACAAAAAAATTATGAGTCAAAGCAAGTTACAGGGATTTTAAAACTTTTTTCTGCGTCTAAAAAACAACCTACCTTTTTAAGTAGCTACTTATGCAAAAACAAGCGTTGCGAGCTCGAAAATTTTAATACTCTTCCTTAGGTACTGCCTAGCTTTGAGAATTACAGGAACTCGGGGGCCCTTTGGGTCATGTGGCCCTGGGCAAGTGCCTAGTGTGCCCAGTGGAAAAGATATTCCTATGCAGACACAGCTGATTTTGATCACGCCACGCACGGTCAATGTCAATGTTTTGCGTATGCGTAAGAAATGTGGTTTACAACCATCGGTGGTTTTCAACTTAAACATCACTCTGAGAGATCTCTTTTTGTGATTTAAATGCGGCTTTTTTGTCAGCTGAGTTCCCAAAAAAATTACCCCATATCTGAGAACAGAATCATGTACCTACTAAATACGAGTACTTACGTGGTAACCGTTTCAGCGTCGGTGTCCCTTTTACCTTGTATTGTATATCTATTATGTAATTAAATTATGTAATGTTTAAATAAAATTTACAAAGATAAGAATGCAATAATAGAAAACATTAAATCCAAGGCAGCATTTAAAAAATTTCGAGTTCTGTCTTGAATTGTATTTTAGTTCATAAACGTTTTTGCAGGAATCGACAAAGTTAGAATACCTAAACAACCTTAGGATCGTCGTACCCATTGCACTTTGGGTAATTTCGCTATCTAAGTTTATATTGTCAATCAAAACATCTTTTGTGTTCATTGTCAGCTGCGGATCGCGGAAGTTCTAAGTAGTTCTGGTCGCATTAAGTAAGTCTGTTTTCTAAACACATAACATAGAATTTTGGCGATCGACGCAAAGACCGAGGTTCGGGAATCACAACATCCATAGGTAGTTCCTAGGTTTCATGTGGCATTCTTACTCATTTGCAAACAATGAAAAGTAGCTATGCATGCTAAAAATGGTAAAAAAACAACGTGCGTTTTATATATCAGTATTCATGCTAAAGTTAGGCCCCTATAATAAAAGAATAATAAGGGTCTGGCTCATGTTTGCATATTAAACGTGTAAATAAACAGACTCTTCACGAAACCGTCAGCCAAGGATTCTGTACATCACACCTACGTAAAAAATATTGTTGGGAATTTGCATTGAATAGTACAGTTGTCGTGGAGGTATTTAAAGTAAAGTAATAACATTAAAAACTTATATTTAAGTAAAAACTACTTCTGAAAAAACTGGAACCTTCAATATCTACGCAACTAAAAGGTTCCCAGTTATTGATCGCATTTCGAGGGAAAACTTAATAAGCCTTCTTACAGAATTATCACCATTTTCAAACTTATCGGGTTGACGGCACGGTTATAGTGGCAGGGCGAATGGCTGATGCGCTGCGTGTTGAGGGTTCGATTCCCGTACGGAACAAATCTTTGTATGGCCTACTTAAAGAATACTTGTTTCGGGTCTGACTGTTTTTGTATGTGAGTCTTAATGTTTTTTAAACGCACCCACGATACAGGAGAAATTCCTAGTGTGGGGGGAAAGTTAATAAAAAAGTCTATAGATTTGTAGCGACATTTACCTATCTCAGAAATTACCAAATTACATCCTTTACTCAAAATAATCCGCGGAATAAGGTCATACTGTACAACAATCCTCGAGCAGTCAGTAGCCTATCACACAACACGCATCTGGTTAGAAAATATTTCTCCATTTTCTTCATACAAGTACCTCAATACTGAAGAGCTCGTGTAAAATAATAACAGCCGCACGGGCCGACCTTTAAGATTAAGCCGTGCTTGGCGAGGTTGGTCCGTAGATGGCTGACCATAATTACATACTGAGTTTCCACCGTGCCTCGGAAAGCACGTTAAGCCGTTGGTCCCGGCTGTCATTTGTAGATCTTTGACAGTCGTTACAAGTAGTCAGAAGCCAAAAGTCTGTCATCCAGTCTTACTAAGGGGTATCGTAAGTATTACCCAGTGACTGGGTTATGGAGGTCAGATAGGCAGTCGCTTCATGTAAAATACTGGTACTCAGCTGCATCCGGTTAGACTGGAAGCGACCCCAAGATAGTTTGGGAAAACACTAGGCAGATGATTAAAACTGAATATACTGAGACCCCGAACTGTAGAACGTCAGCGAAGCAATTAAATTTCGCGTAAATTTGAAGTAAGCACATACACCACAGATCTCTTACTTACTTTTTACGTTGCCCATTCCAGGTTGCGCCCTAGTGACGTGTACGTTTCCCCTGCTCTTCGTAAGATGCTGGGGCTGCTGGCTGACAGACGACCCCGACTACCTGGACTGGTGGATGCCGTTCTACTACGGTGTCCTCATCGTGGTCTTCCAGATCGGATGGGCAGTGGTACAGATATCTCACCTAGCAATGATCCCTGCCATTTCGGATAACCTACAAGTGCGCGCTGATCTGACTTCAATAAGGTACTTAATTGATTTACATAGACATTACACCACGACCTGTTATTCCTGAAGGGGTTAAGCAGAATTGTATCTTATAGAATACCCACATTTCGCCAGTTACGTTTCATCACCATCATCCACACCCCGACTTCCCTGCTGAGTATAATTAGCGTCTCTTTGCTTGTGCCAAGCTCCAAGTTCTGGTGTTACGTTTAAGTCCCATGTAGTAGGAGTTCCACTCTCTGGCAACAACCTGGTACAGATCCAGACTTCGTGGTTGCTACTGAGAAATTCCTGGTGGAAAAACCCAATACCAGTTGGCACGATCTAAGAATCGAACCTAGGACCTCATGCTCAGCCTAGCAGTAGTGCTTGCGACCGCTGGACCAACCAAGCGGTTTATTACATTTATTAAAAACAAAAACATATTAGTCCAGCAAAATTAGTCAAATTAGGGCAAGAATCTCTTAATGAGAGATAGTCGGCTATAAACTTGTATAAAGCTTTATTTTAACACCCTAAAACTTGTCTCAAAACCTACTTATCGTACGGTGTCCGCGACTACAGATATTCCAAGGTCAAAGGTCAAAAAATCTATATTTTTCACATTTATTGTAAATATCTCGTTTCCTATGGGTTTTATGCTATTTGCATTTCGATAGAAATTGTAGAGGATTAAATTCTCTTCAATTTTGTTTGAACATTTATTTTATATATTGATCCATTTTCGAGATAGAGGGCAGAGCGCGCGCAATGTTTAACTATTTAGAGTATCATTAGAGGTTAACCAGTAGTCGCCGTATAAAGTTTATAAAGTATTGATAAATATATAATTCTAAATAATTTGCATTTTTTATTAACTATTAAGTTATAATAAATTTTTATTTTTCAATAATTTAGTTAATAACAGTCACCTACTCGGGTAATAGAGCAGTGGCCCAGTAGTGGCAGCCCCGACTTACGATCAGTAAGCCGTAGGTTCGAACCCAGGCAGGTGCTTTACTTTGTGTAATTTATTTCATCACCGCTGCCCTCAAAAACGGTGAAGGAAAATATCGTGAGGAAATCGGCATGTCCTAGAGCCAGAGGAGTGTCCATGTGACATCTACCAACCCGCACTTGCCCCGCGTGATGGATTACAGCTCACTCCCTGTCATAGAGAGGAGGCCTGTGTCCCAGCAGTGGGAACATTACGGGCTGATGATGATGATGATGACTCGTGTAATTATAAAGTTATAAAGGGAAATACTTCAATTAATTGTTTGATTCAAATCATATTTATACTAATTACTTCCTAACTAAATAAAAAGAAAATAATTAAATTTTTTATTTATGTTTTTATTGAAAAAGTACCATTTCATACATAAGAAAGTTGAAATTTAAATAATAATAAGAACTCCAAGTTCTAATTTAAATTTTCTTCTTCTTCATCATCATCGTCTTCCAGTCGCTGTAAAATTTCACATTCCTCTATGTTCTCGTCTTCAACGACATTTGTGTCCAGTTATTCCAGGATTTGAAGGTCAAAACTACCGTCTTCATTGATATTTTATATGGTGAAGCATTAAAACAAGCTTGCCCATTACTCTGGTCGCAAGCTAAACAGCACTGCAACCCTGCTTTCCTGCATCCACATTGCGAACCACAAGCATTCTTGCAGTTGCAGAATATTACACAATATTCTGCAACTGCAAGAATGCTTGTGGCAAGCAATTCCTCTGGAGCTAGTGCATTCATTGTCAGATCAGGTTCCAGAAATTCATCACGCATTATCCAACCCCAATTTTTGAGGTTCTAAATCATGTCCTAACAAAGTCTGAACTTGATAATAAACACGCTTGAAATGTTGCCCTCTATCTCGAAAATGGTACAAGTACAAAAAAAAATGTTCAAACAAAATTGTAGACAATTTAATCCTCTACATCTACAATATCTATTTTAAATCAAATAGCATGAAACCCATAGGAAACGAGATATTTGCAATAAAGGTGTAAAATATCGTTTTTTTGACCTTTGACCTTGGAATATCTGGTGTCACGACAAGTTTTAGGGTGTCGAAATAAAGCTTTATACAAGTTTGTAGCCGACTATCTCTCCTTTCGAGATGAAACCCCTAATTTTCCTGGACTATATTGTTAGTAATTGTGTTGGGATAACAAGTGGTAGGTACACGGTAACGTGTTCTGTATGGACGTAAAGAATAGCAACATCCCATATCTCCCCATGGGTGTCGTAAGAGGCGACTAAGGGACTTGTCAGAGCAGCGTTCTCTGTGCTTTTGTGACAACCGTACTGCGATCGCCAACCCGCCTACCAAGCGTGGCGATTATGGCAAACCCCGCCTTATGTCAATGTGGCGTTGGGGGAGGCCTATGTCCAGCAGTGGATGTCTTTCGGCTGAAATGAACGTGGCACATCAAACTAAAATTGAGTCCTGAATTAAGATACTACAGAACATGATCAGTCATGAACGTAGTTCTGCCCTAACGTAGGTATCATCCCCATGATGGTTAGAAAACGAAGTTTTAAGATAAAAAAAATCGATTGTTTTTTTCCGGTTGTGGTTTCCGAATGAAAGATTGTGGCCAGGAGTTTGCATATACTCGTACATACATAGGTAAAAATAGGTATTCCTACCTACAAAGATATTTAAAAATATCTTCAGTTTTTCATTGTGAAAAGAAAAAGGAAACATTTGATCCAATTGATAATATTCAAAGTACCTTTTACCGAGTAGAAATAGTTCATTCTTCTAGGAAACCTATATCAACATAAAAAAATAGGTACCATATTAATATCTACCGTGTTGGGTTGCGGGCGACTCGTGCTATTGTCGTCAGTGGCTTAACATTTTCCATTCTGATAACCTAAGCTCTTGCTGTTCTTAGTGTAATACAATATCACAGTATTATGATAAACAAAATTTTAATTAATAACCTTTTCTTTTCCAGTTTATCAGTTTAACAGATGTTATTTCAACTTTTCCTATCTTACCTTAAGGCGCTGCGCAAACGTGGACACTTTTGTGTCTTGTGTGGGATACAAGCTACCAATGAATATTTGATTTCTATATAACCAGTATGTAAGCAGCCACTTCCTGCACAGACGTAAACCTTTTTTTTGTCCAGTTGCTTCCACTTGACGCATACTCGTTGCCGATCAAAAGTATTCGGTGTCGGTAACTGGAAACTAAAAGTCCTCAGTTGAAGACACAAGCAACATTAACAATTAGACGATTTGCAATCGGTGTCCGTATCCTGTGTGTATGCGACACAAGCCACGCACACCGAGCGGGTGTTCTTCTTCGATGTCCATCGTGAAACTGACGGAAAACAAGCAACGACCAGAAGTAGCGAGCGCCGCCACCGGGCACAGCAACTACGGTTACCAGTGACCAAGAGTAGCAACCGGCGACTGTGTCCGATGGCCGCTACAGGACCCGGCAATTATGGTTTCCTGTGATGTTGAGCCGTGTCGGTAACAAAAAGTGTCGACGTTTGTGCAGCCCCTTACCTATAGATCTTAAACTGTTTATAAATTGTATCATTTTTGTATTCAATTCTGATAAGATGTTTTTTTTGTTGTCTTGAAAATAGTTTAGGTAAGTTTTATTCCCTACCTAGTCTAAAATAAATAATCTATTCTAAAACCAAAAACAGGATCTCCTCAATGTTAAAAGAAAAAAAAAAACATAAAAGTAGGTCATTATCAGCCTACAACATCCACTGCTGGGCATAGAGCAATGTCTATATAATATGTCCAGCAATGGACTGTTGCAACCAATCAATCTCACGCCACTTAACTCGATTCTCAGCAACTCTCATCCATTTGCTGCCAGCCACCCTGCGAAGATCTTCGCGCCACCGAGCCTGAAGGCCTAAATACGTATTCGTATCTAATACTAACACATAGTCACCATTGTCCGTTTCAGATACATGGCTTCAGTGACGTCAAGCTTGGCGGTGTACCTCATCACATGGTTGGTCCTTAGAGCCAGCAACTACAGCACCTTCATTGGGCCCATGGACGACTACAAGTTCAGGGTACGTCATCAATGTAATTCGTAACATGTTCGATTGTAATCTTAGATTTAATTCGTTTTACTGGTGAGGCCACCAGTAAAAACCAAGTATTGTTTTAGTCTTAATTCAGTATAGGAAAGAGATGGAGCTAGACTTCCTGTATAGCTCCATCTCTTTCTCACGCTGAAGTGACATTCAATCGACTGATTAAAAGGTCATGCTGCGGTCTACTTCGCCATCACTTTAAACGAGATGACCAAGATGTCAAAAATCAAAGCAAACGGGGAGAACCATGCTATCTGGCGCTTTGTCTACAAACCTGGAGAGACTGTACTTACTGTGCATGCCACCATGTTATTACCTTATTGGATATTAAAACTAAATGATAGTGGCCGACTTTGTTCTTCAATAAGTTGTTGCATGAAAAAGCGATCGCACAAGAATGGTGTAATAGATTGCTAGTGCCCCCTACATTAACAAATAAGTCGTGCCCATAGTCACATACCCCACCGACGCGCGACGCGACGCCGTGAAGTTCTAACTACCGAGCTTGATAGGATATTTTGCAGTCTTGCGTTACAAAATTAAGCTTTATCTCTCTTTTTCAGAATGTATCACTAATAATATCAGGAATTGGGATATTTTCAACTCTTCTTTTCCAAATATTCTTCAAATTAAAATCAAAGAAAGAGGAAAAGGCAAGCAACGGTTACGCTGTCAATAATGGATCAGTTCCTGTACAAAACGAAGAAAATGGAACTCTTGAAGTCGCAAAGTCGAAAATTATGTATTTTATCCGGATGCCGCTTCTATACCAAACTAGTTTATTGTAAGTCCTAAAGTTTTATTGAAGTAAATGCAATGACAAGTACCTTTTGTTCATATCAGCCTCGGTCCGAGGTTGAGATCGTTTTTTGGCATAACAAAAGCGTGCTTATGTCTTTTATTTTTAGTTTTTTCTTCATTGATACTAAGCCCGCTCCTGAGCACTGGCACGTGATTTAACTAATACTGTATAATTCTTGGAATTCCATGTTTCAGATACGTGTTCTCCCGGTTATACTGGGCGCTCAGTCTAGTGTACGTGCCGTTGTTCCTAGAAGAGCGCCTGGTGTTCAACCCCAGCGCTGGATCTGAGCTGGTCGCGAGTGTTCCTCTAGTCTTATACATATCGTCATTCTTCTTCTCCTTACTTCTCAAGAGTAAGATCAATCGATTCGGGAATGAGGTAATTTCACGATACGGTCAACTTACCTTTACATCCCAATAGCACGGTGCCCGACTTGGAAATCGAACACAGGACATCTTTCTTAGAAGTCGCGCTTGAGGTCACTAGATGGTCAATAGTGATAATTCTACGTGATATTATTATTTAGCACAATATGAGATACCTAGTCGAAGCACCTACCTCCCCATATAGTGCAGCAAGTAAATCGGTGACGACAACGCTGTCGTCACCGGGCCAGATTTACTTGCTATGTAACATAACCTCTCATGACGTGACATTATAATTTAATTGTTAAGTACTACAGAGTGGATAAGAAATGGAGCAAGAAGAATAGCATAGCTTAACTATAAGAGGTAATGGCTACAGACCCAGAAAGAACCTTGTCAATCTTAGTAGGAATGTCACAAAACTTTAATATGTAGAACCGAGCCAGTCGCCGTGTTGTCGGTACTTTTGGTGAGTTGTACAATCTAGACTCGGTAGGTTGTATAACTCACCAAATGTGCTGTTTTATGCAATACCGAAGGCAAAATTTGATGATGCTTGTGATGGTGGTTCATTTCGCTAAGAGGCATTGTTTAGATGACATTGATGTTCACATTTTTTTGTCAATGGATTTCTTTCAAATTTCTACCTAAGCTTGCTGAACCTAATTCTTGGAAAACTGCACAGTTCCATATTTTTAATAATCCGTTTACCAGAAAGGTTTGGTCATAAATTTCAGGGTGTGATTTAGACCATCAAACTTAACAACTTTCTCCATGAGACCAACATCGAAATCACGAAAAAAAAGAACCAGCTGTCCCACCATACATTTGGGTCTAGTAGGTGTTAAAGTTTTGTACCTACTGGACAGCTTTTTTTCGGGATTGGCATTCTGAAATATGACCACACCTTTCTGGTACACGTTGAATAATTTATTTCTTTCACAGATGGCGTATCTAATAGGAAGTGTACTAAGTCTGACAAGCTGTCTGTGGATAGCTATAGCTATAGATCCACATGCCAGTATAGTACAAATATATATGGTCGCTACGTTAATCGGTAAGTCTTACAATTACTTACAACCCATTAGGTATTAGGTAGTTTCACTAAGATTTCATGGCACATTTTTATGCACTACTGAATTGGGATCACCTCGCCACATTTTTTCTAGCTGGTACTGTTTGGAGTGACATTCGGCTGAGATATTTTATCTTTTGCCAGCGCTCACTTTACCCATTGGATTGGACTATCATGGATTTAGTTATTAACACGCTTTAATGATAATTTTCAGGTGCGGGCAGTTCAATGACCCTCGTGTCCAGTCTGTGTGTGACTGCTGACTTGATCGGTCCCCACTCTCATCAGGGTGCCGCCATCTACTCGATCGTCACTTTCGCCGATAAACTTGTGACGGGAATTGCAGTTGTCGCCATAGAAAATTAGTAAGTATACCTTAATTCAACAAATTTCAATAGGTAAAATGTAGGTTAGTAGGTAGTTTGTCGGCACAAGTTGAACGAGAACGTTGAACGATATAAGTTACCTAATCCCTCAGCTCAGAATCTTCCCGAAATAATCATTGTTGTGTAGGTAGTTAGAGGTACCTAGTATACCTATTATGTATTGTATTTTAAATAACATAAGAAGTTAAGTACGTAAAATATTAATAAGGTGTAATTTGAGTTGGTTAGGGTTAGGCCGCAAGTCATACTGATTCAACCAACATGTTGAAACAATTATGAGGAAAGTGCATCAATAAATAAATTACTGCAGTTCACATTTTTATTTGGTTACTATATCTAGGTATATAAACATTAAGAGTTAGTAGGTAGGTATATTACCCAAGTCTATTATTATTTTGATGATTTAACATGAAATTATGTGTTGTTACAGCAAATGTGAAAATGAAGTAGAGTGTCCACAATACTACAGGGGAGTCCTAACATATGCTTGCGGTGGAAGTGCACTCCTGGGCATGCTCTCTTTGTCTATGGCAAAAGTTATACCTAAGCATAAAAATTAAACGGACTCATAAAACATCCACTCATACCTACATATTATTTTTCCGTTCAGGGTTGCATTGTGTATAGGGACCAAGTGATAAATGAGAGCATTATGAAGAGGGCAGTATAAAAGCAGATCATCAGGAAAAGTGAATAAGGATTACCTTAACTTCATTATATATTAGAGTGTCTGGGCATTATGAACATCGCTACGCGATCATCGGGCAATTTGATAATTTAGGTATATTTGGCGTGGCGCAGGGAGTAGAAACAAACACGTGACACGCACTGACCAATCAAAATAAATCCTACGTAAGTAAGTAAAAAATAAGTGTGATTAGATAATAGCCCATTTACTTTGGGTACCGTCAGATCGTCTTATTGTAGTAAACCCTGGTAACCGGTAATCTTTTAACTTATGAGTTTTATTATTCAATATGTGACTTAAGTAATTCTCGTATTGCATGTCGAACAATTAAAGAATTAGTAAGTAATAAAATATGTTTTTTTTTTTACCTTACCCAATAGGTGATAGGTTTCATTATTCATAAAGCCGCAGCCCAAACCAGCCGTAATCCCCCATCCCTCATATTTGTCATTTCTCAAAATACCCGAGTTTTATACAGGGACACCAAACAACGATACACCAAACAGCCTGTATATTTTGTCCAATTAATCACTTAGTCCTTAACATTATAATTATTGCTAAAATTTGACAGTATTAATACTATATGTATAACTGTAGCAATTGTTAAATGTAACAAATAGCTAAATCATAGTTACCGGTTATTATTAGGCACAGAAAACCTCCTCTAGTCATTCTGCATAGAAGAAACTTACGCGGGCCGCACATCCATGAAACTCACAATCGTTAAAGTAATAAAACATGGTTATTTACATTGAAATTACCTATGTAATTTCAATTGTTTGCTTACAAACAAATATTATAATTATTTATGTATTTATTTAAGAGACAAAATCATAGTTTCTATGTTCTTAATATTATAAAGATAACAGATTTGATAGCTTATCTCGGAAACGCTCGGAATCGTGACACTAGACGTTATCTTAAAATTGTCTTATTTTGACGCCATTAAAAAAATTGCGAAGAGCCCGAATAGAAAGAAAGAAAGAAAACATATTTATTTGGCACACGCCACAAATGCACACAATATAAAATAAAACATAAATCTTAGAACTAAAACTGAAAAAGATAATATTGTGTGTCTCACGGCTGCGCCAAATAGGAATATTCCCAGTCATCCCCACATGGATTGCCCCCAGGTGGTAATCGGGAATAATATATTATAAATAAAAACTGGGCAATATAATAAATAAAAACTGGGATATTATTGCCCCACTTCAAATTAGTATTTCTTTTATTCAACCCCCAACCTGCAACCCCCTCATCGTGGTCGTAGGCGACTGGGACTATTCGAAATAGCCTACTGTTCTACGACGCGTTTCACATAAGAATGGGACTCACCTCGCGCCATACTATGACATCATAGCTGTCAAACCGAATAAGTTGGGTAGGCCAGCAAAAAATATACTTAATATGTTTAATAATATTTTGTTTTATTGCCAAACATTTACAAAAAATGGGTTTAAATTGGTCCCAAACTAGGAAATTTGCATTCCTATTCTTATCCAAAACACCCTGTACTACAAGTAGATAAGCGGGATTTTTAATAATAACCGGTCAATGAGTGCAAAGTGGAAATAAATTGTAATTCTAATTACAAAGTAGTTATGTTCCAATTAATTGGATATAACACGGTATAGGTAACTTATGTTTAATACAATATTAAATTGGATATATATTAAATTGTTTACAGTAGGTATTACATGATGCAATACATATAATAATATTATAACTTAGCAACTGTTCAGACGGCGCTGTATGTACTTTTATATTTCACTTGTAAACATTCCACTGTTCATGGTTTAAATCAAATGGTGTACCCTTAAAGTCAACCATGTGGTAAAATAACATTTACCATTCAACACTGTGAATGTGGGCTTATTTAACTGGGTTTATTTTTAAACCAGTAATTGAATTCAAATTGGTTTTATTGCACTTAATTTAAATACATCCACAAATGGATCATAGCTATATGAAAAACCATTGCGGGTAGACTGATTTATTACAACTCTAAGGTGTGGTCTCTTATTACTTCTTTTAACTTCGTTAAACATTTGCAATTGTTTAGCTAGAGCTTTATCAGTAAATAGGCCTTCAACAAAAACACTATACAAGTTGGCACAACATAATACTAATAAAGTAGGGTCAGCAATTTCACAATGATCCCATTGCTTTGAATCGACTAAGTGAATATTTTCTAAAGTCTTACACTTACTTAATGAATCAAAAAACTGTTTCAAATCCATTCCCTTATCAACTAAGCGTAAATTTTTCATGGACTGACTTGCTTTTATAGTATGAAGAATGTCATAAGAATATCTAGATGATGTAATACACATAAATTCCACTGATAGTGTAACTAGATTTTGACACCAAACAAATAAATTAGAGAAGAAATCCGCACTATATCTAACAGCTCCAAAAATACTTAAAAATGTAATTTTACTAAAATACTGGCCATTACATGGCAGAGAGGCAGACACTAAAATATTTGGCAAAAAAACTATACTTAACTGGGCCTTATGTTTGTCTTTTAATAAATTATCATAATCTAGAATTATATTTGGCATTGACGATTTCCTCTTTTTCTCTTGCCGATCAATATCTATATTCATAATCTCATTTGGTCTTGGGTTTGTATAGATCCAATCATAATTTTGTGGACAGCTAACACCTGAGCATGGTTCATGATAAAAAGGAAAATAGGTCTTAACACGTGTAAACAATTTTTGAAAAAACTTATCATCAAAGCATGTGGTTTCTTTGTTCCATACCATGAAAGCAAGATTTCCTTTAATTTCTGTCATATAATCTGAGACACTTTTTGTTGTTGTATTAAAATATTCCTTAAAGAAGTTTGTTATCAATGGTGTAGCATATACAGAAATCATATTCTTTTGCCTATTCAATGTGTAGATTATACAAAATTCATAGTTAGTAAACTCAAACTTCGAAATTACAGGGAAATTGCTAATATCATCATTGATACATCTTGATCTCCAGTTTATCAACAAAAACGCGGCAAAGTGGCTAAAATGAGGCATCTGACAGTCAGTAACTTTATTTGTGACTATTGTAGTATGCACATTATCTACTTCTACAACACTGAATTTAAGTGTATCTAAATTGGACTTCTCTAAAATCTGAAGTACTACCATAGAAGATAATAAATTGTTTAGGGAGCCTACAAAATGGACATTTTCAAAATGTTCAAAAAGTGTTTGACACTGCTGCAATGTGTCTTCTGCTATTTGAACAGCTGTTTGGGAAAATTTAAAGTCAACAGTAATATCTTTCAGAGTTGGACATACACTGTGTATTGCAATTAAATCTGACATATTTAGATTTGTGTATGAAATATCTAACACTTTCAGGCGTTTTAACTTCTTAAAGGCAGGTAAGACTTTAGTTTTACTTAAGTCAGGAACGCCACACATGTTGAGTACTCGCAGATGATTTGATATAGACTTAAAAAATGCCAGCTTCATTGTGTTCACTGTGGCTACTGAATTCAGAGACATTTTGCATTCCAAAACAATCCCATGTAAGCTAAGTAAGTTTCGGAAAAACTTGCAAGAATTATACATGCTGCGCTGTGACTGGAAATCCAGTCTTCTCACAATCATCACAATGACTTCTTCTGGAAGGTCCGTGATCTGAGCCATTGTACCTGAAAAACAAACAACTCTAAGAAAAAAAGATACTTGTACATATTTACTTGTTTAATAATAAACTGAGCTTCATTTGTTAATTGAATATGCTGTATAAATTTATTAGATTACCTTACCTTGAATGTTTCAGACAAAATAAACCCGAATTATCACAAGGTACAATAGTACGGGTTCAACATATTACTAAATTCAAAATATTTTCAGTTCACAAATCAAATTTTCTTCTTTGTAGCAGTTACAATATTTCCTTAGAATGCTTCTTTTTAGCAAGTTTTATCATTGTTTAGTCAACAGTATAAAAGAAGCGGTCAATCCGAATACATTGACATGATATGACATTATCATAGAATACAATCAATAAATCACAACCAAAGAACTTACATTTAGACTGGAATGAGTACGAGCAACTCAAAAGCGTTCTGAGCGAGACAAACTTCAAGAGTGGATGCCATCTCTTTCTAATAGGGTATCCATTATTTTGTACTTGCATTTGGGACAATCATTATTTTGTTATATCTTGCTGGATAATTTTGAATAAACTACTATGGGTGTAGTTGTTTATTCAAAATTACAGGGTGTAAAAAAACTTGATGGAGCCGACACCTATTTATTAGGGTAACAAGGGGATACTGTAGGATCACCTACGTGGTAGCAAGGCGTATTCTTTACAATATTTTTGTTAGGAATGGAACGCAACCATGAAGTTTTTATTTCGCTCTATGAACTATGCTGGCTGGTAAGCCAGCATAGTTCATAGAGCGAAATAAAAACTTAGAACAGGCGAGTGTACCCACTCGCCTCATGCCTTGTGACGTTTCTACTTGGACAATAAATTATGTGTGTGAATATTTTAATACTTGCTTTATTACCAATATTCCTACATGTTAGCAGAGCGTGGTTGATTAGCAAGTATCTGTACAAATATTCTTGCAGAATTTATCAGTACTTTGTGGAGCACGTGTATCGGAACAAAAGTGAGGTTAATACACTTGCACGTAGTACAAGTGACCGGCCGGCGAAAAAATGAGTTCGTCGCATCACATGTTCAATCTCGATAAGTTGATCGGGCGTGAAAACTTTGCAACGTGGAAAATCAGTGTCAAGACATACCTGGAACACGAAGACTTGTGGCAATGCGTGGAGCCCATAGATGACAAACCTGTAGACTCTGATAAGGATGTCAAGGCGAAGTCCAAAATAATATTGTTGCTAGATCCTCAAAACTATATACATGTTCAAACTTGTAAGACCGCTAAAGAAGTGTGGGAAACTCTGCAACGAGCATTTGATGACAACGGATTGACCAGAAGAGGTGGACTGTTAAAAGACTTAGTTAATACTACTCTGGAATCTAGCAGTAATGTGGAATCATACATTCATAAAATAATGACCACAGCCCACAAGTTACGCAACATAGGGTTAGAAGTCAACGACGAGTGACTGGGCACTTCGATGCTGGCCGGTCTGCCCGAAATCTATGCTCCGATGATTATGGGGCTTGAGAGTTCTGGTGCGACGATTAGTGCCGATTTTATCAAGACCAAGCTCCTAGAGGAAGTAAAATCAGCAGACACCAGTAATGCTTTGTATGTTGGCTCAAAATCAAGGAAACAAAGTCAACGTCAGCCACAACATCCGAAGACAAAAGGGCCAAGATGCTTCAATTGCAATAATTATGGACACTTTGCTAAGTTTTGTACAAGTGCTAAGAAGGGAAACAAGACTGAAAATGAAAAGGGCAAAAAGGATACAAGTTTCATTGCAGCTTTTTCAGCATTTTCAGGAGATAACCATAACAAATGGTTCATGGACTCAGGTGCATCCATGCATATGACGGGTAATAGACAGTGGATGTACAATGTCACAGAGACACCGGTGAGGAATATAACAGTAGCTAATAAAGAGCCGCTGTCAGTTGAAGGAGTTGGATACACTGATGTTAAACTAGCGCAGGGTAAGAACATTCAGTTAAAAAATGTTTTATATGTCCCTGATCTAGCTGTCAACCTACTCTCGGTGAGTACTATTGTTAACAGTGGTTACAAAGTAACATTTACTCAAAGAGGCTGTGATGTTCATGATTCACAAGGCAAATTTATATGTTCTGCAACTCTAAATAATAAACTATATACATTGGAAACAGAGAATAGTCCTGAGACAGCACATTTGAGCTCTAGTGAGGAGAAGTGTAGTGAAACTTACTTGTGGCACCTGCGTATGGGCCATTTAAATGTTTCAGATGTCAACAAGCTGCCTGACTGCGTCAAGGGTGTAACTCTGACTAATACAGAGAGTAATGTGACAAGATGTATCTCCTGCTATGAAGGCAAGCAGTCGAGGTTGCCATTTAAAAATATTGGTTCCCGCGCTACAGCACCATTAGAGCTTGTTCACTCTGACCTCTGTGGACCCATGGAGAACTTGAGCTGCTCAGGTATGAAGTACTATATTACTTTTATAGATGACTACACAAGAATGGTGTATGTTTACTTCATGGAAAATAAAACCAAAGTGTTAAACTTTTTCAAGGACTATAAAAATAAAGTTGAAAACCATTGTTCTCAGAAAATAAAGGTATTAAGAACAGATAATGGTACTGAGTACTGCAATACTCATTTTGAAAAGTTTTTATCCAACAGCGGTATAGTACATCAGACTTCCACTCCCTACACCCCTCAACACAATGGACTGGCCGAACGGATGAATCGGACACTAGTTGAGAAAGCTAGGTGCATGTTGTTCCATGCCAACCTACAGAAGAAACTATGGGCCGAGGCAGTGGGGACTGCAGCATATATTTTAAACCGATCACCTAGTAAATCTTTACATGGTAAGACACCCTTTGAATTGTGGAATGGGCACGAACCTGACCTGTCTCATCTGAGAATATTTGTCTCTGAGGCCATGGTCTTTGTACCAAAGGTAAAACGGCAAAAGTGGGACAAAAAGTCAAAAAGGATGATTCTAGTGGGATACTGTGACACTACAAAAGGATATCGTTTACTAGATAAAAAAACATACAAAGTTATTAAAAGCAGAGATGTTGCATTCCTTGAGAATTGCAGAAGTTCAGATTTAACTAACTATCATGATTCACAAGGGAAGTCACAGTCTTCAGGCAGTCAATCTACTTCCACAAGTCACAGCAGCAGTGTCCCGATACCTACAGAAGTACCCTCTGTCTGAGGTAGAAAACCCCATGCCATCAAACGAAGATACTGCTGGTGATTGTGTAACAGATGACAATTGTGATCAGGATTCTAGCGAGTATGAGACAGATGCAGGGGTCTCAGATGAAACATATGTCCCACCAAGATATGCACAACACTCACAGTATGAGCAGAACATCACACTGAGGCTTCGAAACAGAACACAAAGGGATAACACAGATACAGATGAAAACAGTATGTGTTGTTTACTTTCCAATTTCTCTGATATGCAGACAGTTGAGGAGGCACTTTCATCGTCATATGCCAAACAATGGAAACAGGCAATGGATGAAGAGTACAACTCACTAGTAAAAAACAACACTTGGAGTTTAAAGAACTTGCCTTCGGATAGAAAGGTTTTACCTTGCAAGTGGGTATACAAGACTAAAACTGACCAAAGTGGTAATATAATTCGTTTTAAAGCCAGGCTCGTCATTAAAGGATATGCCTAAAGGAAGGGCACTGACTACGAGGAAGTGTTCTCCCCTGTTGTAAAGTACAGTACCATACGCTATCTAATATCTCTAGCTGCAAAATTGGCGCTTGAGATTAATCAGCTAGATGCAGTGTCAGCATTCCTTCAAGGAGACATTGATGTGGAAATATACATGAAGCAACCAGAACTGTACGAACAAGGGCCTCAGGTATGTCATTTGAATAAATCTTTATATGGGCTAAAACAGGCAAGCCGGTTGTGGAATTTAAAACTGAACACTGTGCTGCAAGAGATTGGGCTGAAACGGTCTAAGTCTACCTACATTGCTATATGGGTTGATGACCTCATTTTGTTTACTTCTAGTCAAGCAGAAAGAGACAAGATTAAAAACAGGCTTATGCAATACTTGGAGATGAAGGACCTAGGTAAGGCCAGTCAGTGTGTAGGTCTGAACATAACAAGGGATGAAGACACCATCATGATTGACCAAGAAAAATATATTAAAAATGTACTAACCAAGTTTGCTATGTCTGATTGTAAACCATGTAAAACACCAATAGAATTTGGTCTGAAGTTTACTCATAATGCTGATGACAAGGAAATAGATTACCCTTATCAACAAGCAATAGGATGTCTTCTCTACATTGCTCAAGGTACAAGGCCAGACATTTCCTTCGCCGTTAATACTCTCAGTAGGTTCAATAAAGAGCCAAGAGCTGAACACTGGACAGCAGTCAAAAGGGTACTACGATACTTACAAGGAACTAAAGATCTGAAGCTCACTTATACCAAAGATGGTGAATCAATCAACATGAGAGGCTTCTGCGACGCAGACTGGGCCAGCGATAATATCGACCGTAAGTCCTGCACGGGCTATGTTTTTATTTCTCAGGGAGGTGCAGTATCCTGGTGCTCGAGGAGACAGCAAAAAAAAGCCTGGCTTTGTCGACGGCCGAGGCGGAGTACATGGTGATGTCGTCGGCAGCGCAGGAGGCCCTGTGACTGCGACAGCTGCACGTTCAGATCGGCCAGCCCCTAGCCGGACCGCTTCACATATTTAGCGATAATCAAAGCGCTATAAAATTGTCTGCCAATGATTGTTATCTACCCCGTTCTAAACATATTCATATTAGGTATCATTTTTTGAGAGAGCATGTAAATAATTTAGAGATAAAGTTTAACTATTGTAGAGGTGATAAAATGATTGCAGATATACTTACTAAGGGGACAACTGAGCATAAAAATATGTATTGTATTGCAAAAATGGGTTTGCGTTCAGGGGGTGGTTGTTAGGAATGGAACGCAACCATGAAGTTAAGTTTTTATTTCGCTCTATGAACTATGCTGGCTGGTACACTCGCCTCATGCCTTGTGACGTTTCTACTTGTACAATAAATTACGTGTGTAAATATTTTAATACTTGCTTTGTTACCAATATTCCTACAATTTTTATGATCCCTAGTCGTAATTTGTAAACAAAGTTTTAACAGAACTTAACTGAAAAAAACCACATCCAGCAAACCCCTCACTATTACACGCCATCACACAACACAATTTTACCATATTTGAAGTGGAATTATGTACTTAAATGTAAAGTACTGTAATGTAAAGCACTCGAGGAAGCATTAATACGAATTCGGCGTTTTATTCGAGTTTATCGACCATATTTTTTTTTTAATTTTTTTTTTGGTGCCTTAAATGTTGCCATTCGAAAATAAGTTAAATCGAAATTGAATAATAATACTATTATATTATTTATATATGTATATATTAAATCTATTTTGCAAGAAATAATTATTTTTATTAGTAGAATTTAAATATTAGATAAATCCTGTGATGTGATTCGTGTGCTAGTTCAGCTATCAACGTGATTTCCGATTTCTATTTACTTTAAATTTTCTTTTACTGGACATTCCAAGACAAGGACCCAATCCACCCTCGTAGCTATTTCGCTCTGAATTTTTTTATTCCTTTCACATAGAGTTCTTATTATCTAAAGTAATACGAACTCTACTTGTTTGATTTAAAGTTCATTTTTAAACGGTCTTTTGATGTTGACATTTATACGAACTCTACTTGTTTGATTTAAAGTTCATTTTTAAACGGTCTTTTGATGTTGACATTTTGTTAGTACACATTCCAGTTATTAAATAAGTTCCTTGATCACAACACAGATTACAAAATACAAACTATTTGCTGGCTGCTCCTGTACTTTACTCTTTGCTGCTCCTTGCTAGAATATTATGTTCTGTGGGACTGCCAGTAGACAAACCATAGAGTATAGAAGTACCATAAAGGAAATAGTACTAGAGTTGGCATAGCCAGCTAGATTAGCTGAATCAACATAATACAAACAATGCACTGAATATTGAAAAAAGTTAAGAAAATTTCAATTGAAACATTTTTATTTCCTGTACAAGACGATTATTATTGCCCTAATAACTAATACGAGTGCAGTCCGGAATTGTCTTCAAATGTCCGGAAATTTCTCTGGAAAAGCGTTATGAAAGAAAATTATGACAGACAATATTAATAATCATAATGCGCCCAGCAAAGGAGTGGAACTCTCTGCCTGCGTCTGTGTTTCCGAACGCTTACAACCTTATTCTGTTCAAAGTTACAGTGAACAGGCGTCTTCTGGGTAAGCTCGTACCATCGTCGACCTTTCCTCTGTCATCTCTGACCATGATTAGAGTCTAGAGCAAACCCATAGCAAATAAAAATAAACATGTTTGTACATCTGGTAACCCTCGTCGCAGCCCACTTGCTCAGAGTCTACACTACTACAGATCAAGTTGAAATTTGGTACGCAACTACGCATAAATTAATTTGTAAAAGCCAACACGTTGTGTAGCGAAAAATTAGAGCAGTTGAATTTTTGGATATTGGGTCACTTTTAGGGGCAAACTAGAAAAACGAAAGTCAACTAAGCCACTTTTTATCTCCGAAACTACTGTGTCTAAAATGTTAAATTATATATATATATAAAATAGTTCTTTACAGAATGCAGGAAAATCTATACGAAGTCTATGGTCTTAAACTACATGATAAATCTCTCGATATGCTCTCAATGTTGAGTGATTCACAAACTTTTTAAAATGCAGATACTCAGGTCCTGCATTATGATACACATTAGACATGAAATTTAGCGACAGTTAGTGGGTTAGGGGGCAACTCGTCCCACTCGAAACTATGGGACCAATTCGACCTCTTATTTTTTTATAGGGGTTGGCTCGTCCCACTTCGACACTGCGATCAGAAACCAATCCCACCAATCCAATTAGTGCTGTAAAAAAATACCGATTAGTAACACTGTAACAATTTAAGACTTGCCTCAGATAGACAAGTCTGCCATTATTTTTCGAAAATGTTTTTAGTAACTTTTTAGACCTATGTATACTGCTTAGGCGTAGGAAGTTTCATTAAAATCTGTTCAGTCATTTCGGAAAATAACGACTTGAAAGTTTGTATGAAATGCCGTAGGGTATAAACGCTCTTAATACTAAACCGAAACTGTTGTGTCTACGACACGTAACGCACCTAAAACCAAACAGTTTTGTCTACTGTTACGACGACGCAGCGCAATATCTTATATTCTATAGATTTTCAGTCTTATCTTCGGTATAAGGTTGATTGGGAAAATTTGTCAGTTTCGGCTAGCTTGACCTGGCCCCCTATTTACAAACGCTCGGATTCGATTTCGATTCGATAAGTCGTATGTCTATCTTGTTTTGGCATTACGAAAGCGAGCGAGCGAGCGGCTGCTAGCTTCTTTACGTCGCTAGACTGTTATGTCGTTGATGTGCGCGCCCGCATACGTTACAAAAGGGAAGCCAACAATCGTTAGCTAGACTTTTCGCATTGCAGTTCTTATTGGCATTAGACAATTTTGTCTTTGAGACGTTTTGTTTGAAGTATACTTCATAATATTAGGTCTTTACTTATGAAATTGCCGTTTTGTTTGAAAAAAGTTAAAGTTTTTTTTTTTTCGAACTTATTTATTTCTTTTATTCAAAGTAATCACCCCTGCAATCAATGCATCTTTGCCAACTCTGTGGCAGTTTACGGATGCCCTTCTTGAAAAAATCAGCTGGACGGGAGACAACAAACTCTTCAAAGGCGTTTTGTACTGCCTCTCGGGAATTGAATTTTTTTCCCGCTAAAAAGTTGTCCAAATTTTGGAAAAAGTAATAGTCGGAAGGCGCAAGATCTGGTGAGTATGGCGGATGAGGGAGAGCTTCCAAACCCAACTCATGCAGCTTAGAGACGGTCTGTTGTGCAGTATGGGGCCGCGCGTTGTCGTGAAGTAGCAGTGGAGACGACCGATTGACCAAAGCTGGTTGCAGACGTGCGAGTTTCGCCATCATTGTGGTCAGTTCTTCAATGTACACATCTGCAGTAATGCTCTCGCCGTTTTGTAAAAAGCTATGATGAATCACACCAGCACTAGACCACCAAACTGTGACCATCACCTTTCTAGGGGTCATTTTTCGTTTTGCACATTGCTTTGTGTTAGGGTTTGTGAATTTGCATTTTACTAATTAATTATTTTAATCGATATTCGTTTTTTCAGAACTTTCATTTTAATATTTTACGCTGGTAACTTTACCCTTTTATTTTATTAGTGGTCGCTCTGTGATCGATGGATAAAAATCGCGGGAACCAATGAGAGCACTCGCTTCTCCCCGCGCCAAAAACAAAGGTTTTGCGCGGGAAAACAAAAAACGCTTGGCGGGTTGCGAGGGGAAACTCACTAGGCAGGTTTTTGGGTACCTATTGTAAAATATTGATTTTTGTATAACGTGTTGTTTGAGAGAATTATAAAATAGTTTTGTAAACCCATTGAGTAATTATTCGTCTACGTCCTGTTCCTGTTGGGGTTTTCTACATTTCAGAAGTGTGATTGCAACGTAAGTACACGCCCATTAATTTGCAATTTTTTTACTTCTTTGTCAATAGCCACTGCTTGGTAACATGACTGTGCAATGCTTAACAAGTACATAGCAGAGATAGAGAAATCAACGGTTTTGGCAATTATTTTACATAATTGTGTACCTATACACACTATCTTTGCGTGAAACCGATCTGGTACCGAGTAAAGGCATTGATATTCTATTACGGACGATGTCATGTTACACTGTTTTTCTTGCATTAATCTCAGTTTAATAGTGTGAATCATTTTACGATATACTCTCACACATTTTGGTAAGATTGCTAGATAAATTAGCTCAATAATATTGTAGTTTTTGCAGTAATGTTTTGATATTTGTCACGAACATTCTAATTATAGATCTTTACTCTAAAAGATATTCTATTTTTTTTATGTTTTGTGTTGTTACATTATGGAAACGTAAATGATTTAAGAGAAACTTTAATTTGAATCGCACATAGTATGTTCAGACATATTACAAAAGACAACAACATTTTACTGCTTCATTTTCAACATACGATAACTAGTTAATGGAATGCAGTCTTATTTTAGTTATAATAGTTGAGTGTTATGTTAATTGCCAGCTTCGAAATGCATACCCGTACAGAGTAGTTTCACTGCAGAAAATAGATACCACGAATATAAAAAAAAAAGTAATTTGCGTATATCAAGACTAAGGTTTTTTTTTCCTTTTTTATTTTGAGCTCGTGCATCATGGATGGGACATCTAGACGCCCAAGCATGGAATCCGGTCATCGACGACTTGAGACGCCCTACGTGATGGAGCATCGAAGTAGGAGCCGGGATCAAGAACTGGGGTCGAGCCAACAACGAGTCAAGCTCCTAGAGAAGCAACTTCTACAAGAACGGGAGCGTCTTCTACATGCCAAGACCTGCCACCGGAGTCGCAGCCGAAGCAGCGCGCGGCGCACATCGTCGCGACACGCCACCCAGCGTAGCAAGCGCTGTCGCAGTCATCGCAGCCGCAGTCATCCCAGCCGCAGCCATCGCAGCCGCAGCCGTCGCAGCCGCAGCCGTCGCAGTCGCAGCCGTCGCAGTCGCAGCCATCGCAGTCGCAGCCATCGCAGTTGCAGCCATCGCAGCCGCAGCCATGGCAGTCGCAGCCATCGCAGTCGCAGCCATCGCAGTGTGACACTCGAGCATCAACGGCGACGAGCGGCGGAAGCCAATCGGCACGACGCCGATGGTGACGGCCCACATGCGGCGCAACGTATCGTCGCGGGACACTTTGAAAGGTCACGTAGCCCATCTGTA
This sequence comes from Cerastis rubricosa, assembly GCA_949152445.1. Lineage (NCBI taxonomy): Eukaryota > Metazoa > Arthropoda > Insecta > Lepidoptera > Noctuidae > Cerastis > Cerastis rubricosa. The sequence goes on along the minus strand of OX424525.1, from coordinate 11,538,056 downwards.
TCTAAGAAATATATTGTTGATGTCTTCAAATGCTTGAAAGATAGTTTAGCATCTCAACCTGCCCGAGAGACACGGTCTTTTCAGAAAATTGATCACATGAACATACTGCCTAATTTTGATCCTTCTACAAAAAACCAACGAATTGATGTATGGCTCAAAAAGGTCAATGAGTGTGCTAGTGTCTACGGTTGGGATGACAGAACTATCGTTCACTTTGCTATGCAGAAACTTCAAGGTCTTGCCAAAACATGGTACGAAGGTTTAAACTCTGTTTTGTTTAACTGGCAAGAATGGCAAGAAAAACTAATAAACGCCTTCCCTTGCGAACAGAATTACGGTCAGGCCTTGGAGGAAATGCTTAAAAGAAGGAGTAGGTATAATGAACCAATAGAGGTTTATTTTTATGAAAAACTGGCTCTACTTAACCAATGTGACATTGTTGGTAAACGTGCGGTAGATTGTATCATTCATGGGATCAGTGATAGGACCCTCAAATCAGGTGCTCTAGCTTTACGTTCCTCTCACCCCGATCACCTCTTGAAATTTTTGATGAGCAGCAAAGATTCTTATCAGCATTTCGATCGAAATCATAACAAGAACAAAACCGATCACTCCAGTACTTCTAATGGTCAGCTCAGTCAAAGGTCGGGTGCTAAGACGGGTTTATTCTCTGGATGTTACAATTGTAAAGAGAGAGGTCACAGCTTCTTACATTGTCCTAAACCACTTATAAAGTGCACAAAATGCAACAAAATAGGGCATACAGTTGATAACTGTAACACGCAGATACAAAATAACGTCGTGAAACCCAGTGGAAATATCCCAAAAGCCATGTGTATCGATGTAGCCAGTCAAGGATGCGACTCGCACCCGAACTCGAAATTTATGAAGGATGTAAAAATTAACGGAACGTTGCATCAAGCCTTTGTAGATTTTGGGAGCGAAGTCACGCTTATAAAGGTGTCTGTAGTTAATGAGTTAGGCTTGAAACACGATCACATACCATCATTATTGAAAGGGTTTGGGAACTGTATAGTAGAGTCACTAGGAGGGTTGTTACTTAATTTTGAGATTGATGGCCTCAATGCTCAGGTTCCATGCAAGGTTGTGTGTGATAATTTGTTAGAGACATCCTTGCTTATAGGGCAGTCCTTCACTGAACAACCTCACATCATAGTTTATAAAGATGCAACTAGGCTACAATTTATCGATATTGGCAATGAAATGCCACATCCAGATCCGGATCTAACAGAATCCACTCTTAGGATTAGGGCAACAGGATCGGTAAAGCTCTACGGTGCAGCATCAGTGAAGGCATGGATTGAACCCTCCACAAGTGGCAGCATTCTCTTGAAAAATGTTATTGCTGGGAAACCAAATAAACAGTACCTTGTTTATGGAGGTCTATATCGCTCTGAAAATAGTCGTGTCTACATAACCGTGTTCCCATGTTCGAGTTCCTGCTGTATCACAAATAATTTAGTTTTATGTCGTGCGAAGCGAGTAGAGGTTGTTAGTAGGGTAGTCGTCGAACCACCAGAAATCCCTACGGCTATTGAGGGCAACTTCGACGAGAACCTTATTCGTGTCGGTGATAAGGTGCCAGAAGATGTGAAACAAAGGTTGTTAGAGTTGCTCAGAAAATATCGTCATTGCTTCGCAACTTCTCTTAGGGACCTAGGTTGTACCAACGCGACTGAAATGAATATAGAGTTAAACAGCGAACGTCCTGTCGTATATCGCCCATATAGGTTATCGCATTATGAACGTGAAAAGGTACGAGCAATGGTGAAAGAGATGCTGGATGCAGGTATAGTAAGGGAATCGATCTCAGAATACGCCAGTCCAATTCTACTCGTACGCAAAAAGGATGGATCGTTTCGAATGTGTATCGATTACCGTATGCTTAATTCTATTACGGTGAAAGAGCGCTATCCTATGCCTATTATTGAAGACGAAATAGCACGTCTTACTGGCCAGGCTTGTTTTATTTCGCTCGATCTTACATCAGGTTATTACCAGGTGCCGATTTTGGAACAGAGCAGACACCTCACCGCGTTTGTCACGCCGGATGGACAGTACGAGTTTAATCGCATGCCGTTTGGTTTGGCTAACGCACCGGCCGTTTTCCAACGGATGATGAACTCGATATTAGGGTCGGCTCGGTTCAACAAGGCAACTGCTTATTTAGACGACGTCCTTATTTTCGGTAAGGACTATAGTGAATGTCTGTTACGGCTAGAGGAGGTATTACAAGTGTTGGAGAAAGCAAATCTCACTTTGAATCTTGCCAAATGTGACTTCTTACGAGACAAAATCGATTATCTGGGTTACGAAATCAGTGCAGCTGGGGTTAGGCCAGGTGATAAAAAAATCATTAGTGTCATGAATTTTCCACGACCTGAGAATATCCACAATGTACGCCAGTTCTTAGGTCTGGCTAGCTATTTCCGTAAATTCATCCAAGATTTTGCCCGAATTGCCTTGCCTCTCAGTAAGTTGCTAAAAAAGGACACCTCATGGACATGGGGTGATAGTCAAGAGGAGGCTTTTGAAGTCTTGAAATCTAAGTTGGTTGATAGGCCCATTCTTGCAATATATGATCCTGCAGCAGAGACAGAGCTTCACACCGACGCAAGCAAATTAGGTCTAGGAGGTATATTATTGCAGCGCTCCGAAGGAAATGATGCTTTCCGTCCAGTAGCCTACTACAGTCGTCAAACCTCTCCTGAGGAGAAGAATTTCCATTCGTATGAACTCGAAACTCTAGCAGTAATCTGTTCTTTGCGAAAGTTTAGGGTATATCTGCTAGGAAAATAATTTAGGATCATTACAGATTGTAGTGCTCTACGATCTACGTTCTCAAAACGAGACCTCATCCCGAGGATAGCACGCTGGTGGCTTTTACTGCAAGAGTTCCAATGTTCAGTCGAGTATAGAGCAGGCGTAAAGATGGGTCATGTAGATGCGCTGTCCCGCAATCCAATCGAGAGTTCAGGAGAGAATCCCATCGATAAATTTTTAGTTATGTCGATCAGTAGTGACGATTGGTTACTTACGCTTCAGCTAGGAGACACCGAACTCTGTAGGATTAAAAACATTTTAAATGATAGTCTTAATGAGAAGGAACTTCGATACATAAAAGATAATTTTGTGGTCAAGGATAACAAATTGTTTCGTTGTATAGGTAATGATAAAAATAACGTTCGTTGGGTGGTGCCAAAAGGTGCGAGGTGGCAAGTGTGCCGGCTGAACCATGACGATATTGGCCATTTTGGAGTGGAAAAGACGCTCGAAAGGATAAAAAAGCACTATTGGTTTAGTAAAATGTCCAAATTTGTCAAAAAGTATGTTAGTTCGTGCATTGAATGTGCATATGCAAAGAACAAGACAAAAACACACGAGGGTCTGCTCCATCCCATCACCAAAATAGAAGTACCATTTCATACAGTGCATGTTGACCACCTCGGTCCTTTTGTGAAGTCAAAGAGAGGTTATACTTACTTACTGGTGGTTGTAGAAGCCTTCACCAAATTCTGTTTTATCAAACCCGTTAGAAATACTAATAGTTTGAATGCAATTAGAGTTCTTGAAGATATATTTTTTACATTTAGGGTCCCTGATCGTCTTGTAAGCGATCGTGGTACCTGCTTTACATCCAATGCTTTCAATAAATTCTGCCTAGACAACGGAATTAAGCATATTCTTAATTCAGTAGCCAGTCCGAGGTCAAATGGCCAGGTTGAACGTTACAACCGTACAATTCTCGACTCTTTGAAAGCAATGACCGTTAAATACGGTGAAAAGGATTGGGATAGTCAATTAGGGAAAATTCAGTGGGGTCTAAACAATACTTTTCAGAAAACCACTGGTAGGACACCGTCAGAGGTACTATTTGGAACTTGTATGAGTAGCGAAATAAATCCCATTCTTAACGAAGTTACCAAAGACTCTCGGGAAAACTGTGAAATTACCGCTATTCGAGAGGAGGTCAAGAAAAGAATTGATAACGAGCAGGTTAAGCAAAAGCAGGTTTATGATAGAAATAGGGTGCCAGCCCGGATCTATGCCGAAGGCGAACTCGTCAAAATAACCAAGACTTGTTTCAATAATGACGGACAAAGTAAAAAGCTCATGCCCTCGTTTATAGGGCCTTATCGTGTTACCAGAGTCTTAGGAAGGGATAGATATAAGGTAGCACCGGTTCCGGGTTTGGGCAGCATGCAAAACAAGCGGCCTACAACCGTGGCAGCAGACCGTATGATGCCATGGATACACATTGCGGCCCTTGAGCTGAATAATTCGGATACCAGTGGTACTGACGATGAGGACCATACTGAACCATAATTTGACCATTTTCTTGTATTTTCCCGACCTCCATATCCATAGTATATCCCACTAAGGTTTAGAGACATTAAACTACAGATGCGTGTCATTCATTGTTTCAGATCAGGCACGAGAATCGATCGGTTCGTGACTTGATTAAACAAAATGTCCTACTGGTTGCCACAAGTTAATCGATCGTCTTGCAGGCATCAGTTAGGCCCCCGAAAAATCGATCGTTCGGGTTAGTAGTTCGATGATGTTGATGGGTAAACCGATTAATCGATCGTTCGGACCCTAAAGCAAAGTTTAATTGTAAGTGACAGAGAACATAAATCGATCGTTGTTTTCTGATCAAATTCAAAGAGAAATTTAATAATAGAAATTATACGAGATATTTCTGATTCGATGGATGTAATTCGATGACTACACGGAAAAATTGTTACATAAATCTATTGAGTTGATTTATGCGTTTATTTATTGTTTTTTATAAGTTTCTTGACAGTTGAAACACTTATGTGTGTAGTTAAGTTTTATATTTACATCAAATACTGACCTCAACCAAATGGACTGTTAGCTGTTGCATTTATACATACTTTATTGAACCTATACCTAATTTAAATTAAATATTCATATTATTTAGCTTAGTCGTATGACAACTATTATTAATTTGTAATGTCGCTTTACTCACTTAGCCTCTATTGTAATTTAATACTTAAATTAGTATGTAAAAACTGAACAACCTGCTAGCGTTCCGATTGTTAGGGTTCCACCTGGTGTCGTGTGCGGGGACGCACACGTTGTCAGGACGGTCGATTGTTAGGGTTTGTGAATTTGCATTTTACTAATTAATTATTTTAATCGATATTCGTTTTTTCAGAACTTTCATTTTAATATTTTACGCTGGTAACTTTACCCTTTTATTTTATTAGTGGTCGCTCTGTGATCGATGGATAAAAATCGCGGGAACCAATGAGAGCACTCGCTTCTCCCCGCGCCAAAAACAAAGGTTTTGCGCGGGAAAACAAAAAACGCTTGGCGGGTTGCGAGGGGAAACTCACTAGGCAGGTTTTTGGGTACCTATTGTAAAATATTGATTTTTGTATAACGTGTTGTTTGAGAGAATTATAAAATAGTTTTGTAAACCCATTGAGTAATTATTCGTCTACGTCCTGTTCCTGTTGGGGTTTTCTACATTTGGTACCGAACCAGGATCTAACCAACTTGCTGAGCGCTTTCGATTGTCAAAAAGAATCAATTTTTCGTCGCACGTAACAATTCGGTTCAAAATTCCTTCATTTCTGTGCCTGTTAAGCAGCGCAAGGCAAGTCTCGACGCGTACGTTGCGCTGGCGATCGTTAAGTTCGTGGGGCACCCATCTATCAAGCTTTTTTATCTTGCCAATCTGTCGCAAATGGACCAATATTGTTTTAATGCTAACATCAAAAGCTGCTGCCAGCTCAGCTGTAGATTGAGTTTCATCAGCTTCAACAATCACCTTTAATTCATCATTGTTGACCAAAGTTTCCGGACGACCACGAGGTTCATTTTTCAAGTCAAAATTCCCAGAACGGAACCGAGCAAACCAATAACGGGTTGTGCGTTCGTTTGTACAGTTCTCTCCGTAAACGTCGTTGATGTTACGGGTCGTTTGTGCCGCGTTGGTGCCACGACGGAACTCATATTCCATAATTACACGAAATTTCAAAGTATCCATTATGAGGAAAAATGTTGAAATGTAATGAAAATACAACGCTAATCAATAAACAAAAGACTGATTTTGTAAATAGAATGTCATATTTTTAAAACAAAATTAATTTGAATTTAGAACTCATAGCCAATCAAAACTTTTTTTTGTTTGAAAAAGTCTGTACTGCAATACGGCAATTTCATAGGTAAAGACCTTCGATCAATAATAGAACTACTAAGTACTATTATTGATCGAAGGTTAGGAAAGACCTATTATATGTTTTGTAGTGCAATAGCCTGTCTTAAAACTGTCGTGACTCAAGTTTGCGCTCAACTGCTTTCTCAAAAGAAAATCTAACCCATCACACGACATTGACACGGGGTGCCAAAATAATAAAGCTTGTCGTCCATTCATGATTATTCGAACTGTGTTTTTTTCTGTAAATTACTTTTATTTACAAAACAATAACAATAAATACGTTTGAAAAAGAGAACCACGCCGGGAAGAAATGTGACGGGCACTAATTTTCCTTTTATACCAAGGCTTGTGATCTGAAGTTACGCAACATCTTTCCTTGTGGATTTTGACTACAATTCTTGCTCAGGGAAACTCCAATAAAGCCCTTTTCCATTTGCCCTTTGGATGACTTTCAGCCTTTAAAAACACTGTAGTCTGTCACTTGAGCCCTGACCACCGTAAGCTCGGTCCCTGTTTATCCGCTGCTGGTGGTTACTTTTTTAACTGATTTTTAAAAATGAGGAGGTTCTCATTTTGGCTATTTTTAGGGTTCCATTGCCAAATGGAAAAACGGAACCCTTATGAATTCGGTCTGTCTGTCTGTCCGTCCTTATGTCAAAGACTTTCATTCCAAGACAACTCACAGTTGAAATGTGGAGAGTAGGCCTTTTATGAACCGCTATATAAAAATGATGTGAAAATAATAAAAAAAATGGTAAATACGGGTGGCCCTTCCTACACACATATATGTAAATACATAGCTCTTAAAAATAATACCGATGTTCCCCAAATACCTTTTTTCTTAAGTCAATTGATGAGTTTGTTCGCTTAAGAATTATTATGCTGATCTTTCTGAATAACTTGTGTCTCAAATTCGTATTTTTAAGTCGCCGTTTTCAATATACAAATATTGAAAAAGGCGACTTACAAGAACGAATTTTCACACTCAGTCTTTCGCTCACTTTAGTATTTCAGTACGCGATAATCGATAATCAGTATTTTTGACAGCCTGAATTTGAATTTGTAGTCCATCGTTTAAATACTGCCCTTTATTTCAGTTTTATCGGGCTATTTTTTACTTCTTATCCAAAAAGGATTTCATAAATAGAACCTAATCTTGATAAAGTCCATTTCACGAAAGAAGTCTCGCAGACGCAGCGCTGTATTCGCGCGACATAATGTTGCCACGGTTAAATATGGGGAAATCAGGGGAAATAATTAGTTCATTTACTTTCATTCTATTAACTAGGTACTCGAATAGTTAGATAAGAAAAAATATGTTTTTAATTAATAGAATGTATTGTTAATATAATAGGTACCATTTGATGTCCATACTGCTAAGGTCAGATTAGTGAAAAATAAATCTTCCTGTAATTTCTAAAATATAAAATGGAGATGTTCGACCAACTTTAAATTAGAAAAAAAAAATAACATTTAAAACTTTTATTCAAAGTTTTATTGAATAATTATGATCGGTCATACTATGATCACTGTCAGAAGAGTGATTAGAAACAGAATCAGATTCTGTTTCACTATCACTAGCCGTGGATATAATAAATCGATCCATTGCTTCATCCATAAGACCATCATTTTTTAAATATTGTTCCTCCAAATGCTGTACATGTTTACATTGAACTGCCCAATCTTCCGCTGTAACAGTCTCAAAAGCCTCTTCTGTTAGGCGTACAATTTCTTTTGGATCTTGGCCCACGTTTTTATCCGCTACCCGTCTCTTTACAAGGCTCCACATTTTTTCGATCGGATTGCGATTGCAGTGGTAAGGCGGCAATCTTAGCAATTAATGATTGTGAGATTTTAATAATGCCTCCACGGCATATGTAGGTGGACCTTTGTTTTGTTTCATTAATTCAAATAATACAGCTTTTGTCCAAGTATCTTCAAAATATACTCCCTTTTCTCGCAGCCATTCCTGCATGTCACGTTTAATACTTGACATTGTAGGTGCTTTATTAGGGTTCCGTAGCCAAATGGCAAAAAACGGAACCCTTATAGATTCGTCATGTCTGTCTGTCTGTCTGTCTGTCCGTCTGTATGTCACAGCCACTTTTTTCCGAAACTGTAAGAACTATACTGTTGAAACTTGGTAAGTAGATGTATTCTCTGAACTGCATTCAGATTTTCACACAAAAATAGAAAAAAAAAACATAAATTTTGGGATTCCCATACATAAAACTGAAAACCAAAATTTTTTTTTAATCATACCCCTACGTGTGGGGTATCTATGGATAGGTCTTCAAAAATGATATTGAGGTTTCTAATATATTTTTTTTCTAAACTGAAAAGTTTGCGCTAGAGCCACTTCCAAAGTGGTTAAATGTGTGTCCCCCCCCCCCTCTAATTTCTAAAGTAAGAGGAGGAAAATTCTGAAAATATTTAGGATTGTAGAACGTAAAAAAAACTATCAACGAAAATTGGTTTCAATAAGATATGATGTTTAGTTTTTGAGATATGGGACTTTTTCATCAAACTGCAGCCGTAACTTTGTTTTTCATTAACATACTATGCAAAACCAATTTAGTTTTGCGGTTGAGTGGAAGTTTACCAACTAATACTATTAACTAATGAATGACAGTTCAAAATATTGTTTGGGGCTATGGAACCCTGTGTGCGAGTAAAACTCGCACTTGGCCGGTTTTTTATTTGAGTGCAGTGATACGGAGCGTTGTCCATTACCACAAGTGACCTTTCAGGTAGGTTAGGAATGACTTTTTCACTCATCCATTTCAAAAACATAGTTGAGTTCATGTCATCATGGTAATCTGAGGATTTGGATTGGGATTTGAACATTAACAATGCACCATTAACAAAACCATTTTCAGTTCCCGCATGAGCAATTATCCAACGAACCCCTGATGACTTTGACACGAACATCCCAGGCTCCTCCTCACTTTGCCAGCAACTTTTGGCATGATAAGTGTTGTGTATATAGGTTTCGTCTAAATATACTACAGGTTTTTTCTCCACATTGCGATTTCTTCGGATTCTCTCCTAATATCTTGAACGCCATACAGTAATATCATAACGTTCCATTAGTAATTTACGTTTCGATTGGCATCGCTTATGCTTGAAACCGATGCTATGCAATATACGGTGCAATGTTGTGATGCTTCCTTGATAATTTATGTCTTCTCTCAAAACTGCACGTACTTTAACCAATGTAGGTAATTCCTTCTTCACAACATAAAAACTGTGAATTTTTAGCCGTATAGCGCACAAATCAAATCCATCAAAGTCGAACTTTTTAGGATGCGGGCGACACTTCCCTTTTTTTTTTTTTTAGGATGGGAAATCATCAAATGACTTCTTCCGCTCTGGGCGGAGCGGAAGGGAGTGTCAGACTTGACTGACTAAAACCCATCCATGTTCCTTCTTAGCCCTTTGCGTTCCAGGGGCACGGTATCTCTTTCGAACAACCCGCAGCCCTGGCAGGCATCGGCCCTCTCGGACCCCTTCCGATTTGCTGACATCTCCTTGAGGCGCGCGTGAGACACGAACGCGCCGTCGGCACGGTCTGTCGTCATAAGACGGACGGACGGTGAGCTAGCCCATTACTCACCATCCACAGGCCCGCGCCTACGGTGGCCGGGGGCCACTGGTTGCCCCCCGACGCCCGGGGCGTCTCCCGCGGCGGCTGGGACGTGAGGTTCTCTCCCTCTCACGTTCCGCCACCTCCTTCGCTAGCATGACTGCTTCGCAGAAGGAGGCGACGGCTTCCCATTCCCTCTCGCTCCGGACCATGGATTGAACCAGGGCCGGACGCGAGAGGTCGCCGCCGCCAATCGCCGCTACGAGGACACGGCGGTGCTCAGCCCAAGCAGGGCACAGCTCCACAGTGTGCTCCACCGTGTCCTCCGGCCGATCCTCGCAGTGGTAACACCCGGGCGTTTCCTCCCGCCCGATTCGGTGCAGGAACCTCCCGAAACAACCGTGTCCGGTGAGGACCTGCGTCAGGCGGAAGGTGAGGGCGCCGTGGCGCCTCTCCAGCCACTTCTCAAAGAGGGGACTCTTCCCTGGGGTGACGATAACTTTAGAAGTACTCGCCGCTGTTCCGCCTTCTATTGTAACTCTCGTTACAGTTTTCTCTGAAACACCTGCAATAAAATGAACAATAAAAAAAAAAATCAAACAAAGATTATTTTCATATTTAATTACATTATTTTTGAATATAACTTTACAAATTTTTGTTGTGTTGTGTTAATTCCTTTTTCGTGCATTAAAAAAAAAAACTTAATTCCAATCTGTAAATCAATCGGGAAAAAATCTGTATATGGCGGCCCCAAAATTTACCTGTCATGGCGGCGACTCTTTTGCGAACATTGTTTATTGGTACTAAAACACCGCGATTCTTGTGTTCCGCTTCACAGAACTCCTTCACCTTTAATATCATTTCTCGACCTGCACTTTTTACAACTTTTGGCATCGTAAATAAACCTTATAACGCAATAATCCAATAATAAACTCACAAAATATCTACCACAACAAACGCACCTTGATAACATCGACAAACGACAACATGGCCGATCTCCCCATCTGCCAAATTTAGTTCCACAATTGGCCGCGGGACTTCTTTCGTGAAATGGACTCTACCATATGATTTTTTACATTATTGTTTATATTTTGTGTCATTACTATCATAATAGTCGTACTGGCTGCACCTGAATACCAGTAGGAACTTTACATGGAGCGACTGGCGACTGCTCATCTGACCTCTACAACCCTTTTAGTACTGGGTAATACGACTGACTTGACAGCCAGCACGCGTAGCATGACCACTGTAGAAACGAGTTTTGTCTACGGAAGAATCGACATAATGACAGATACACAATGACAATGTGTCAGTTTGTCGATTCTCCCGTCGACATAGCCCGTTTCTACGACGGTCACGCTACGCGTGCTGGACCATCCGAAACACGGAGGAAACTTGGTAAATAAAGCTTGTACATAAATATAATAGCCAATTACTTGCATCAGGAACAGGGTCCAGGCTACCAGGGTTCCAGGGAAAGAAACGACCTAAAGACGAGTGAAGATTCGTACCAAAAAAAAAAAACTAGACTTTTAGTTCTGGTTTTGTCCACGCGTTTAAAGATCATCTATACAACTCAAATATTTCAAGATATATGCAATAGATATGACACACCGATCTTTTAAAGGATTCGCTGGGAAACAATAATAATTTGATCTTTGTTATTTCATGATTTGTTAGTTACGTAAATTCGGAAAAACAGTCAACAAACCACTGAGCACATCAATCAAATTTATTTTTTAAATAAAACCGGAAGTGATGTTTGTGTGTTGGTAGGATTGCCTTAACAGCCATAGTGATGTACAGGAGTTATTTAAAAACGTTTTGTCTTTATTACAAAGTAGTAAAAAAATAACCATTTACGCTATACATGGTATAATAAGTAAATTAGCATAGAAAATACGTATTATACAACAGAAACCAAGAAATTATTTAATATACTCATTCATAAATGAGTGAAAAAGAATTGCGCTGTTTAATTACTCCTAAAAACCTTATTCAATAGAAACACAGATCAACTAGGCTAATCATAATCATCAAGCGTGTCTTGAAAGAGCCTGCTAAGCCCGTGCGACATTTTAAACGTTCGTTCGTTCTATTCAAGTTATTCTATTTCTCTTAGCATCATGCGTCTTTCCTAAAAACAGTTCTTGAAACTTATTTAATAGCAACATTATGATTATTCGCTTGGTCTAGATCTTACGAAATGCAAAATAAACTTATTTCATTCTTTTGTCCTGTTGTGATTTTTTAATTTCTTACAAAACCTATATTCGTTATAACGTAGGAATTTCCGTGGTTATAAGAAACTAATATCACGAACACTTGCAAGAGCTGTTGACACATCCCTAGCATTAATTTCGTCAGGCAGCTGGCAGATAGCAATATGGCTGTAGCTTTCGAGTTTCGCTGGCAGTGCGCGGTGCTCGCATCGTTTCCAGTACTGAAGTAGTATTTCTGACGGCTCTAAAGTTTCGTTTTTCATTTTTTTAGTGGTTATACTCACTGTTTACCTTAAATTAACTGAAGTTTTGTGGCAAAATTACTGTTCTTTCATTTCCGTCGTCACCAGAATTTATTCGACGACAAAATGGCGTCGCTTGACAAGATTTTGCTGTAAAATATTTTTTCGCATTTTATTCGCTAAACATAAAAATATGCCGAAAAATTTATTGTTGTGTGTTTTCTTAACATTTTTGTCAATGAATTATCCAGTTTTTCTTCGTTTCGGTGGTTAATTATATAAGAAACCGGGTATTCCTTGAATTTACTACAAAATGCACTTGGTAAGTGATTTTAAAGGCTTTTCCTGCATTGTTTTTGTGAATTTGGTTATTTTATTATATTTTAGAAGCTTAAAATATTCATGGAACGTTCTAGAAGTCTTGGGTGTGGCCCCGAAACAAGGTGAAATTTTAAGACGTAATTGTTAATTTGAGGGTTTTTGTGATTGTTTACAATACATTTCTCTGTTTTTATGTATGAAAACATTCTTGTCCCACGCAAGAAAGAGTTTGCGATGATTCTTTGTTACGTAATCTTTCCATAGGACGCAGTGAAAATGATTTTAAAAAGGGACCCATTTTTGCAATTTAGCTTTGAAAATTGGTCTTGATGTGTATTGCATCTGAAGACACTATCATTTGAGGTTATGTTACGCGTTTATAGTGAATTCCCATCTATTTCAAGTGGGAAAATTCGTGTAAATTATAATACATTGAACCTCTCCCTCAATTTATTTTCATTTAAAATATTTTCCAATATTTTTGAGGTTTTTTGCCCTTATGTGCAATGTTTTGAGGTTATTTATTCTTTTTTATTGTTTTTTCGTTCCTTCCTTGGTTCTAAATTGGTCACCATCAGTGTAACTCAGGACAGATCAATGTTAAGAACATGAAATTTATATTTGCATTAGAAAAAAAGCTTATTTTTGGGGCCATTAACCTTTTGGGCCGGAATAGTAGATTCTATCTATCAAGCCTAGATCATCTGTTAAAAAAATATGTCAAATACAGACTTCTTATTGCATGCTGCTGATTTATTATTAACTCTATTAAAACAGATTTTCTTCTTAAATACTTAAAAAATTCATCACCAATTTTCATCTTTCTTCAGTTTTGAGTAGTATGTTTTTCTTTAGATATGTGAAAATAATCATCATAATTATGTGATGTACCATTATTTTGGTAGCCACAATTAATACGGAAATTGGTTTCAGAAGGGATTCATGAACGAATCTGGAAGTGATTCGAATAGCGATAAAGGTGAGAAGAGCGATTCTAGCGGATCAGGATCTGGAAGTGAAAGGTGAGGCACGATATTCAAGTATTGATTGTTGTATTTTTAATCATTTTTGTTGTTTTATAATAATAGCTTTATTTAACAGTGAAAGTGGGTCTAGTTCATCAGGTTCGGGAACAGAAAGGTCTGGGTCTGAGAAGTCATTGGGCAGATCACATCATAGTGATGACACAAAATCATCACCTAAGTACAGTAATGCCAACTCTTCAAAATCTGACCACCATACTGACAAAAATTCTTCAGATGATGACTCTCCATCTAAATCTAAATCACGAAATAGTAAGTTAAAGGCTGACTTATGGGAGGATAATCCAGATATATATGGAATCAGGAGATCAGCGCGATCAAGAAAAGAACCTGATAGACTTAAATTAGCAGATAGTGATTCAAGTGATAGAGGCAGGGGACACAGTAGAAAAAGTAGGAAAAAAAGGTAGTAACAAAAAAAAAACAGAAACAAATAGTTCATTATCAAAATTTGTTCTTATTTCTAATGCAAATTTAATGTTTTAGTGATTCATGGAATTCAGATTCTTCAGATAGTGATAGTGACTTAAAAGGCTCACCACCTCCACCCTCCAAACGACCAGGCCAAAGAAGTGTACCTCTCAGAAAACGAAAACCAACACGTAGAAGATTTTCCAGTGATGATGATGAAAGTTCAGAGGGTACCGATGATGAAAATAAAAGGTATGAAATCTTCAATTATTTAATTATTTCTCAGAGGTCAGCAGCAGTGTTACCAGATATGGGAGCTGGAGGTGCAACAGGTAATTTTATGTATAATATACAAAGACCACACATTTTGAATGGTTAGTTTCAAGTTTTCTAGACAAGTAATATCAAATAATTATGCAATTTGCTAAAAAAAAAAATGCATGGAAGTCATTTTACTCAGTAATATGTTGCAGCATCCAAAAATAAACTTCTCAAAGTAACATTGATGATGAAACTGCTGAATCCCTCTATTACATGTTTCATAAAAGCTGTAATGGTAAAATTATGTATTAATAGATATGTAACTGTATTATAAAGATAACGTATTTACATTATCATTATAATAGAGATACATATATGTATTTATATACATAACTGATAATAATAGTACTCATTGATGAATATTTTTAAATTTTATATATTTTTCTGTTTTGTCCCTACATCATTATTCACCTATAAAATGATTGGTATTTTGATGAGTACATTTTTCAATAAATTACTTTATTAATAGATGTATTGTCTCAAAGATAATCCTATCAGTTTAAACCTATTACCTGGGGTACTATGTTTAGCAGTCATTACAAAAAAATACTTAAAAAAAAAACAAACAAAAAGGTAAAATACAATATGAATCGGAAATTAACAATGTAGGTATAGATGCCTGTACTAGGATAATCCTGTATCACTATCTGCGGAGACTCAAACAATATACTATATGTAGGATAGCAGGTTTTTTCTTTAATATTTAACATTGCATAATGGCAAACTTATTTTAATTAACGTAAATCCTACTATTTTCGAACTAAACACACACACTCTGAAAGCATTTATAATAAAAAAATGCAAGAGAAAGGTTTTTGAATGAAGAAAGGTATTATTGGTTATGGAACATTTAATTTCAAAATGTTTGTCTACACTTTAAAATTCTCAAAAAAATAATATGTAAATGTGCCAAACATCAACAAGTATCAAACCTTTGTTAATTCTTTAGCAAGTCAAGTGCAACATCATTTTAATGTTTGTTATAGAATGTACTGAACAGTTGTAGCCACAGCAAAAATTTAAGTATGTGGAATAGGTTATCCAGGAAATGCTAATGTGATTAGAAGAAATACACACTTATTTATGATGAAAAGTTGTAACATGTCATATTAAAGGATCATTTTATGTAAAAAAACGACAAATACGAATTAGTGTTGCAAAAAATAGTATGTTATGCCTCAGGACGAATACCGAATATTCGACGAGATGCATTGCCGAATAGCCGAATATTCGGCATGGTGTGTTGCCGAATATCCGGCTTGGTGTTGCCGAATAGCCAAATATTCGGCTTGGTGTGTTGCCGAATAGCCAAATATTCGGCTTAGTGTGTTGCCAAATAAAACCATAGTCGGCCTTTTGCGATGCCGAAAAACTGAATATTCGGCCATTTGCGTTACCGAAAGTCTAAATATTCGGCCGGTTGCGTTACCGAATGGCAAAAAATCTGAATATTCGGCCAGTTGCGTTGTAGAGTAGCCGAATACTCGGCCTGATTGATGCACTTCAGAAATTGACGTGTACAACCCGTACCTGCATTTTGCCAAGAAGCTCTCACAAAAACTAAGTAACTAAATGTTCCCAATGTTAGTAAAAGAGGTTGAGTAATTTTTTACCTCTCAGATATAAAAAAAATCCTTAGAGACTCTCTATTGATCTTGCTACGATACGATAAGACGATACGATGAAGATACGATAGACATTAAACGAAAAATCTCGCTTTTTGGAATATGCAATGTATGTTTATCATTAATGAGAGAGAATCATACATAATTTAACTGTGCTTTTGTGATTTGTGTTTTTCGGCAGTCTGCCGAATGTCAGCTGTTGACTGAATAAGCCGAATATCAAACTAATTAGGAACTGAAATTCATTAAATACGTTTACATATGTACATTCTTATGTATGTATATTCGTATGAATTCTTGCTTAGTCTTGTAGTATACATATTCGTATATGTACACTACAAGAATAGCAAGAATTTGTTAAGTACAAAAACATAAATTTACGAAAATAAAACATGTCATTTTGCTAGTAGGACCATTTGCTAATAGGTATGCCATTTTGATACGGAGGGCGCGCATTATTAATTATTTGTAATAAACTAACTGGCTGTGTGTTAGCTGTGTATTTTTTTAGTTTATTTTAGTATTCTGCCAAATAGTTCGGCCGAAAACAGAATATTTAAAAAAAATGTCATGTATGCGGAATATTGAATATTATAAAAATGGCGTGTAGGCCGAATACCGAATAGTATTTGCCGAATATTCATGGCTCCTCTATTTTAGGTACTACGCTAAAGTATTTATTAGCATTGGTTGAATGTTTCGTTTCTAAATAATATTTCGGCATTCCTTTCCAAAATGATTTATATGAAAATAATTTAATTACAAAATAATCTCATATTTTTTATAAATTCTGTAAAACCGTGTAACATGTCAGCATTTCGTTCTTATGAGCGAACACAAAATGGCGGCACATTTAGTGACTATCAACTCGCGTGCTTGAACGATATGCTTACGTCTGACGATGACGTCAGAAACCATTTTGTTTCCGTTGGTACATAAGAGATGTCGCTTGAGTATTGCATTTGTTAGAGTAGTTTGTTGTCATTGTAGGACAGCAACGCGACGTGCGGGCGCTGCAGTTAGTTACAAAGAAGCAAGTGATGAACAAACTGATTCTTCTGATCTTTTGGAAGTGGAAGGCGTGGATGGCGAAGCTGAAGCGGAGCCGGAACCGGAAGATAATAGTGAGACTATTGAAAGGGTCTTAGGCATCCGGCGAGGGAAAAAAGGAGGTAGCTTTTGCATTTTTGTGATAATAATACTTAGATATTCCTAATATTTTAAACAATTTTGCATGAAACTGAAAATGTCTTGTGTTTGGGTGTTCTGTTACATTTTGCATTTTGGTGCAAATACACTGTTAAATTTTAGCTAATGTCTTCTTATCATTATGCAGTCACTGGAAATGTGACTACACTTTACTATATAGAGGAGCATGGAGATCTTAATGAAGGCTGTAATCCTGATGATCCTGATTCAACTGAACCTCAGTACCTGATCAAATGGAAAGGCTGGTCCCATATACATAACACATGGGAGTCCGAGAGATCACTCAATGAACAAAAGGTTAAAGGGCTTAAAAAGTTAGAAAATTATATGAAGAAAGAAGCTGAACTGTCATGGTGGAGGAAACAGGCAGGACCTGAAGACATTGACTACTTTGAATGTCAGAATGAGTTGCAGCAGGAATTGGTGAAAACTTATAACAATGTTGAGAGGATAATAGGTGATTGTTATTATTTATTTATCATGGACCATATCAAGTAGAACTTTACATAGTTTCATTGTCGTACTTATCAATGCTACAACTGTTTGTTTTACTAGCGGAGCAAACACGAGAATTAGAAGGCGGCGGAACAGCTCACGAATATTTCTGCAAGTGGGAATCACTTCCATATGCTGATGCTACTTGGGAAGATACTATTTTAATAGAAAGAAGATGGCCAACACAAGTAGAACATTTTAAACATAGGGAAGCTGCTAAAACAACTCCTTCGAGACATTGTCCTGTGTTGCGGAGAAGGCCAAAGTTCCACCATGTCAAAGAACAGCCAGAATACATGGGAAAAGATGCGGTATGTGTGATTTTACTCGATTTTTCTTGTATAACCTTTTGTAGATATGCTTTTTTCTACCTGTGATATCTTAGAAGCCAATCTTAAAAGTTTGTTTTTAAATGACTTTCTGAAACTGGGCTGTATTGAACAGTGATTATTTAAAGTTTGAATTTCTCAGTCCAAATTAAATATTCAATCATTTTTTTTTATTAGCTTTCACTAATAATCTTGCAAGCATTTTAGCCATACAAAATATGGCCTACAACGCCATCTATCGGTCCAACCTTGAACGAGCACGTTCGCTAGCTTCCGTCGAGTTGTTTGAAACATCAGTTGGGTGGCGCTCTACTCTAGTATGGCTTGGTAGCCATGACCCAGATTCCGTAATCTTATTTAGTCATAATGTTTATTTTTGCATTATTATAAATGACCAGCTACTGCCCGCGTCTTCGTCCGCGTCGACATTTCATTAGTTGAAAAAAAAAAATGAAATCAGATGAATAGTTTCAGAGATTAGCTACTGCATACAAACTTACGTTAAAGTTTGGATAAAGATGAAATCAAATCATCATTATTTATTAATTAGTCGTAAAAAAATCAACAAAAACTTTTTTTGGATTTCATTTTATACAAATCGAGATTTGCGATTATGCTTTGAATGACTAATTGTAATAAATTCTAATTGTATAAAATGCGCGTGATTTAAAGTCCATTTTTTTTCAGAGTTACATTTTGAGAGATTATCAGATGGATGGATTGAATTGGTTGATACATTCCTGGTGTAAAGACAACTCAGTTATTCTTGCCGACGAAATGGGTTTAGGTAAAACTATACAGGTATGCCTACATATAATATATCTTGATTTTTACATTAAAACAACCTTAATAGTAGTAGACCACTTGTTGCCTGGGGCTTCTCCTGCGTTGCGGTCGCAAATATTGCCATGCGAACTTATTAGTGGAATAAAAAGTGTTTTATGGCCTTATGTAGGTCAAGTTCTACCATTACTTCTTTTTATTTTTCGTGTGTGCTTTTTTCTGTAATCCGCTTACAGACAGCGTATTTAAATAATATTTAAAACATCAAGTAGCCTTGTGGTGATAACCTAGTGGCTAAAGGCCTCGCCCCTCAGGTGCAATGGGTTGTGAGTTCAAATTTGGGCAAGTGACTCTTTCAATTTGTACCTTCAAGTCTATCTTGTACATCACAGCGTCATGCGTCATGTTCGTGAACGGGCACTGTCAGTTGTGACTGTTCGTCTCTTAGCTGCCACGGTTTATTTACTTACTTTATTTTTGGATTACTGATTCAATCTTTTACTCTGGACGCTCTTAACTTGCCCGTATTTCTACATCGTTCTCACATATTTGTAATTCTTAACATGAATGATGTAACCAAGATTTTGAAACATATTTTGATTTTTAAAAGTGTCCAAGGATTTTCTTGCCTATTCTTCTCCATAGAGATCTACACTTTGGAAAAGGCAACTACACTACTTTCACAAGTTATTATCCTTTTGACTGGAACTGCAGCTTCGCGTTTTTTTTTTTACTTTCAAAATTGCCTGTAATTGAAATTGTCTAATTGAAATAAACGCTTTGAGTTTGAGTATGACAGATCTTTGTCTTATGCCTTGTCCAAGGACCTTTGCCCTGCTGCACTAGCAGTAATAGGCTTGTATTATTTTTAAAGCAGATAAAATATATTACTATTTTGTTTCAGACTATTTGTTTCCTATACTACCTCTTCAAATCACAGCAACTCTATGGACCATTCCTTTGTGTTGTGCCTTTAAGTACAATGACGGCGTGGCAAAGAGAGTTTGAGCAGTGGGCACCGGATATTAATGTTGTTACTTACATTGGCGATCTCAGTAGTAGAGAAATTGTAAGTAATCATTAATCATGTTAATAAATTCTTAAGAATACTTCACAGTTTCTTAAACAAAACTTAACATACCTTGTTCTTCTTTCAGCTTAGACAATTTGAATGGAGTTTTGCGAGCTCTAAAAGACTGAAGTTCAATGCCATCTTAACTACTTATGAGATATTACTCAAAGATAGACAATTTCTGAGATCCTTTAGTTGGGCGTGCTTATTAGTTGACGAGGCGCACAGGTTAAAAAATGATGATTCACTATTGTATAAAGCACTTAAAGAATTTGATACAAACCATCGATTATTGGTTACTGGTACTCCGTTACAGAATTCTCTGAAAGAGTTATGGGCCTTATTGCATTTTATCATGCCATACAAGTAAGTATTCTAACTAGTATTTCATATGAAGTATGTAGGTGTTTTGCAATATTTATGTGTTTTCTACTAATTTCAGGTTTGAGTCTTGGGAAGAATTTGAGAAAGACCATGAAGATGCTGCTACTAAGGGTTATGAAAAATTACACAAACAGTTAGAACCTTTTATCTTAAGAAGACAGAAAAAAGATGTTGAAAAGTCACTGCCTGCGAAAGTAGAACAAATATTGAGAGTGGAAATGACTTCTATTCAAAAGCAATACTATAAATGGATCCTGACCAAAAATTATAGTGCCCTAAGGAAGGGTGTAAAAGGATCTATTAATACGTTTATTAATATAGTTATTGAATTAAAGAAATGTTGCAATCACGCCTTATTGACAAAGCCCGAAGATTTTGAATCTAGAGCATCCCTCGCCACGACTGATGCTGTAGAGGTACGAATCAAATTAATTGACTATCAGGTTATGCCTCTCTTTTATATTTGTAAAATAATTAAACTGTATCTTGTTTCAGAAATTATTGAGGGGCTCTGGAAAATTACTCCTATTAGATAAGCTTTTATGTAGGTTAAAAGAGACAGGCCATAGAGTGCTTATATTTTCTCAAATGGTCAGAATGTTGGACATTTTGGCTGAATATTTACAAAGGAGGCATTTTCCTTTTCAACGTCTCGATGGTAGTATTAAAGGTGAAATAAGAAAGCAAGCTTTGGATCACTTCAATGCTGAAGGCTCTACAGATTTCTGTTTCCTACTGTCAACGCGCGCTGGCGGGCTAGGCATCAACTTGGCTACTGCTGACACTGTAATAATATTCGACTCTGATTGGAACCCTCAAAACGATTTACAAGCCCAAGCGCGAGCGCATCGTATTGGACAAAAGAACCAGGTATTTCATATTTTGTATCAGTATAATTTGTGTATTATATTGTTAGGTGTTCAAAAAGTTAGTTTAAACTTTCTGAAACATTTCAGGTGAATATTTATAGATTAGTTACTGCTAGATCTGTTGAAGAAGATATTGTAGAAAGAGCAAAAAGAAAAATGGTGCTTGATCATCTTGTTATCCAGAGAATGGACACCACTGGACGTACTGTTCTACAAAAACGAGATGCGTCGGCCACAAGTGCCAATAATCCATTCAACAAAGAAGACTTAAATGCAATATTAAAATTTGGTGCTGAAGAGTTGTTTAAGGATGATGATGAGAATGATGAGGACCCTGTCGTAAGTATTAAATGAAATGTTTTATAATCAACTAGCGACCCGCCCCGGCTTCGCATGGGTGCAATGATCAGCATTGCACCCGCTTTGCAATAAATATACTACAAAATGTCTGTCGAAATCACATTGGAAACCTTTAAAATTATCAGTGTCTCTCTATTATATTATGCATGTTTTATACCTATAAACCTTCCTCTTGAATCATACTATCTATTAAAAAAACGCATTAAAATCCGTTGCGTAGTTTCAAAGATCTAAGCATATATTGGGACAGACAGCGGTAAGCGACTTTGTTTTATACTATGTAGTGACAATTAGCTTTTTATGTGCGAGTGAGGGCGAAAATTATGACACGAGAAACTAATATCATAAGCACTAGTATGTGTGGCAAAATTCAATAGCAGGCAACAATAGCAAAGTTCATGAAGATTATCTATCATTACAGTATGAATTCCGTAATAATATGTACGCAGCTTGATTATAATCCATACAGTAGGAGAATATCACATTCAAAAGTTGCTACAACAGTGTGCTACTGGGACATACAGTATCCCATGTCCTAACAATCTATAATCTTTATCAATCTTCTAAATGTCATCCGAATCTGTTCAATTGTAAAGGCACAATTGTTAACAGAGAGACAGTTATGTTCGTATTTATAGTATTAGTATAAAAGTATGGATTCATTTTATTCTAATATTTGTCTATATTTCTATTACAGTGTGATATTGACGAAATCTTGCAACGAGCTGAAACCCGAGATGAAGGTCCCGCTATGGCGGGCGACGAGTTGCTCTCAGCTTTTAAAGTTGCCAGTTTTGCCTTTGATGAAGACAAGGCAGTAATGGAAGTTAAGAAAGAAAATACAGAAGACGACGTAAAAGATTGGGTAGGGTTCGATTTTATGTCTAATTTTGTGAATTGTCAGAATCACAATTATTTAAACTAATATTAGTATATACGAACTTCTAGGATGATATCATTCCTGAGGACGTTCGGAAGACTATAGCTGAGCAGGAGAAAAATAAAGAAATGGAGGACTTGTACCTTCCACCGAGAAGAAAGAATCTTCAAGCAAATAATGCAGATGGTGGTGCGTAACCATAGCCTAAAATAAATTAATTAGGACTATTATTTATTAGGACTTATCAGTTTTTTCACAGTATGTCAGGGGACACTGTCAGAGTGGTGATGGCCCATTGGCAGTGGTAATAGCATCGACTTACAAATTGTCGGTTGTGTGTTGGAACCCAGGCAGGCGCATTACTTTGTGTAATTTATTTCATCTACAACAAAAAAACATCGTGAGGACACATGTCGAAGTCATAATTATCTACAAAACCCGCACTGTGCCTGTGGATTACAGCCTATTCTCTCTCATAGAGAGGAGCCCTGAGTCCCAGCATTGGGAATATTATAGAGTAGTTATGCTGTATCTGGAGATCCACAGCATTAAAATATTTTACCCATGCAGCTGAAGGTCGTAAGCGTCGCGGTCGCAGCTCGGGCGACGGCGGCGACGGCGGGGACCTGGATGGGGACGCCGAGAGCGACGGCTCTGACATCGGCTCCGACGACGACCGGCCGCGCAAGCGAGGTCGCCCTCCCGCCTCACACAGGGAGAAAATCAAGGGCTTTACTGACCAAGAGGTATGTAACAAGACTTCTTTGAACCATTGTTCCTCTCCTTCCATTCCATTCTGTTGCCATACCTGATTACCAAAACTGAACTGTAACGTTAAAACGCAGTATAAATCATTTGGTTATATTAGAGTGAACAGGTTTCATCTGGGTGGGTAAGCTCGGATCATCGTCGACTTTGTCTCTGTCATCTCTGATAGGTCACTAGAGTCAAGAGCAAACCAATCTTAAATAGAAAAAAAATAAATGCATTTGTCTTAAACTAACCCCTTGTAAAATTCCAGATTCGAAGATTCGTTAAAAGTTTCAAGAAATTCTCTGCTCCATTAAAACATCTTGATAGTATCGCATGTGATGCAGAATTACAAGAAAAGCCCTTAGCTGAATTAAAGAAGCTAGGAGAAATTCTGCAAGAGCGATGTAAAGCGGTGCTAAATGACACAACAGAAGTAGCAAGTAAGTTCAAAACCTTTTGAAATTGTTATGATTATGAAGTTGGTACTTTAGTCGGCACGGGCCCCTTTTTTTCTCTGTGAACTAGCTACCACCTACTCTCCAATTTTCATGGATGTGTTGTGAATATAGTCAACAATTAAAATTAATGAAATTCAGATAGACAGACAGACAGTCCATCTGAAATGTCTTGGTTTCGGAATCCTTGACATCCTACCACGTCCAATCTGTGTATGAGAAATGTGACCAGCAGATGAAGCAGTAGAATACATTCACCAATGTATTGGGAAGGGTTGAATTTTATGTATGACTGTGAGGCCTGCTTTAAGTTTAGTGATCTTAGTAAAACGTTATAAAAATATTTAACATTACAGATGAACAAACAGAAGGTCGCAAAAACATGAGAAAGACGTTCAAGCTTGGTGGCGTCCCAGTCAATGCTAAAACGATGGCGGCGTGCCAGGATGAACTGGCTGCGCTGGACGTCTTCCTGCCTGATACTAAAGAGGAAAGACTTAAATGGCAATTGGATTTCAGGTATGGAACTTAAACATGTTTGTTCTCAAAAAGCTACTGCGATTATTGCCTTAAGATAGAGAGACTGTTTATTTGAACTGATACAGTATGATTAAATCCGAATCTACAAGAGATACAGGGATACTTTTTTAGGAACCATTACCATAAAAAAAATGGCAAATTTAATTTCTTTGCCAAGTCGTGAAGTTGCCCATAAGAAAAGAGAAAAAATGACGATTTAAAAAAAATCATGAATGTCCTTTCATTGTGTTGAAATAAAAAATCTGAGCAGCCATAGTAGGTCTAAAGCAGGGATGGGGAAACTTTTTCGCGTGCCCATATTTACTAAAGAAATGTATGGCGGGCCAAGTTGTTGCATTTTTGGCTATATTATTTACTGAAATAAAAATATTGATACGTATTTTCTGAAATTGTACAATATTACAAAATAACTATTGTAATAAGAAAAAAAAACAAAAAGCATAACATTAAACTTTTAAGTTAGAAGTGTGAAGTAGAAGGTTGAGGAACACTGGTCTTGTGACATGTGGAACTGTTTTTGCATGATTTCATTATAAGCCGGCTCCATCTGTGACGCTGAAATTTTGAGCAGTGACGAAAGGTGGTCATCCGAAAGCCTATTACGAAGACATTTTTTTTCTTAGTTTAAGTTGAATTTTGTTTGATGGTCGCGGGCCGGATTTCAACGCTTCGCGGGCCGGAGATGGCCCGCGGGCCGTAGTTTCCCCATCCCTGATCTAAAGGGTTTGAATATTATGACTACAGGCCGCCATTTTTTTTTGTTCAACGTTATCTTCGTTTTTTACTCACACCGGTTTTCAGTCTGACTGGATACTAGTATATTACGTGCGAGTTTTAAAAACATGATTATTATTGTCACAACTTTTGTAGGACAAGGCCTGCAAACTTTGATGTTGAGTGGGGTGTACCAGATGACTCTAAATTACTGGCAGGAATCTATCAATACGGAATGGGTTCTTGGGAAGCTATTAAAATGGACTCATCATTTGAAATTGGAGAAAAAATACTAACAAATGAAGATAAGAAACCTCAAGCAAAGCATTTGCAGTCGCGTGCCGAGTATTTGTTGAAACTAATAAAAAAATTGCTTGATCAGAAGAACGGTAAACAAAAACAGAGGAAACCTCGAACTAAACGGGGTCAAAAAGAGCCTGTTACTAAAGATATTGTAGAAGATGACGGGAGTTCTGTAGATGAAAGTAAGAAATCAAATAAGACTGGTAAAAATGAGAAATCGGACAAGGTTTGTAGAATTTATTTATTTTACTAGCAGCCCGCCCCTGCTTCGCATGCCTTCAGAAATTGTGCAATTCCTTAATTTTTCTGATCTAGTAGTTTGCTGCTACCTCACTGCTAGGAATCTCACACAACCAAATCTATATTTGAATAATTGAAATATAGATTTGGTTGTGTAAAAGAAGTGTTACCATTGCATGCCACACGATAATAATTATCGTGTGGCATGCAATGATAACACACACTTCTTTATGATTCTGGCCTCCTGGTAGTCTGCGTGACTATTATCCCCCCTTTTTATCCTTTGTTATTATATCCCACTTGTCATTAGCAACTTCCTAATCCTTCTTTACAAAACAACACAACGAAACGACGATTTTGCGGATTTCTCGTTGTCCCCACGGGGATATCGCAGTGGGTATAGCGGGGATATCGCAGTGGGTATAGCGGGAATATACCAACGCGTTTATAGATACAGATCTAAAAGAGACTTCCGATTTAAATATGTTTAAACATGTTTTTCAGTGATTCAATAAAATCATTTCTATTTTTAGAATAAAACGAAACTTGAGGATGTTTCCACCCACGATGAAACGTCAAATGATAGAAAAGAGCGAGATAAAAAACGCGCCAAGAGGGAAAGTAACAGGAAATCTGACAAACTGAAGCCACGAAATAAGAAGAATGCTGGGCCCATGCATTTTACTGCCAACAATGAACCAAGGGCACTAGAGGTTCTTGGTGACCTCGATCCATCAGTTTTTGAAGAGGTATGTAATGGAAATAAGGTAATGGTTATGGTAAACCGCGGGCTAGCTTTTAGCTCACTGGTTTCCTCGCGTCCAATTCGATTTTCCGAAGCCTGTCTGTTAATACAGGTCATAGTCTATCTGCATATTTCATCTAGATCTGGCCAGCATTTTCAGCATGAAGGAATAACAAACATATTCTAGCCCACACCATTGCATCTATAATACGAGTGATGAAACCAGGAACAATAAAAAAAAAAAAATTAAGCTAAGATTGAATTCATCACATTTATTTTACAGTGCAAAGAAAAAATGAGGCCAGTCAAGAAAGCACTGCGAGCACTTGACAATCCGGATCAGACATTGTCTGAAACCGACCAAGTTGCCAGGACGCGGGCTTGCCTTACACAGATAGGGTCTCAAATAGATATCTGTGTGGATGCGTATCCCGATCCTGAAAAGAAAGTTGAGTGGAGGAGTAATCTCTGGTATTTTGTTTCCAAGTTTACCAACTTTGATGCAAAGCAGCTTTATAGGTTGTACAAATATGGACTGAAGAAAACTGATTCATCTAGTAAGAAAGTGAAACACAAAGAAAATAAGGTATTAGTCTTTTTATGAATGTATGTATAGGGAGGAAGGGGCACCGACAAATGGTTACTCACGTATTTCGTACATCATTCCAAACCCACAGAAGTTTTCATAATTAATTTTAAAAACAAATATTTGCCTACAAAAGCGCAATCCATAGACAGTCAAATCATACTGAATGTGGTAACCGTTTGTGCATTCCACCCTATATATCAAGTAAAATATTTTTTTTGACGTTTCTATATAATCTAGACTTATTTTGCAGAACAATAAAAACAACCACAATAGTAATCATGTGAAATCTTATAAAAAAGATGGCAAAGCTGACAATGCTAATGATAAAAAAGAGAAGAGACCTAAAACAGATCGAGATAAATTTGATAAAATCAACGACAAAAATCCACACACTTCTGGAATAAAGAGAAAATTAGAAGATGGAGAGTGCGACCCAGAGCCAAGTGAAAATAAACGTCATGAAAGGTAAATATCAACAAACTGGGATTTTGTGATAACATCCATTTGGTAACTAACAGTGTTCTTCGGTTCTCATTCCAATCGCTCGCCTGCTTCCTCATTTTTCAATTTCATAATAAAATTCTTTACTTATCTCATCGAATCGCTTACTTATCCTGTATCGCTCACCGCCATTATCGCTTTGTCCATCCCTGCAGACATAAACACAAGCACAAGGACCGCAAGGATAGGGATAGGAGCCTGAAGCGGGACGATTTGATGTACAGAGAGCGGAGTCGGTCGGAGCGGGAGCGGGACAGAGACCGGGACAGGGAGCGCGACCGGGACCGAGAGCGGGACCGGGACAGGGAGCGTGACCGGGATCGAGAGCGCTCGCGCACTCGCCGGGACAGCGGCGGCGGCGTCAGCGCGGCGCGCTCGCGGCCTCCCTACAGCCTGCCGCACCCGCACCCGGAGCACCCCGCGCACCCCGCGCACCCCGCCTGGACGCCGCCCGCCTACCCCGGGCCGCGCCAGTACCGCACGGAGCGCACGGAGCGCGCCGACCGCACGGAGCGCAGCACGCCCAGGACACACGACAAGCGGAGGTGAGCGCGTTTATTTAATAATGACAATATAGTATATTTCATTACGAGTTCGGAAAGCCTGTCATTGCAAAGAGTTCCGACAAATGTCTACCCGAGCCGAGGCGCAGCCGAAGGTGAGGGTTGACAGTCGGAACAAGTTGCAATGACGGTTCCGCACGTGTACTGAACAACTATTTTTAATACAGTTGCGAAAAAATGAAGCAATTTAATAAAAAACATTTTTGGGAAATGGCGCCAACCGTAAAAGAATATAAGCAGAGTTTTTTTTTTGTTTTCTTTACCCATTCTGGGTAGGCAAAGGGAACTATGCCCATACAGCCAAGTCTTCAGTAGATTTTTTTTAATTGATATGAAATGAAAATGAAATGAAACCTAACCTAACTCATTGAATCAAGTCATTAAATCTAATATTGAAACAAATTAGTAGCTTCTTTTTAGAAATATTTGCATGAATCATAAAAACTTTTATGATTTTTTTTTAGTAAGAACTCCGTGGTGGGTTTTTTTTCTTTTTAATAGACATTATTTTGACAGTTGGGAAAGAGAACGCACGAGTTCGGACAAGGTAAAGAAAAAGCTCGAGTGTGTAATAGCTCACATCCCGAACGCTATACGTCCCTGCAATACGCCACTTTTTGAGCAAATGTATTAAAAAAGAGTTTATTTCATATTTGTTCGAAACTTGAGTACTTTTAGCGATCAGTTTCTTAGTTATAAACCTTCACTTACATCAGCCAATTAGTGCCCCCACTGCAGGGCACTACACTTGCCCAAAGTAGGTTGGCGATTTCAGAATTTTATTAATTTATGTCCGGGTTCCTCCCGAAGTATTTCTTTATAGATGTCGGTAATGTCCAGATAATAATGTCGAGATAATAATTGTCAATTATTTACGTTAATAATTAAATCCATTACTTCTGCCGATGTAGATTCTATGTAGAAATTGTTGTTTCCAGCAGGTACAGTGCATTCGGTGGCATGCCGGCCCCGTACGGCAGCGGCTACTACGACGCCGCCAGCATGGCGGGCAGCATGGGCTTCCCGCCCGTGCGGCCCTACCCGGACGAGTGGCGCGGCTACGCGCAGGCCGAGTACGCCTACGACGAGCGCGACTACGAGCGGGAGGTGTACCGGAGGGATTACGATCGCCGCGCACCTCCCACATAGTGCCGTCGTTCCGTTGCCTTGTAAATAACATAGTATTTTATTCTTGTAAATAGATAGCCCGTAGGCATCTCTTCCGAGAACGCTGGTTTAACCGTGAAGTGTAAAGATTAAGTGACAAAAAGTGCTGTGGTTTTTATCTATGTGATAAGCGAAATCGCAAGTGTATGAAATAGACGTTATTAAGTGACATTTTGTAAGTAAGACTGTGTATAGTAAATTTATTTATTGCTGAATCTGTCGATTGATTGTTAATGTACAGAATTTAAGGAAAAAATACCATTAATTTTTATATTGTTTCAATTTAGTAGCAGTCTTGATGTCTTTTTTAAATGTCTAATCCAATTTTCTATTTATTTGATGCCTCTTTATCATGATTTACGTATTTAACTTGACAGAAACAAGTGATATAAATAGGTCGTAGCAAATGTACAAAATTTAGAAATTGTTAGTAGGTTTGCATGTAATTTAAAATCATGTGCAATTTCAAGTGTGTATAGCTTAGCAGAAAGAGGGCACATATTGTCATTGCATTTTAGCAGTGTACAGGGAGGAGTTTTAATTTGTAAATTCATTTCTCATTTTGCGTGCATTTCAGAGTCCTGTCATGGCTCGTACAATCCTATTTTTATACATTATGTAAATTCTTATTCTCTGTTACATGCAACTGTGAATGTAATAAAGGGTGAAAATGTCTTAAATGGTATATACCATAATAAATAAACATATTCAAGTTGAATACTGCTTTTTGTTGTTTTATGCATGACGACGCATTGTAGCTGGTTTGACACGCTATGACGCTAGGATAAGATCCGCTATACCGCCCTGAGGCTAGATTAAATAAATAAATAATTTTTTATTCAAAATTGAAATTGGTACAATACAACTTCAAGCTTAGAAATAATGTATAGCTAAAATTATAGATCCGGATACAGGAGCTTCTACATGATCCTTAGATAATCATAAATGAACGAAATACATTGGTATTTTAAAACTAAAAACACAAAAATTATAGAAGAAAAATATTATATATTTAGATCGAAAAATTAAAAAAATAATTCAATGATCATTAAGAACACAAAAATCCTAACAAAGACGATGCCTGTACTAGGATAAACTTTTATCTAAATATATAAATAAAAAAATATACTGGCTGAAACTTCTATTAGCTTACGGCGGCCAAGAGCGATTCCTATGCTCGGGCCGCATGATTTTTTGTATCAGTCAATTACTGTTTTACTCCTTTTCCAGTGTGGGAAAGAGACGGCGCTAGACATCCTGTATAGCTCCGTCTCTTTCCCACACTGGAGTTAGAGTAAAACAATACTGCTTTAAGAGGTCATGGTAAGCCAGCTGTTCTTTTGTATCGTTCGTAACTTGTTTTAAAATCCCTGGATTGGGATGCTCCTGTCTACCTGTGAGTCTGGAATGACGCCATGGACTGGTTGATGCCATATCACGCTGTGAAGCAAGATTATACGCCCGCGTGGACTTTAGTAACTGTACCACGGGATCGTACTACAAGGATAAAAGTATCCTATGTCAACACATTATCCAGGTTATGAAAATGTAACCCGATTCCGTTTAGTGGTTTTTTTGTGAAAGAGCAAAACACCCATCCATCAATTTTGTGGGCTGACTCAATTTGAATTGTCATCGACAAGCTAAAAGTAGCTAGTAAGAAGTAGTAGGTAGGTACTTAGCTGTGACATACGGACAAACGTGATAGACTGTGTACTGGATGGAATAGTGTGTAAAATGTGAAGACAGCATTTTATTAAAAAAATAATAACCTCTGAAAAAAGCTTTTAAATTATGATTCTGTAACTATATGGCCAGAAACTTATACCTCCACCCCTAATACATTAAATAAGTCGAAAATAATAATTGTTTAATGATAAATAAATGATGTTACTAGTAGGTACTTAGAATATAGATTAGAATAGGTACCCCACTTTATTGTTGTACATACAATTTCATAGACGGTCGGGGATAACCGACCCTTTAAAAACCCTTTTGCCGCAAAATATACCTGCAATGAAGAAGAAGCGTTACGTTCAACTTTTAAAGTTTGTTTCTTCTTATCGCAATTTAAAACTGTAAGCAGTCCATAATTTCGTGACACTGGAATGGCGCGGCTTCATGCTGGATAAAGCTTTGACTGCACAAGTTGTGAATACATTTTTTTTTTTTAAAAAAAAACGTTGCCCCACACTAGGAATTTCTCCTGTATCGTGGGTGCGTTTACAAACACTAAAAAACTAACATACACAAACATCCAGACCCGGAACAACTATCTGTAGGCCATACAAATATTTGTTCCGTGCGGGGATCGAACCCGCGACACGCAGCGCAGCAGTCGACCGCTCAACCACTGCGCCAACCGTGTCGTCAATGACTGATTGTATCGCGACAGTTGCGACGTTTCAAGTGACTGTCGGGCACATTTGTCTATTAGTCATCATTACAACAGAAGATATTACTTCGATATCCTATAGAACATAAGCAGCCTTATGTGAATTTGTGCCGAAACCATGTTTTGATACGAATGTGCTTTTTGGCTTAAGAAGCCAAAAAGTGTAGTTGGTAAGCTGCTTACGATGGTAGCGGCCTGTGATGCATGTATTTGGCAACTACCTTACTATTTACTCTGTGCACGGTTCGCTCCCGTGTAGGTAAGTGTGTAATTAATAATATTAGGTAATTATGTTAAGCGGGATCTTTAAGTAAACAAGCTAAATCAAAAATATGTTTTTGCTTCTTTCGGGTCGTCCGTGTTTTCTTGGAAACGTCGGGTCTTAAATCAGTTTTTCTTGTGTAAAGAAAGATCCTGGCTTGGAATGCCTACACTCCCGCTCGTAAACATAGGAACACACATGAAAAGCAAAAATTAGCATGCCATGCACCCAAACTTATACATGACACGTGTTTCGCCCCACTACGGGGCATCCTCAGGAGATGTCATGGATTTCCATCAAAGTAACGCCTGATTCCATAACTTACCAAGATAAACATCACCAAATCAATTTCAGTTTACTTTAATCCTGTTAAGATATCTATATCCACCCATCATGTATTTATAGAGTATCGCTAGCTAATTTAATTTGACGTCGTCGTGTATACTGCATTTTAAAGGTTAAAGTTATTGACTAGGTAGATCTCTGTCTACTTATAGCACGTCCAGTTAATTCTGTTTCCCGATGGTCATATCGTTTGAACGCGTCGCAGTGCGCATGATCGAAAGGACTTCATTCAGAGGCAAGTGCTTCAGTTCAGCTTCAGTAGCCCTCCGTCGATTGAGGGGGCAACGCGACAACGGTGCCACTATGTGCACTCGAACAAAATAGCTTTTATTTTTACTTGTAGATAAATAAACGTTGTGGGACTTTCATACACCTTTTGTAATTCTAAAGCAAGAAGCGAAAACTGGGTGAGTACTGCACTACTCGTTTTAAGGGGATCATAAATTCATAATACTTAATTAAGTTTACATGTAAATATAAGCAAAACCTAATATTGTTATTGATCGCAATGCTATTGAATTATGAATAAATTATGAATGCATATAATACATTTCTACTGCACAAAGTATACCAGAAAGGTTTAAGTTATTTACTTAAATGTTTTTGTAGAAAAAAGTGCAATGCGAATAAATGATGTGTGATGGTGGAAGCAAGAAGGCCAAAGTGTGGCGATTCAGTCGGACCATGGTGAGCGCGACGTTGCCAGCGCTCTTGGTGCTGGTGACGGCTGCTGACTGCTGTTACCTGTTCCCTAGTGGTAAGCACACTATTTTTTGTCCAACTAGCCCTTCGAACTGTAGAGGTATTTAAGAATCCAAAATAGGTATTCGTCGCACATATTCATTGACATCTTGTTAAGACTAGGATATGGTGATATGGAAATACTTACCTAGTCGTGTTGTAAAAATTAAACAAAACTAAAAGAGGGTTGTATTTTTTGTTAGAAAATGTTACATTGTGCCTCTAAGTTCTCTCTAATGTCATTCAAACGATACTCAACACAGGAGGTAAAATAGACATGGACTTGGACATGGACAAAGTCTTAGGGTGTTTACACCTGTTACATTTTTTTATAAGGAGAATTTTATAACATCTACCTGTTGTGGCGATGCACCATGCTGGCCCTGGACTACACTCGGTCTCTCAGCATGATCTTATGTTGGAAGTGAGTGTTGAGCAATCTTTCCTGTCCTCATCACCAGACGTACCGGATCCGTGTCGTGGCGTGACGTGCGGGCCGGGGGCGCTGTGCCGGCCCACGTCCGATGGCCGCGCGTACGGCTGCGAGTGCCCCACGTCCTGCCCTAGCTACGGCGACCACGAGGGGTCCCGCCCCCTCTGCGCAAGCGACGCCCGCGACTACCCTGGTGACTGTGAGATGCGCAGAGCTGCCTGCGAATCCAATACTAACATAACTTTCAAGTATTACGGTAAATGTGGTAAGTGTTTTTTGCTGATTACCTATATTGGATTTCCTATAGTGAATTTAAAAACACGTACACAACATATCATCACGTATTTATTTCCGGAAGGGGTTGGTAGAGGTGTAAACCACCTACACCAATATTTTGCCATTTATGTGTAGCTAGTAAGAGCCTAAATGTAGTCAGGGGCAGTGAAGTACCTACCTAAGTACTAAGAAATGTCTGGTGGAAAAACACTTACCAACGAAAACCTTCGTTGGTAAACCTCCCAGAGAATCAGCAAAAAAGTCAAGAAAACATTCATTATTTTCTTTACAGATCCTTGCTCCGGAGTCACTTGCCCTGACCCCGAAGTGTGCCAGCTAGACGATCGTCGCTCCCCGTCCTGCCGTTGTGCCGAACCGTGTGCCCTCGAGTTCTCCCCTGTCTGCGCCTCCGACGGCAAGACCTACTCCAACGAGTGCCAGATGCACCGGGAATCCTGCCGAGCCAGGAAACAGTTGAAGATTATTTTTAAAGGGCAGTGTAGTTCGGGTAAGTTTGGTTGGAGGAGAAGCTGAAGATCAATATGATTCCTGTTATGTCTCGAATAAGGGAATTCCTTTGCAATACATACCTAGATATGTAGGAAAACACTTGTCAAATCAAACACAATAATCATCATCTGTCTAGCGTTTTCGCAGTAATGTTGTGGTCGGCATCCAGTCTAACGAGATGCAGCTTAATACTAGAATTTTACATGGAGCGACTGCCTATCTGACCTCCACAACCCAGATACATTACGATATCCCTGGGTAAGACTGGTTTTCAGGCTTTCGAGCTTCTCAACTACGATTGTTAAAGATCTACAAATAACAGCCGGGACCAATGGTTTAACGTGGTTTCGTACCCCTTCATATCTAAAGGATGGTCGCCCATCCACGGACCGACATCGGCAAGTGTTGATGAACCTTGAAGATCGAACCGTGCGGCTGAGTCAAATGAACCAAGAAAACAATCACTGTAATATTTCGTCAACCTCAATATCTAAATTCTAACACTGCCACTTCATTTCAAAGCTAAATGTAGGTTCTTGCCTACTTATCCTTAAGGAATATTGGATTGATCTTCTTCCTTCATTCACTAATTTGTTCAAGAGGGTTACCATGACGTTTTAAAGCAGTATTGTTTTTATCTTATTCCAGAATGGGAAACTGATGGCGCTAAGACGTTCTCTATACTATAGCTCTGTCTCTTTCCCACACTGGAATGGTATTAAAACAATACTGCTTTAAGATGTCATGGTAACCCGCCAGGTGTGAACCCGTGCGCGGAGGTGGAGTGTCGGCACGGCGCGGAGTGCCGCGTGGAGGGCGGCGGCGCCGTGTGCGCCTGTCCGCCGCCCTGCGAGCCGGTGCTGCGGCCTGTCTGCGGCTCGGACTCGCGCACCCACGACAGCGAGTGTGAATTAAGGCGCGCTGCCTGCCTGCTAGGGAGGGAGCTGAGAGTACTGCACGCAGGAGCTTGTGGTAAGTGAACGTTGACTTTGTTTGTTCTACCATCGTATATAAGGCGACACATCAAGCTATACATTTCTAGTATAACAAGGCCTCGGCCAAGGCCTTTGTATAGATTTCCAATAATTCCAATACAATGAGAGATCCGCATAAACCGGTTTTGTATAGATTGATTGCTCGCTGCATTTATCTGGCCTCTGTACTTCCATTTGCCCCAAAATGGGGGCAACAAGGTCACAGTTTTGAAAGTTGATGACATACACAAACAATCCTCCATAAAATCAGGCCTGTAATCCCCAATGGGTTAGGTAGCGGTGTACCTAATAGTGAACCCACCTTTCGCTAGTTATGTGTTTCAACACTAAACTAGCGAAAGGTACCATCCTTTCATGGTTTATGGCAATAAACTAGGCCGGCCTAGTTTATTGCCATCAACCAGGCACCAATGCAGACTCCCTGGCTGCTACTGGAAAATACCTGATGAAAAAACTCAATAACATTTTGCACGACCCGGACTCAGTACGGCATGCTAAGCAGTCGCGCAATAAAAGGTAGCTTAAAATTAAAACGAGAGATAACGATCTTTATTTTTAAATCCAGGTTCCAACGGCGTATGCGCGGACCGTGTGTGTCCTCACGGCGGCGAGTGCGTGGCGACGGGTGGGAGGGGCGTGTGTCGCTGCCCGCGCTGTTCCAACGAGTTCGCGCCCGTGTGCGGCTCGGACGGCATCTCGTACGGCAATCGCTGCAAGCTGCAGCTGGAGGCGTGCCGGCACCGGCGTGACGTGCAGGTGCTCTACGACGGACCCTGCAGTAAGTAGCACGCCTTCTTCGTCGTCTTTTGACCTGGTGGTCTACTTTCTAGGTCCGTCAACGAAAATATGGGTCCGTAACTGGCTTTATACTTGGAAAAAAAAACCTCCCCCTAATATTTTTGGATTCATGAGTTTTGAAAATACTCCGGAAGTAAGGACAACTGTCCATCTTCTTCTTCTTCTTCTTTATGGGGTTTTGGTTTCCGCACTTAGTCCTTTAAGTGGACCATTGTGCGTGAGCCATAGTGGCCGTTACTCCAACCAGCCCACCTCCCTCCAGAAGCAGATCACACTTCCCGGTCTACTCAGGGCATCCGCAAGGGATCCTGGTGTTCCCAGTGTCGCCTCGCGAATCTTGGTGACACCGGTGCACTCAAGTAACACATGCGCCACCGTTTCCTCCGCATCCATGCATGCTCTGCGCAGGGGACTGTCAGTGATTCCTAGAGTATGGAAGTGTTTATTCAGTGAGGAGTGTCCAGTGATGGTCCCCGCCACCAGACGCAGGCCATCCCTATCCAGACGCAGAAGGCCGTCAAGGGACGCAAAGCTGACCAGCTGTAGCTTCCTTGGACTGC
Source organism: Cerastis rubricosa (assembly GCA_949152445.1). Lineage (NCBI taxonomy): Eukaryota > Metazoa > Arthropoda > Insecta > Lepidoptera > Noctuidae > Cerastis > Cerastis rubricosa. The sequence continues at coordinate 11,501,808 of OX424525.1, read as the reverse complement.
CTACTCCCTGGTGTCGAGGTCCACCATTTTTCCGCCTGTGTTCGAGTGTGATCCTTTAACCAGTTATTTAGCTGCTTGAAAGGAATGGGCACAATGGGTTCGGGTCCGTAGGGTTTTGTGCTGGATGCCTCTTCTGGCAAGTTCATCCGCCGCATCGTTCCCCAGGGATCCACTGTGTCCTTTGATCCATTGTAGTGTTACCGTGTTGTGGTTTAGTACCGTGATTCTTTCTAGGGCATTATGGCATTCTAGTATTAGTCTCGACGTGATCTGATTACTGTTTAGGGATTGGAGAACTGAGGCACTGTCGGAAAGTATTCGAATATTGGTATTCGTAACCTCTCTGGCCTCTATAGCGTGTGCCGCTTGGATTATACCTACACACTCAGCTTGGTAAACAGAGTTGAGCATTCCAAGGGGTTTGGATATTTTTATGTTTAGGTCGTCGGAGAACACCCCGAAACCTGTCCCGTCATCGGTTTTTGATCCCACAACAACTGTCCATTCGATATGTCATTCATTTTTTGTTCGGGCCCCTAGGTTTTAGAGATTTGCAGATGGGCCAGCAGTTAGTGGTCCGTTGGATGCTTTTCTGGAGGCTTAACATAGTAAGCTGGAAGAGGATGTTTGAGAAGCCACAGCTTGATGAGAAAGTACTACAACTTACCAATATAAGATAAACTATAACTGCAGAAGAGAAGTGTACATAATTAATTGTTGGATAATAAAATTACAGACGGGTGTGAAAACAAGAAGTGCGAATTCTACGCCGTTTGCGAGAGCGACGGCGTTTCCGAAGCCAGCTGCGTTTGCCCCAAGCACTGTGAAGAAGGCACTGTGAGTATTTCATTAGTAAACCAGATTGATTCATTGATAGGATATGTTCGTCTCCAGTGGCGAAGGGTGGAAATTTTGAAAGGGGAAGCCGAAGAAAAAAATGAGATTTTTTTTATTTTTGTTATTTTCGTTTTAGTCATCAGCGAACCCGAAAACCCGGAAAATGACACCCATGACGAAAATACCAGAATTTTACATCACGCTTCGGCGCTATTTTTAATTTTGGCGTCAGTATCGTTTTCAGCGACCCCAAAAACCACGAAAATTTCACCCATGATAAAAATACCATAAAAAATCTAAGGACCCGACTTGATCCTTTTTTTGTAACGATTTAATGAACAGGAACTATTAACCAATAAAAATATAAGCTAAAAAACCTTTTTGAAACAAGCTTTTATAAAGATGCACTGAAAAGAAGAAAATAAATCTTTGAGTAAATGAAAACGATATAGGATAATTTTCACAAAAGCTTGACGCGTTTAGTTTCCAAAGCATTTACCATTCACTCGACAAGCTTCAGGTAACTATAGAAATTATGTTTATTTATAAAAAGTGAACGCGTATATATACAAAGTTTCATGTCTAAGCTATTAACCGTTGAGGAGTTCCCTGAGGAGCCTGTTCGTGAGGAGACCATCCTAGCGGTAGGATGAGTTCATGATACAAATCGTGATTTTCTATCAAATTTAAACTCGATTGCAAAGTTTCGTGTCTGTGCTATTAAATGTTCAGGAATGCCCTCGTGAGAAGACGATCCTGGCTGCAGGATTGGATCATGATAGAATTCATGATTATCCATCAAATATGAACGTGCATACAAATTTTCGTGTCTGTGCTATTAACCGTTGAAGAGTTCCCTCGTGAGAAGTCGATCCTGGTTGCAGGATGAGTTCATGATACAAATCGTACTTATCCATCAAATATGAACTCGTATGCAAAGTTTCGTATCTGTGCTATTAAACGTTGAGGAGTTCCCTCGTGAGGAGACGATCCTGTCGGTAGGATGAGTTCATGATACAAATCGTTATTATCCATCAAATATGAACTCGTATGCAAAGTTTCGTATCTGTGCTATTAACCGTTGAGGAGTTCCCTCGTGAGGAGACAATCCTGGCTGCAGGATTCAGTTATGTCTGTCATGAGAATGTATTGTTCTTAGAACCAAAGGTGTGTCCAAAATTTCAGTTCAATCAGAGATCGGGAAGTGGTTCTAATTTAGCTTTCTGTACATAGAATCTTTGTCGTAACTCGATAAACTTCGGCTTACCTAGTTCCTAACAAACCCTGCTGATAGCCGCGAAGTCACGTGTCTGCGTCCATACGAATTTAGTTCTGAATGCTGACACCCGACCGTCGGCTTACTGCCGCCACATGTTGTTTCTTTGTTGACTTTAAAAAAATTGGCATTTTTGTAATGTTTTCAATCCTATGATGTATTCAATGTCTATACTGTGATGTGATACTTACAGATGTGTACATAATTTACTATTTGACTACAATAGACACTACGTATAGTGCCTTGTTCCCAAAGGGAAGCCGGTAGGAATCGGCTTATTAGGTGCCTTCGGGCCTGTTCGTCTCATAACATAACATCACGTCTGTAATTTCTAAAACACCCAATGATTAAGACAGATGTGTATCCCATACTTCGTCAGTTATGTTTGACTCCGTGGCTCCTACTGAGAAATTCCTGGTAGGAAAACTCAATGACACTATGTCCGACCTAGGAATCAACCCAGGAACCTCAGCTCAGCAGTAGCGCTTGTGACCACGAGACAACCAGTACCATTGCACGGGGAGAATAGGGACACTGGGGTGAATCGGGACAAAACTTTGAGTGGGATTTCATCGTTGAATACAAATAATTTGTAACTAAAAAGCTATTGGGATCATTTCGGTTTCAATGTAATAAACATTATAGTATCTTTAGGCTACCAATAATATTTAAATAACGTGAAAATGCCTTTCAAAGTTTCGTCCCGATTCACCCCCGTGTCCCTGTTCGACCCGTTTGACTATGCGTTTCCAGGATTATGAGGATTGATATGACAGGAATATTTGTCAGATTCAATGTTCTTTCACGAATTTATTACGTTTTCACATTGCAGGAAACGGAAGAAGTTTGTGGTACGGACAATAAAACTTATAGCAGCGTGTGCGCACTCCGTGACACGGCTTGCAGGGAGAAGAAGCGGCTTCACATCAAACACATGGGGTCGTGCGGTAAGTCGTAATCATATCAGCCTTTCTACTAACCATCAATATCACAATTTTTTGGTTAATAATTCCGTAGTACGTAAACCGGAATTCGCTGTAAAAACTGACCATCATTTTAAATCTCTTGCATGGAGAATTTGTATGTTCCTCATATGATCTGGCCAAAACAATTTATGGACTTTAAAAGTGACCGTGACCTCTGAGTTGGTTCCCTTCGTGTTTCTTTTCAGAGTATTCAGAAAGAAAACTCCGATTTCACCACTAAAACAAAACAATTAAGAATTATTTTTATGACCTATTTACAAAGCCAAATATCTTTATATTATCAGTCGTCTTCTTCCTAGCTCTATTGCATTTGAGGTGGGGTCGGCTCTCCTAATTATCTGGCGCCAATGCAATCTGTCTCAGGTTGTCAGTTCGGGCAGTTCTGCCTTTAATAGGAGTTTCGCCGTGCTAGTCCTTCTCGTAGCTGGAAAACGTCCTCTACCTCTCTTATGTTTAAGTAGTAGCATTGAATCATTATATATTTTTCTCTTCCCTTTCTACTGTTTTTTGTGCTACACTAATATTGTCAGTATAAACTTTTATTTGGCCTTCTTTCACTATCTGTATCCTAGCTGTAAGTTTTCCTAAGTAATAAAATAAAATATTAGTTGTTGGCTCTGTATGGTGTCGGACGTTAAGAATAGCACCATCCCATTTCTTCCCGTGGGTGTCGTAAGAGACGACTAAGGGACTTGCCAGAGAATGGGCAGCAGCTTTCTCTGTGCTTTTGTAACAACCGTACTGCGATCGCCAACCCGCCTGCCAAGCGTGGCGATTATGGCAAAACCCCCCAAAATGTCATTGCGGCGACACTTGGGGGAAGCCTATGTCCAGCGGTGGACGTCTTTTGGGCTGAAATGATGATTAGTTGTTGGCTTCAGAGTCGTGTGCGGAGATCGCTTGTCCGGCGGGCACGTGGTGCGCGCGCGGCGCGTGCGGCTGCCAGGCGGCGTGCGCGGAGGCAGCGCGCGAGCCCGTGTGCGCAGACAACAGGCACACCTACCCGCACCACTGCGCCCTGAGGAGAAGTGCCTGCGAGGCCAAGGCACGAGGGGAACCGCCGCCCAGAGTGGCGTATTATGGCGAGTGTACTGAACAGGATGAGAATGGCACTGCAGGTGAGCTGTTAAACTGAAGATTAAATAAGTGATGATGTATTTGTTTACTTACGTCTGCCTACCATGATATATAACTATGGATGTGGCAGGCATAGGCGAAGAGGACCGCCAAAATGAGAGGAGATGGTGGCCTCCATTTTAGCGGCCCTGTTTTCCGAGGCCTTCAACATCTTTCACATCTTTAAATCTGGAAGCAAGAAATTGGTTAATAATGATAGGCAAATTTATGGGAAATAGGGAAATATCGATTTATTTCCCCTAAAATCGTAAATTTCACACAGAAACTATTATAGGTATACTATGCAGAATAAAAAAAGAACTTTTTATCATCTGCACAATTTCGTTTTAAATCCAAAAAACATCCACACAGCTGATGCGGTGCATAGCTTGACCGATCATGTCTCAGAAGAGCTAGGCTAAAGGGAACCAAACCCTAGAAATATATAAAGCCTGTGACACTGCTTCTGTATCTGTGCTTCTAAATAGGGGCCATAAGAATAAGGGGAATGCCGATTAGCATATATATATATATATATTATCTTCTTTGCTTCATATTTGCAGTTTGGCATCTCAATTTATCATACCCACACCTCTAAAAACCTTTCTTTTACAGACGGGAACAGATCATCAAAGTACACAGACCTGACTAACGAGATCCGCGAGGGTGACGAGAACGAGAACTCGAGCGAGGCGGTGTCGGGCACGGCCGTGTGCGCGCGCGTGCAATGCGCGTACGAGGCTACGTGCGCTGTTGACTCCAATGGACAACCCAGGTGATAAGAATCATCATCATCTGCTTAGCCTTTTCACAACTATCTTGGGGTCGGCTTCCATTCTAACCGGATGCAGCGGAATACCAGTATTTGACATTGCGCGACTGCCTATCTAAATAAATATAGTAAAAATAAAATAAAAATGTTTATTTCAATTACATGTTTCTTAAACATAAATGATTTGGAGATCACCTTTTAAGCAAAGAGATGCTTGTGTTAGGTGTCTCCGCTCTTCCACTTAACATTACAGGGTATGCAATTGAAAAACAATATAAAAAGAAAATACAATAAAACTAAAAATAAAGGCGTAAAAGAGCGCACATGTGTGGGGTATGCGAGTGGGGTTTTGAGTCTGTTTGTGTGTGTGTGTGTGTGTGTGTGTGTGTGTGTGTGGGTGGGTGGGTGCGGGTGTGAGTGTATACTGTACGTTTGAATTAAGTTAATTTAGGTTTCAGTTTAGGTTTAGATTAGCCCTGCGAGAATGTGTTGGGTTCGGAAGAAGCTTGGCATAGCTTCCTCCACTAACAATAACGATTGCCATGCTTATAGCTAAATTATGCAAGCGATGATACCAACGCCTCAATGTCGTCGTAGGTTTTATTTTTAAGCCAATCAGTCACAGCTAGTTTGCAGTCACGGAGTTTCTGAGGATGGATGTGTAGCTCTTTGTTTAAGGTTGCACAAGTCGACGGCTCGAACTCGTTGGCGGGCGTTGTTATTATGCATATAAAAAGTAAAGGTTTTAATTTATCTAGTTTAATTTATTTTGTATTCATTTATCTAGTTTATAATTACTTATTTATATATCTATTTATTTATTTAGTGAAATATACGAAGATTTATAACGAAGATGAGCGCGTAAAATTTCATAAATTGAGTTCTGGCCGTATAGATATTATGGGAAAACTACGGGATGTATCTACTTAAAATAAATTATTTGAACTTTTGAATAACTTATCTATCCCTGTATGGTTTCACTTTTTCCATTTTCATACTACATAAATTATTTATTTACGCCCAAAGATGAGTTAAAATTGGTGTTAAAATATGGAAGTTTCGACGCTCATAACTTTCAAACCAATATTTTTTTCCAATTCTGCTTCCATACAGGGCTAGATAATGACGAGAGCAGTTGATACAATTTTTAGTTTTGAACCTACACCGTCAAACAGACGAGTAATCCCCATACTACGTTTGTATGGAAGAATGACCGACTTGTGTACCCTTAAGAGGTTGTATAGGTGGCAGTGGCGAAGGGTGAAAATATTGAAAAGGGAAGCCGAAGAAAAAAATGTGAATTTTAATTTTGTTTTTCTTCATCGCATTTTTCAATATTCGTTTTGATTATCATCCAACCCGAAAACCCCGAAAATGACACCCATGACGAAAAAAACAGAAATTTACGTCGCGCTTCGGCGCTATTTTTAATTTTGGTGACTGTATAAGCGATCTCGAAACCACGAAAATGCCACCCATGCTAAAAGTACCAAAAATTTTCGAAGGATCCAACTTGATCTTTTTTTCATAACTTATGTAATGGAACGATTAGATACACAAGAAATACATAAAACACTGTATAAAAAAATAATATAAAAAACCTTTTTGAAACAAGCTTTTATGAATATGAACTGAAAAGAAGAAAATAAATCTTTGAAAAAATTAAAACGATGTAGGATAATTTTTACAAAAGCTTGTCGCGTTTAGTTTTGATAGCATTTACCATTCACGCTACAAGCTTCAGGTATTATGTTTATTCATAAAAAGTGAACGCGTAAATTTACAAAGTTTCATATCCGTGCTATTAACCGCTGAGGAGTTCCCTCGTGAGGAGATGATCCTGGCGGTAGGATGAGTTCATGATAGAAATCGTGATTATCCATCAAATATGAACTAGTATGCAACGTTACGTGTCTGTGCTATTAAATGTTGAGGAGTTCCCTCGTGAGCAGACGATCCTGGCTGCAGGATGAGATCATGATAGAATTCATGTTTATCCATCAAATATGAACGTGCATACAAATTTTCTTGTCTGTGCTATTAACCGTTGAGGAGTTCCCTCGTGAGAAGACAAGCCTGGCTGCAGGATGAGTTCATGATACAAATCGTGATTATCCATCAAATATGAACTCGTATGCAAAGTTTCATATCTGTGCAATTAAACGTTGAGGAGTTCCCTCGTGAGGAGACGATCCTGGCGCTAGGATGAGTTCATGATACAAATTGTGATTATCCACCAAATATGAACTTGTATGCAAAGTTTCGTGTCTGTGCTATTAAACGTTGAGGAGTTCCCTCGTGAGGAGACGATCCTGACTTCAAGATTAAGTTATGTTTGTCATAAGAATGTATTGTTCTTAGAAACAAAGGTGTGTGGAAAATTTCAGCTCAATCGGACATCGGGAAGTGGTTCTAATTTAACTTTCTATACATACAAACATTGTCGTAACTCGATAAACTTCGGCTTACCTAGTCCCTACAAAACGCTGCTGATAGCCGCTAAGTCACGTGACCGCGTCCATACGAATTTAGTTCTGAATTCTGACACCCGAGCTCCGGCTTACTTTTGGCGCCACATGTTGCTTTCGTTGTTGACATGAAAAATGTTGGTATTTTTTTTTTCAATTCGATGTGCTTAATGCCTTTACTGTAATGTGATAACCACAGATGTGTACATAATTTTTTAATACAGTTGCTCAAAAAGTGGCGTATTGCAGGGACGTATAGCGTTCGGGATGTGGGCTATTACACACTCGAGCTTTTTCTTTACCTTTCCCGAACTCGTGCGTACTCTTTCCCAACTGTCAAAATAATGTCTATTAAAAAGAAAAAAAAAACAACTACGGAGTTTTTACTAAAAAAATATCATAGAAGTTTTAATTATTCATGCAAATATTTCTAAAACGAAGCTACTAATTTGTTTCAATATCAGATTTAATGATTTGATTCAATGAGTTAGGTTAGGTTTCATTTCATATCAATAAAAAAAATCTACTGAAGACTTGGCTGTATGGGCATAGTTCCTTTTGCCTACCCAGAATGAGTGAAGAAAACAAAAAAAAAAACTCTGCTAATATTCTTTTACTGTTGGCGCCATTTTCCAAAAATGTTCTTTATTAAATTGTTTCATTTTTTCGCAACTGTATTAAAAATAGTTGTTCAATACACGTGCGGAACCGTCATTGCAACTTGTTCCGACTGTCAACCCTCACCTTCGGCTGCGCCTCGGCTCGGGTAGACATTTGTCGGAACTCTTTGCAATGACAGGCTTTCCACACTCGCAATGAAATATACTATACTAATTGACTACAGTAGACACTAGACACTACGTACATTGCCTTGTTCCCAAAGGTAAGCCGGCAGGAATCGGCTTCTTAGGTGCCTTTGGGCCTGATAGGTGGGAAGATTGCCTTGCGTACTGCCTCTTTGCAAAAACAGATCTAACTGGGACAGACGGAGCGACTAAGTAGCTTCTTCTGCCACTCTTACTCGGCTTTTTGGGATCGTATGGAAGGGATTTGTGTTTTTTCAGGATGAGATGGAGAAGGTAAAGTTTCCTTACAGACAGAAGGTCAGAGCTTAGGTAAAGGCTTTGGGTTGGGAATCTATATGGTATCTATCTGACCTCCACAACCCAGTTAGTACTGGGTATACCATTACCATATCGAGGTATGACTGGTTGCCAGACTTTCTTCTTCGTTCACGTTGTTTCAACAATTATTAGGGTACGTCCAGATTAAGTTTTTTTTTTTTCTAAACGAATATTATATAGAGGAAAGATTTGATTTTTTGTTCGCATTGAATAGGCTCCGAAACTAGGTACAGGTCCGATTTGAAAAATTCTTTATTAAAAATTTCAATAAATTAAATTATTTAATAAAAATTCAATTATTAAAAAATTAAATTAATTTAATAAAAATTCAATTATTAAAAAATTGAATTAATTTAATAAAAATTCTTTATATTTTTTCTTATCGAGTAAGGCTATAGGCTATATATCATCACGCTACGACCAAAAGGAGTAGAGCAGCAATGAAAAATGTTGCGAAAACGGGGAAAATGTGACGCAAACGAAGTTGCGCCGGACAGCTAGTATTAAATACCTCTACTGTTAATTGGTAACCTCTAAATTGAATCAAGTAAAACTACCATTTTTTCATAACATTCACATTCAACATGCAACATATTGTTATATTATAAACTGGGGACGCACTCTTACAGCCATGAATAAATAAAACGTACCTTACCCAGATGCGCCTGTCTGTTCGACTGCGCCGCCGCGGCTGCTGCAGCCACATCGTCAGCGCCAGTGTGTGCGTCAGACCTGAGGCTGTACCCCACGCTGTGCCACATGAAGCTGGAGGCGTGCCGCAGACAGGAGGACTTGAGGCTACGACCGCTCCCATTGTGTCGTGGGTTAGAGGTACGGTGACGGTCATTCCCGGTTTTAAACTTTTAAAACAAAATGCCTTGCATGCCTTTGGCCCGCTCGCGTATCCGGACCTCTGCGCTCAAACTTTGGGTGCAAGCGATTTTCACCTTTTGAGTGATCAACCGTAAGTGTCCATGTTTGCACACTCAGTGCCCTGGATTACTTGAACCATCTTCCCCTCTTTAGCTTGGTAAGACGGGTCAGGTAAGACAGGGCACTGACCGTACATAGGAACTGGTATGACTTAGGTACTTAAAAACAAATTATCAATCATATTTGGATACGATATCTATTGCAGCAACAACCAGTCTAATGCTCGCATGGCACGATTCAAAGAATGCATTTTGATTTTACTCTGTTGTAATTATTTTACTCACACGATTAATTTTTATTTTGCCCTTACGAATGAGCCGCAGCGCTGGCCCAGGGGTGGCAGCCCCGACTCACGGAGAGCAGCAGTGGCCCAGTGGTGGCAGCCCCGACTTACGAGCAGTAAGCCATGGGTTCGAACCCAGGCAGGCGCATTACTTTTTTGTAATTTATTTCATCACCGCTGCTCTCAAAAACGTGAAGGAAAACATCGTGTGGCAACCGGCATGTCCTAGAACAAGAAATTCGAAGACATGTGACATCTACCAAACCGCACTGGGCCCGCGTGGTAGATTACAGCCCACTCCTTCTCATAGAGAGGAGGCCTATGTCCCAGCAGTGGGACCATTATAGGCTGATGATGATGATGACTTACAAATTATGTGAATGTTATTTCTTTTCACGTCACTGACCAGACCTACTCTCAAATAAGTTTCACACAATACGCTTATTGTGATACAATTTAGTTTTCTTAGCAATTGACCGTTAGTGAAATAGTAAAAAGCAAATGTAGCCATGTTTCGTATAAGGAAAATTGTAAAAAGTATGTGTTGATGTTCCTTGGCAGTTCAGACCGTGTGGTGACGATGAGCCGCTGACCGACGCTGAAGGAAGACCTATCGACTGCGGAGGCGGGCCTCACAGGAAGGACTGTCCAGTTGGCAGCTTCTGCCATCATACTGCTAAAGCTGCCCGATGCTGTAGAAAAGGTTGGTGTTGCCTTCCTTGTCTATAATATTGTGTATCGGATTATCTGAATTACGGGCTTACGAGCCTAATTCCCAAAAATATCTCTTTCGGACTTCTAACTTCAGTCACTAGTTAATCCGTGTAATCCTTTTGTCTCATATGAAGCCCTAAATCAATAGACACATCTACATACTCAAGTTGTTCCATTTGGAAAGTGAGTGGGAAAAACCTGATAAATATGACAATACCAAAATATTACTTTGTTATTAAATTATAACCTGTTACAAATGTTACAGAATGTATAAATTGAATTCTTGTTCAGATTATTTACTTACGTTTAATTTATCTGAAGAAATGGTTTAATGACTAAATAGCAATTTGCATTAAAAACTAGGTAGGTACGGTCTGCAAAGGAGATAAGTAACCAAGTTCTCATACTACCTACTAGTATGAGAACTTGGTTACTTATCTCCTTTGCTCCTTTGCAGACTGTACATAGGTACAGGTATTATACTGTGTGCACAGAGAATGCAGATTTATCTTAATTAAATCAAAGACTGTTTGTTACGGACCGAATGGCAGGTGAAAATCGAACATTATACCTACCTACCAGCCAAGACCAGAAAGTACACAAAGTAAATACAGCCAGTACCTACTAATATACTTGTTTGCATAATTTATTTAGAAAGTTGCATTGCTCACAAGACAAATACGAGCTATTTACATATTTGCCTGATCTATTTATGGTGCCGAGTGAAAGACATTACTGATCATGACGGGCCGGATGTGTACAAATCACACATGGTTTTATAATGAACGTTACGTTGTGATTTCATTAGCGAAGCTGTCGTTCAATATGTCGTCATGGAATTGTGTACGGTCAGCAACGAAAGTCGCTATACATATTCAAAATTATAAGACGTTTAGACGTTTCTTAGTTTTAGGGCGATCCATATTAACATTACTGGAGTAAAAGACATAACGATATTTTCATAATGGTTACACAAATTTGCAAAACAATATTACATTAGATCAAACTGATCAGCACAAAACTTCGTGTAATATTAATAAGTGTTAACCGACTTCTGATGCCGACTGAAATAAAGTGCTCTAAATAGCATTAGAGTTTAGGTCATTGTGTTTAGTTTTAATGGTAAATTATTATGAATGGTAATGACTACTTATTAACCTTTATAATCTTCGATCAATAATTATTGATCGAAGTTTATAATAGCAAAATACAATACAAAGATAATATTCTTTAAGAAACAATACAAACGCAATACTTAGAATTGGTAGAAATGCTACCTCATCATTGTCTAGTCTTTTTCTAATGATGCATTTGAATACCAGTATTTATTTTAAAAAAGTAACTCCATGACTTAAGGTAACCTGAAAAAGTCAATTTTTTGTAGGGGGGGACTGAGATTAAATGAAATTAAATTTCGCTGGTTACCCTGGCGCTTTCCCCGAGGCGGATGTGTCTTGAGGAAATTGATTATCTGACATGATGAGTGCAATTAGTTTGAGTAACATTTTAAAACAAACATTGTCTATTGATCCACTGGATGCGAGTCGCACGGGACCGGTCAATGTGGCGACATTGGGGTGGCCTATGTCCAACAGTGGACGTCTTTTTTCTGAAATGATGATGATTGTTTCGTCACAGACAAGGCAGTGGTCGAGAAGAAAGGTTGCCAAGAGTCCTGGCACGGTTGCTGCGCGGACGGTGTGACAGCCGCGCGAGGCCCAGGCGGCGCCGGGTGTCCGGCCGTGTGCGGCTGTCACCGCCTCGGCTCCGTGAACGAGCAGTGTGACGAGGAGGGACAGTGTGTGTGCCGGCCCGGAGTCGGCGGCCTCAAGTGCGACAGATGCGAGCCTGGGTACTGGGGGCTGCCGAGGATCGGGACTGGATATACTGGCTGTATTCGTGAGTATATGGGAACACTGAAATTTGTGGTATGTAGTGTAAAGCAAGTATCAGCTATCCTAACATTTGGGTCAGTTGGTATTGAAATTTTGTATGGGGCAGCATTAAAGTGGTTCAGTTTAATGATCTCTAACAAACCCTTTAATACGAGCTATTCTAATACACGATGTTTACAAAACTGAAAAATACAAAACTTATTTAGAGGTGACGGGAAGCGAAATTAGCATAGTCAAGGCATTTCCGGCTTTTTCAAATTTTAATACTACGACAAGTGTAAGTCGTAGATGTACAGATTAATTGAGTTAGTTCATATTGTTGGCTCTAGATATAAATGATATAATACGAGTAGGTCTAGGTAGGTGCACCTAACTATTTAAGTTTTCTCCTCCTTCAGCTTGCGGTTGCTCGGCGTTCGGTTCAGTCCGGGAGGATTGTGAGCAGATGACTGGTCGTTGTGTTTGCAAGCCGGGAATACAAGGACAAAAATGCACCATTTGTTCCAACCATGAACACACTCTGGGCCCTAATGGATGCTTTGACCGTGAGTACTACACTTTTGTATTACTGTTATCCGAGCAATCTTTTGCGTTTACCCTTCACATCAGTAGTCGATCGACTTCTAGCGAGAACGGTCGCGTCACGTACGCTCTTGCACAAGTCTGCGCTCGTGCACAAGTGCTGACGCTGCAGCCTAATTCCGCCGCGGTTTGCCCTCGCGGGCGGTGCAATGACCTACTGTCGTAAGTGAATCATGCATAATTGTGAGAGTTTGCGGTAAGTTATAGTTTTTTATAATTATAACTTATAATCAATTATGGCTTCGCCGGGTAAAATAGTACTCAAAACTGAACTCGAACAACAGTTGTACACCCGGTACAAAGAGGAAGCAAAAGAGCGCCAAGAACTGCAGCAACTAGTAGAAGTGCTCAGTAGCCAGGTAGAAGCTCTGCAACACCAGCTGAAACTTCTCCAGGAACAAAAGAATGTTACTTCCGAGAAGGAACATCCGACGAATGAAAGGCCCCAGTCAGCAGTCGAATATAAGACTGATGAAGAGGACCTTGCCAGAGAAACAGAGTGGGTACGGCAAAAAAGTAGAAAGAAAAGAAAGCTAAATGCGTCACTGTCTCCAGTATCACAAGGAGCAAGCCCCATGGAACCTCAGGCTGGTAAAAAGGCCGAGCAACCAAAAATAAAAAAACAACCTCCACCTCCCCCAGTCATAGTAGAAAATATCAGAAACTATCAGAAGTTTTATGATCTTCTCTTGACTTGTTCAAATAAAGACACCTTCATGGTCAAAATGATGAACGGAGATACTGTCAAAGTAAACGCCAGGGATGAAGACTCCTACAGAGCGATTACTAAACTCTTGTTACAAAATAATTGTCTCTGGCACTCTTATGAGAACAAACAAGATAGACCAATTAGGGTCATAGCCAAAAATCTACACTCATCATGTTTGCCAAACAGAATAGTTGAAGAACTAACTGCTAACGGCTTTAAAATCCAGGAAGCGGTAAACAAATTAAGTTGGAGGACTAAGGAACCTCTAAACATGTTTATGCTTTCCTTTCAAAAAGACGAAGACATAAACAAAATCTATAGTATTAAGACCATATTAGGTTGTAAAGTAGAAGTGCAGCCTTTAAAAACATCCAAGCTAATACCACAGTGTAAGAGATGTCAAGCATATGGCCATACACAGAAATATTGCTCGAAGGAACCTAGATGTGTAAAGTGCACTGGTAAACACCTTACTAAAGATTGCACAAAATCGATAGCAGATAAACCCAAATGTGTTCACTGTGGTGAGCCACACCCCGCCAACTACAGAGGATGTATGGTAGCCAAAGAACTGCAACAGCTAAAAAATAAAGCCTTAAAAAAAAAGGTTACTACACCTGTTACTCAGGCTCCTAGTGCTAAAAAAAATCTCAAAGAGTATCAAAGGGTATCAAACAATGTGTCTTATGCGCAAGCAACGAAATCTCGTGACCCACAACCACCAGTACACGGTCCACAACCTTCCAAGTCAATAGACGACGATACAAATGAAAATATAAATAAAATTTTAAATATTTTAACCTCATTTGATTTAAGGTTGAAAAATCTAGAAAGTAGTGCTACACAGCTACCACATAAAACTCAAAAATGAAGAACACTCTTAAAATTATGGCGTGGAATGCAAATGGACTCCTAAAGCATCAAAACGAGCTAGAGGTGGTCCTTGCAACAGAAGAAATTGATGTGTGCCTCATATCGGAGTCTCATTTCACAAGAGAATTGTATATTCACCTTAACGGGTATAAAATCTATCATGCGCTTCACCCTGTGAATACTGCGAGAGGGGGAAGTACCCTTATAATAAGAGAGAACATCTACCATTACCTAGAATTTAAATATGAAGAAGAATTCATACAAACTGTAGCCGTTAGGGTAAAAACTAAACTTCATTACATTACCGTAGCAGCTATATACTGTCCACCAAAGCATGCTCTGAAAATAGAGCAGTACAGAAACCTACTAAAACTTCTTGGCAACACGTTTATATTGGGAGGTGACTTCAATGCAAAAAACATACGTTGGGGATCTAGGCTAACCAACACTAAAGGAAAGGAATTGCTTAGTGCTATGCGAGAAATCAAGTGCAATGCAATATCAACAGGAAAACCTACTTACTGGCCTACTGATGCTCAAAGAATTCCAGATCTGATCGACTTTTTCATTTATAAGAATCTGTCAGCTACATATCTTCACATACAGGAGGGATTTGATATGAACTCTGATCACTCCCCCATTATCTTAACCTTAAGTGAGACCATAATACAGAAAGAAAGCAATCCAGTTTTAGTAAATAAGAATACGGATTGGGATAGCTTCAAATTCGATTTAGACAACATCATTGACCTTAAAGTACCACTCAAAAACATTCAGCAGTTGGATGAAGAAATGACAAAATTTGTGAAAAACATTCAAAGCTGCGCTTGGGTAAATACACCTCTCTTGAAAAGAAAAGTCGCAAGTCACAGATACCCGTTAGAAATAAGAAACCTCATAGCCATAAAGAGAGCTCAGAGACAAAAGTGGCAACAATCAAGATATCCACCTGACAAAACAATGCTGAACAGACTTACAAAAAGATTAAGCAAAGCAATACAGAACTATCATGATGATGCAACAAAAGATTACCTTAGCCAATTAACAAGTAGTAGAAATACAGAACACTCACTATGGAAAACATCTAAACGTTTAAATAAGCCCATCGTCCATGCTTCACCCATTAAAAAAGTAGATGGCACATGGGCCTTGAGTAATGAACAGAAAGCAAATATATTTGCAGAACACTTAGAACAAACTTTTCAAACCAGCGGTGAGGAAAGCTATGAAAACATAACACTGGATGTCACTCACCATGACGACCTCAATATAAAACTAGTTACACCGAAAGAAGTAAAAAATATGATAAATAACTTAGCCAAAAAGAAATCGCCTGGATACGACCTTATCACGGGTGAACTCCTTCAAAATCTGCCACGCAAAGCAATAGTAAAACTTACAACCCTAATAAATGCAACATTCAGATTGAAACACGTGCCTGATATGTGGAAAGTTGCTGAAGTCATTATGATCCCCAAACCTGGAAAACCACCCCAGGAAGTAACATCATACAGGCCTATATCACTTTTACCAATCATTTCAAAATTATTTGAAAAACTACTCTTAAGACGCTTAAAACCTATAATAGAAGACAGAAAACTGATTCCAAATTACCAATTCGGCTTCCGAGAAAAACACTCCACGATAGACCAAGTACATAGAATTACCAACATTATAGAAAAAACTCTTGAAGAAAAAAAAGTCTGTTCTGCAGTATTTCTAGATGTAGCACAGGCATTTGATAAGGTTTGGCATAAGGGTCTTATTTATAAGATAAGGAAAATGCTGCCAAAACAATTCGCAGACATTTTAGAATCCTACCTAACAGAGAGGACGTTTAGAGTCAGACATGAAGATGCTTATTCCGATCTCAAGCAAATAAAAGCTGGTGTACCACAAGGAAGTGTTCTTGGCCCAATCTTGTACCTATTGTACACCTGTGATATCCCAGAAATGGAAAACAACTTCATTGCAACCTTTGCAGATGACACAGCCATCATGGCTATAGGTGTCACTCACAAAGAAGCCGTAGACAAAGTACAAATTGCTGTCAACTCCATCACCAACTGGACAAAAAAATGGCGAATTAAGTTAAATGAATCCAAATCGACTCATATAGACTTCACAAACCGAAGACCTAATTATACACCGGTATACATTAACGGTTGCGTAATACCTTACGAAAATACAGCCAAATACCTGGGCATGACGCTTGACGCAAAACTTCGCTGGAAGGCTCATGTCAAAAAGAAACGCCTGGAGTTAGATCTACGCTACAGGAATATGTACTGGCTACTTGGCAGACATTCATCATTGTCAGTGTACAACAAAGTACTTCTGTACAAACAACTACTTATGCCTGTATGGGCATACGGTATACAGCTTTGGGGCTGTACAAAACGCACCAATATTGAAATAATCCAAAGATTTCAAAATAAGGTACTTCGGAGCATAGTCAACGCTCCCTGGTACATTAGAAACGAGGACATCCACCGGGACTTAGGAGTGGACCTTGTCGCTAAAGTTATAAAAAATTACGCCGAAGCTCATGAACAAAGACTTCATAAACATGTGAATGTTGAGGCTATTCAGCTCCTTGACACCACGGACATAGTAAGGAGACTGAAAAGGACTAAGCCTTTTGAATTAGTTTAGTGATTGTTACGGAGTGCAGTGAGTGCTACCTTTTAAGAACACAAGAACTAAGTGTCTTTCCGTCATAATAGAGACAATAAGAAAAGTGCCAATGGACACATTCTTTAGTATAAATTTACTAGAAAATTAAGTTAAATTTAAATTACTTATTAGCCTCAAGGCTAGATTGTAATTGTTATGAGGTAACCATTCGGTTACAACATAATGAAAAAAAAAAAAAAAAAAAAAAAACCCTTCACATAATTTAAGTACTCCTCCTTTCAACAGCGGAATCTACCCAGCTGCCAGCGACAAACTGCGAGCACATGACGTGCTACTTCGGCGCGCACTGCGTGGTGCGCAGCGGGCTGGCCACGTGCGAGTGCGGTACAACGGAGTGTCCGCCGGCGGACGGCCCGTCGGTGTGCGGTAGTGACGGGCGCACCTACCTGTCCGCCTGCCACCTGCGCACGCACGCCTGCAGGACGCAGTCCGACGTCGTGGTGCAGGCGTTCGGGCCCTGCAGCGAGGAGGTGCCGCACGTGCGCCGAGGTAGTCGCTCCAGTAGATCCAACCGCTCGTCCCTCACTCGACAGAATAGTGACCCGCACAGCAACACGCCCCTGGAACCCGACAGGACATCGCTCAAAGACTTCGATTACAACAAACAAAGCCCCAACACACTGCAGTTCACTGACGCTTCCGTAGACACCAGCGATAGCGGGAAACCTGACAGTCCCGAACCCGACCTGACTTGCATCGATATACTCCCACCAATTGGATATCGCTAGACTTGTAAGCTAGATGTCTTGTAGAATTCATTTTCATAGTAGAATATTTAATTTAATAAATATTATTCAGATTCTATATCAGCCAACTGATAATTCACAGAAAAAACGTACCCTCACTCTAGTAGTGTCATAGAAAATAACGTCGAAGGGAATTGTGCTAAATATAGCAGAAATAAAAGCCAAACTTTTATTGATGAACTCGAAGAAGAATTTGACTCTAACGAAGTGGAAGACTATTCAATGTATGAAGAATATTTAGAGGAGAATAGCCGTGATATGTATGAAGTGCCCTTGTTTGATGGTAAAGCGAGAATGACGGCTCGCGCGAGGTTTCCTGCTAAACGTTTCGATATTTGGGCTGAGGTATCTGCCGTTTGCGGTAAAGGTGCATTAGTGAGTGCTTCCGGTACGAGGGACCATTTGTGGCTTGGATTTGTGGACGATAGAGCCGTATTACGGTGGGACGCCGGCAGTGGGCCATTTGAATTGCACACCGGAAAGGTTAAAATTGAGGGCAAATCCAAAGTATCTGCAAGGAGATACAAGAAAGATGGAGTTTTGAAGCTTGGGTTGTCAGTGGCGAGGGGATCGTCGCAGGGACGCATGAGTTCCTTGGACGTGGATCCTTACATCTACATCGGTCATCCTCCGGACAACGTTACAAAGTTAGCACCATTTTCTTTATTTTTTATTATTTTGTTTATTTTCTCAATCATTTCATTCCATAACTTGGTGCAGATTGTCAGGTGCATCAGGTATCCCCGGCTTCGTGGGTTGCGTGCACAGACTGCGCGTGAGTGGCCGTGACTTGATACCTCCATCGCGAGGTCTGACCATCACATCGGAGGGGCTTCGGTCTTGCACTCCACACAATTTAGCGCGGCTTGTGTGTCCGTAACGACCAGTCGACCACTGCTAATTTGATGAAGCATACATGTTTTTAAATCTTTTGTTAATATAGTGATCGATGATTTGTTTCAAATGGTTTACTCCATTGTTCGTTTCATACATCTTGATATTAAAGTAACTCTGTTGGTAGTAAATGTTAAACAGATTTTAATGTAGAAATTGCAGTTATAATGTTAAAAATATAGTATTTGAACTATTTCAACTGTACTGAAACTATTTCCTACTACTATGCTATCCTTGCAATGTGATATTCGTGGAACTGTAACTTCATACGGTTTCTTATACTGTAACATATTGTTATCTTTAACATATCTAATTCTATGCATTTTATAATAAATTATCTCCTTTTATATAATACAGTTATTTGAAATATTTATGTGTTTCATTGCTTATGCAAACAATATACCTACGCAGGATATCAGCTTACCTTACCGATACAAAGACATCTGCATATCGACTTAGACCACCCCGTTAAGTACAGTGGGAACATTATCTTTTCTCATCCTCGACAAGTCTTCGTGACAGTGAGACTGGAATAAACTGCTTGCACCGACTCCAATAGTGCAAGGAAATTGACAAAAATCACTACGTCCCCAATACAATTTGTAATAAGAAAATCGTAACCGGTTGGCCAGAAGCTTCATACAAGAGCATACCAAGGGTCACAGTGCCAAGACTTGCGAAGCGACAGTACTTACGCAAAAAAAAAGACGCAAGTCGCGTCATCAGTGGCATTGCCTGAGCTCGTTATAGATTAGTTTTTAGGACGCAAGTTGATTCATCCTGTATACATACTGTACGCGATTGCTGAGAGTGTGTCCTAGGTTCGATAAACATGGGACATATCAATACTCTCCGTGTCTGCGACTGAAATATTCCTGATGGAATAAACTCTTATTTCCATCAGGAATTTCTTGGCAAATGGCAAGAGGTTCGCCCTCATAACATGGGATTAAAACATACCTAACAGGCGAAATGTGGGTGTAGGTACTATTAGGTACTACACCTTTTCCTTACAATTCTAGGATTGTAAGCGTAATTCTATATTGTGATTTTATGTTAATTTTGTGGGACAGGGTCTTATCGTACACATGGTATTTAAAGTTTCAGGTACCTACTATGAAACCTGACCTAGTTCAGGTTCGACGGTGATCTTAGGCCTAGGGCCAACACACAATACCTACTACTCTAGCAGATAATCGCCAAAGGACCAATAAGGCCGTCTCCATTTTTATTGGAGCACTTTGTTGTCCGTCTGTCTGTCTGTCTGTCAAGACCCTTTATCGCGGGAACGCGTGGAGGTCATCATTCATCATCATTTCAGCCCAAAAGACGTCCACTGCTGGACATAGGCCTCCCCCAAGTGTCGCCACATTGACGTTTTGGCGGGTTTTGCCATAATCGCCACACTTGGCAAGCGGGTTGGCGATCGCAGTACGGTTGTTACAAAAGCACAGAGAACGCTGCTGCCCATTCTCTGGCAAGTCCCTTAGTCGCCTCTTACGACACCCACGGGAAGATATGGGATAGTGCTATTCTTTACGTCCGACACCATACAGAGCATGGAGGTATCGTGTTCAAATTAAAATCATAATTATACTCAGATCTACAGTCCCTTGAAGATGGGAAAAAAATAACGTAAAAAAAGATACGGCTGTTTATGCCGCAAACAACTTAGTATATTTCGACACTCAAGGGAATCAAAAGGTATAGGGTGCTTCCCGTTGACCTAGAACTACGAAGTTTGGCAAGTAATATTGTCATATACTATAATTACAGGGAAATAACTAAATCATAAAAAAATATACTAAGTCTTTATTTTTTATGATTTAATTAAGACGCTGTACCTCGTCAAAACAGGCAACTTTGAACAGTTTTTTAGCCAAATGTATACATTTTAGAGCAACAAAAAAAATATATGTTACTCTTGACCATATTTATGAGGGAACCTTCGGGCCCAAAACACGTTTTTGGAAAAAAATCCCGATGAAAAAAAATCAAGAAGTTCTGATTTTCAAGCAAGTGTAACTGTATTACTGCTCAACTAATCTTGACTAAATTAATAACAGTGATGTAATATAAAATAATAAAGGGAACTGTCGCTTTTCTTTTTCGTTTTATTTACTATATTTGTAAGGATTCATGTTTTTAATGATAATTATTCGAACAAGTCGAACGAAACATCACGCCATTCGCGGCGTCTTATCGCATCTCTTTTATTTCTACGCAGAGTGACAGTGACCGCTGAGGCGCGCTGCTAGATGGACGTATGTCACTTTTTTCCGCTCGCCGCTCAAATTTTTTCAATTAAATTTCGATCTGTTTGTTGTTGAAAGCTGTTTATTATATTTTATTTTATGATTAGTTTTTCGTTCGTGTAAATTTTTGTTCGATTTTAGTCATAAAATGTGTAAATAAAAAATCAGTGAACATCAGTGGCGAAGAGTCAAAATTGTGGGTGGGGAACCTCAGTGGCGAAGGGTCAAAGTTCTGCAAAGGGAATCCGAAAAATTAAATAATGTAATTTTGTTTATTCGTCATTCCCGTTTTCAGCGATCCCGAAAACCAAGAAAATGACACCCATGACGAAAAAACTGAAAATTTCATCCGCGCCATCTTGAAGTTTTTTTTTTACCAAATCTTCGTTATCAGCGACCCTTAAAACTACAAAAATGACACCAATGATAAAAATATCGAAAAAATTTCGTAAGCGCCAACTTCATCTATTTTATAAATTGTCAAGAATAAAATGTAGAGGAACCATAACAGAAATAAAAGTGATTTATCTTATGTAAATAAGTCAACTAAAAAGCGCGAGAAATACCATATATGAAAACGTCTCATGTTAGAAGACAACATTTTGAAGAATTGTGTCGTGTAGAATTTAGATTTTGCTAAAATCATCAAAAGAAATAAAATTTATTTAGACTTAGATTGTTTTAATTTAGTGTATTCTTACTGTTCGTTCACCTCTTTATGCATATCTCCATCCGCCCCGTCCGTATGTCCACCCTTTCATTCGTCTGTCCAGTAACCTAGCAGAAAAGGGGGGAGGAGGGCAGAGGAGGGCCTCACAACTTCAAGAACAAAATACAAACATTAAGAAAAATAATAATATGTAGCTAGCACAGCTGTCTTTTTCGGAGATTCCCTCACAAACACTAGCTCAACTCTATGTATAATTCGGAAAAACTTTTAGTTATATCAAGACTGCGAAGACACTTAAAAGCCATAAATGATACAGTTTCTGAGTGTCTATCTTTAGACCTTTTAAAGTTTATTGTAGATAGGGTGATAGTCTAAGCTAAGTCACCCAGTGCTAGGCAAGACCACAGGGGGACCCTGTGGTTTTGCCTAGCCTTAAACCCTCTTAACATGCTACTGAGGGGTTCAGGTCTGGGCTTTCGGTTGAGGAGAGGTGGTCATACCTTGCCTTCCAACCATGTAAATGATTGATATGAAACTCTTTGCCCCCAACAATTTGCAACTGATGAAGCCACTGATGGTTACAGAAAGTTGTTGACAAATGCGCAGTCATGCATTTGAAGCGAGATTATGGAATCCATGGGATTCCAGAATCTCCGATCCGATTCCTCTTCTCAACAGAAACCTACAAGTATTTGGGAATGTCAGAAGCATTAGGCATCAATACTGCTGACATGAAACAATCGTTGAGGGAACGCTCCTTTGGCCGCCTGAATAAGATGCTACGCAGTCTTTTGTCAGGCAGAAACAAGTTTCGTAATAGGAAGGTCCGCATACTGCTAACTGGCTTAGAAACCTCGACCAACATCTGAGGAGTCTTTCGTTTCGCAGCTGGATCAAGGGCTTGATTCAGAAAGCAGTAATTCTGGACAAGGCGCGTATTGTTAGGAGGTTCCTCTTCGAAAAACCCTGACCATCGGTAGTTCGGGCACGGTTCTCGATGCCGGTATGCTACTATTTTTAAATGTTTTTATTTATAAATATGTGTTTTCTTACATACTGTTACAAGCTGGGTATAGGATAAATTATCACACTACCAATTAAACACTAAAAATCTTTATTTAACACTAAACAACACTTATAACTCAATCACAAATCCACAACTGATCACTAATCACTTATACAGGGTGTAACGGAAAGGGTATATACATACTTAAGGGTGTGCTACAGACCATCAAACTGAGCATGTTTCTCCACAAACAAACATCGTAATAACGAAAAAATTATCTGCTGCCCCATAGAAAATTTGAATACCTATTCGACCGAATGTATGGGGCAGCTGATATTTTTTTCGCTATGACGATGTTGGTCCGATGGAGAAACATGTTCAGTTTGATGGTCTGTAGCAAATCCTTAAGTATGTATATACCCTTTCCGTTACACCCTGTATATCGCATTAGTAGTTCACTTAGATCACTTCGTTCCGTAGCCAAAATCAGACTAACTCACTCGCGAGAAATCGCTATGCCCCCGTAGAGGGGCGAGGCTGGCGGGATGTGGGTTCTACCTTTGCCCCGCGGTATCATCACATGTGCCCGTAAATACGGGCACCTCATTTTGCCTGCTGGTTGCTTGAATAGGCTCGGAAATATCACCGAAACTGTTCACCGCTGCACTGGAAGATATCTTCAAGGTTCTGGACTGGCGAGGGCTAGGCATCAACATCAATGGCGAGTACATCTCTCACCTTCGATTTGCCGACGATATAGTGGTCATGGCTGAGACCATGGAGGACCTCAGTACAATGCTCGATGACCT
This sequence comes from Cerastis rubricosa, assembly GCA_949152445.1. NCBI lineage: Eukaryota > Metazoa > Arthropoda > Insecta > Lepidoptera > Noctuidae > Cerastis > Cerastis rubricosa. The sequence goes on along the minus strand of OX424525.1, from coordinate 11,478,163 downwards.
CAGTAGAGCTTCCGAAAGAGTGGGTCTTAAAATGAACATGGAAAAAACCAAGGTCATGTTGAATGCCCATGTAACACCCACTCCTATCAAGATTGGAGACTCTACTATCGAAGTTGTAGACGATTATGTCTACCTGGGACAAACGGTCCAGTTGGGTAGGTCTAACTTCGAGAAAGAGGTCAATCGTCGAATCCGACTCGGCTGGGCAGCGTTCGGGAAGCTGCGTGGTATCTTCTCGTCCAACTTACCGCAGTGTCTCAAGACGAAAGTTTATGACCAGTGTGTGTTTCCAGTGATTACATACGGGACCGAAACGTGGCCGGTCACAATGGGCCTCATCAGAAGGCTCAAAGTCACCCAAAGGGCAATGGAGAGAGCTATGCTCGGAGTTTCCTTGCGTGATCAAATCAGAAATGAGGACATCCGCAAGAGAACCAAGGTTACCGACGTAGCCCGAAGAATTGCCAGACTTAAGTGGCAGTTGGCAGGGCACATTGCTCGCAGAACAGATGGCCGATGGGGCCGAAAAGTTGTTGTCCGGTAGGAGTCGCCAGCGGCGCAGCGAGCGCCGCTTTCTTTACGCCACCTCGGCGGTCTGTCACCGCCAGGTGAGACCTCCGGTTGCCCGGAGGAGGCCCAGCGGATGACGACCTGCGACGGAGGTGACTTTGTTGGCGCATCCTACCGCTAAAGATGCTGGCCCCCGTCTGCAGACGCTCTCAGAGCTAGCCGATCGCGCTCCAGACTAGGGGCCGTAGTGTTTGAATTTGAGCGGCAATGTACTGTGTAACGCCGCCCATGTAAGCGAACGAATAGCTGGCCTGCGCCGCTCCTTCGTCGCGTGAGTTAGAATGCATGACTAACTCACTTCCGCACCCGTCGCCTATTTATATGGCCGACTCATGTTCGAGAAACTTCCACAACTTCCGTGAATCTCTAGGTAGTTCCTTAGGGGAAACCCATCCTTCGAGAAAGTTCTACAACCTTCTTGAACCTTCCAGATAGTTTTATAGTGGAACCAATCCTTCTAGAAAGTTCTAGAAAGGTCCAGAACTTTCTCAAAGTTTCTAGACATTTCCATTGTGGAACATTCTAGGATTATTCTCGAATCTTCTAGACATACTGGATCATTCTAGACTCGAACGTAATCCTAGAATGTTCTCGTAAAGCAGGCAACGTAACACTGCCCCTCCTTAGACATGCTCGTCCCGAGCATCGTTAGTCCCGTAGTATCGCGCTAATCGATCTACATGTACGATCTTAGGCCTCGTGGACCCTTCTGTATTCGGTAGGTGACATCTTTGACCCTGGACAATCCTGGTCACGACTCGGTATGGTCCATCCCATTTTGCTTGCAATTTCGGAGACTTCCCTTTGCTACGCACTGGGTTATGCAACCACACCAGTGAATTCTCGTCGAAACCTCTCCTGTTCATCTTCTGGTCATAACAAGTCTTCATCTTCTCAGACATCTGTTGGCCGGATTGTCTGATATGCTCATAGACATCGTTCAACTTGTTACGCAAGTCATTTGTATAATCTGTAACACTGCGTGGTGCATCAGGGGCAGTTCCAGTGATTGAATCTTCCAAAGTTTGCGAAGGCTGGTGTCACAGTCGTACTTTCGTGGACTGCACTACGGTAGGACAGAAGAAATGGCTGTATGTGCTTGTCCCAATACTTTTGCCTGCTTGCTACGACTTTTGCCAGATTTCTCTACAACGTTTGGTTAAAGCGTTCCACCATTCCATCAGATTGTGGGTGGTAAGAAGTGGTTCTTGTTTTGTGGGTACCCATCATTCGGCAAGTCTCCTGAAATACTTGTGATTCAAAATTCCTTCCTTGATCACTGTGAATTTCTAAGGGTACTCCAAACTTCCTGAACCAATTTATCTGCGACAGTTGTAGCTTCTTGGTTAGGAATGGCGAACACTTCTGGCCACTTTTTGAAATAAACCATGACAACCATTAAGTACTTGTTCCCACTTTCACTCTCTGAGAATGGCTCACCATTCCCAGGAGGCTCCAACGTTGTACACTTTTAATGCACCTCTGCTGCGTGTTTGGGGTCTTTTCACAGACGCACAAGTGATACATTTACGACAACAGTCCTCCACATCTTCTCGACAGTGGATCCAGTAAAATCGCTCTCGGATCTTCATTAGAGTCCTTTTTACCCCCATATGTCCTCCTGAACATACATCATGGTACAGCCGTAGAACACCCGGTACTTTGGCTTTAGGGACAACCATTTGTAGATGACACTGGTCCCCTCGAGCGTTTTCCCATTTACGGCACAAGACTCCATCCTGGATAACCAAGCTGTTCCATTGGGCCCAATAACTCTTCGTGATGGAACTCATCGCTGCCACATCCCTCCACTTGGGTTTAGGAGCACCAGCTTTGATCTACTCGAAGATCGGTTTGATCTCTGAGTCATTTTGCTGAGCCTGCTGTAGGGTTTCCTTCCATTCATCACTGAGATTCGTTCTCAGCACCCTCACGGTTGCTACCTACTTAGTCTCTTGCCTGGCACAGTGCTTAAAATCTTCAGGACAAGGTCTTCTTGACAAGGCGTCTGCGTTACCGTGAGTTCTCCCAGTGCGATGTTCAGTTATGCAGTCGAACTCTTGCAGTAGTTCAATCCACCATCATCACAATCCATGTCACCACTTGTCCCTCCGGATTTTTGAACTGTAATAGCCATAGGTCAGTCCGCAGCTGGAACTTTCGTCCCAGCAAATACACTCTTTTGCAAAAAAAATACGGGCACCTAAGGAAATTACGTTCTAAGGACGATTTGAGTTATCATCGTTCTCTTGCCATGAAATTTAATTATTTGACGAACTCTGTATACTTATAATCATGTAAATTAATACGCGTGAAGTGAACTTCGGTATTTTTTTTTTTAAAAGTCGATCAATTCTTTAAAACCGATGTACACGGCCAAACAATAAGAAGTGGTTGGCATAAAGACAAGAAGATTTTTTTACTTTTTTTGATTAAATAAAGTTACAAATGTAAAAACCTAATAACGAGTGTGACCTCCTCTTGCCAAAATCACAACTTGAATCCTTCTGGGTATGCTTTCCACGATGTTTTTAATTACGTTTTGAGGAATACGTTCCCACTCTTCTGCAATGACTCGTTTTAGCTCCCTGATGTTTTGTGGAGCAGGTTGCACTCATCTTACCCGTCTTTTTAGAACATCCCAGACATGCTCAATCGGATTGAGGTCAGGAGTTCGATCTGACCAATCTAAACGACGGATCCCAATTTCTTGCATGTACGCTTCCACGTCGCCAGAACGGTGTGGGCGAGCATTGTCGTCCATAAAAATGGAATCTTCCCCAAGTACAGTCAATGCAGGTTATGCATATGGAATTAGGAATTCCATTATGTACCGGTGTGCTTTTAATGTTCCATTTTCTATGCAAACTAACTCCGTACGCTGCGTCGAATTAATTGTTGCCCAAAACAAAACGGAGCTTCAGCCATAAGGAGTGATTTCTTCGAAACACAATTCCGCATAGCGTTCCCGTGGTCTTCGTAGCACTCGTCGGCGTCGGTCCTCTCCGCACAAAGAGATTCTAGCTTCATCAGAAAACAATACTTTATTCCAGTCCTCCAGAGTCCATGAAGCACAGTTTCGAGAAAACTAAAGTCGAGCAACACGGTGCTCACGGAGTAAATTAGGACCCCGAGCCGGGCGGTAACTCCTGATATTGGCAGCCAAAGCCTCCTTCTGAACGTCCACAAGCTAACTTCTACTCCTCTTCTTCAAGGCTCTTCTTCAGGTCCACACTTGATGCTTTACGATTCCGCAACGCCTGACTCACCAAAAAGCGGTCTCTTGGTTCTGTGCATCGTTTTCTTACCGAACCAGATCTTCTTTTGACCGAAGCGGTCTCTTGATACCGTTGCCAAGTCTTCTGGACAGTTGAACGACTCACATTTAGCCGCTGAGACACGTAAGTTTGCGAACGACCTTCTTCAAGTAGGGCTATAATTTTACCGGCCCTTATCGCTTTTAACTCATATCAAAAACTGGTATTTAATGTAAAAAGAAAAATGAAATTGTTTAATTTGCAGAAAATTTCCAAAGAGTTTTAAAATTTTAGTAGTCAGTAAAAATATCGTTTCAGCAATTCGCGCCATTAGTAAAGCAATTTTACAATAATATTTTTCATTTAATCATTTCAAAATTTAAATTTGAAACGTAAAGAATCATGCCAGGATGCTTCAAATGACATGCCAATACATTGTCAAATGAATAAAACCTCTTTCTTGTTCTTCTTCATTGAAATAGAGAAAAAAATCTATGGTGCCCGTTTTTTTTGCAGTAGCCCATCGAGTAACGCAATGATTTCTTTCAGGTTTGGTTTGTTTAAAAATAGGTGTTTTGCACAGACGTTTCTGTAATTCCTGAAATGCGACGTCGCAGCTCTTGTCCCAACAGAATTGTCACTTTTCCTCAGTGAGTTTGTGTAGAGGTTTCGCAATGTCAGCAAAATTCTTTGCGAACCGTCGATAGTAGGAGCAAAAACCCAAAAATACTGTGACCTGTGTCCAGTCTTTCGGAACTTGCCAATTCTTGACGGCGACTACTTTTCGTCTGTCTCTTTCCTGTGATTATTCTTTCAACTCCTCGTATGTGAGGCACACGGTCTTGTCCACTGAGCTAGCATTGAACTAATATCGAACCGCTACAAGTTAATTTCTCTATCCTGAGCCTAATTTTATATTATCTATTTTTATAAATAAATATTTCTTTAAATATATATTTCTATATTATACTTATATCTTATATATAAAATTCTCGTGTCACAGTGTTAGTTACCATACTCCTCCAAAACGGCTGAACCGATTTGTATGAAATTGTGTGCATATCTGGTAGGTCTGAGAATCGTCCAAAATCTATTTTATTTATACACATAAAAAAAGTCCACGCGAACGAAGTCGCGCGCTATTATATAGTAGTAGTTATTATATTATAAATGCGAAAGTTATTATATTAAAAATTTGTTTGTTACCTCTTCACGCCTAAACCAATGAAGTGATCATCCTCAAATTCTGCAAACGGCCATAGGATAAATTTCATCCCGACAAAAAGTACTGATCCGAAGGAAAACAACAATAACTTTCTTATCTCAATAGATGGCGCCACGTGCTATTGTCAAATTCTAAATTTAATCGCACAATAAATTTTAAATTTACTTCTTTATTAAAAAATAAAACTGCACGCGTAGCAAGACCACTGTAGAAACGAGTTTTGTCTACGGAATAATCGACATAATGACAGATAGACAATGACAATGTGGCACTTTGTCGATTTTTCCGTCGACATAGCCCGTTTCTACGGCGGTCATGCTACGCGTGCAGTTTTTGGAGCATAGTCTGTAGTTCCAGGGCTGTGTGGGCAAAAAGGACCATGTCATCGGCAAGTCGGAGATTCGTCAACCTCTTACTGCCGACTTTAATGCCCTTGGTTGTCCATGAGGCTGCTTTGAATTATTTATTATTCGTTTGACGAATCTATTCGATAATATTTCGATAACCTTTTCCAAAAAATAACAATCCAAACAACCAAACAATCCAAAATAACAATCAACCTATAATTTGAAAAAATAAGAAAACAAAAATATAAACATATTTAAAAAAAAACGCGATATTGAAATGTAGGTACATACATTATATTAAAAAATAAGAGAAAAAAGAATTGCGTGTATTGAGGTTCGAACCTAGAGATCACCGCGGAAGCAATGTGCGAAGTAGGCTAGCGGCGCGCTGGGCTATTCGTACTTTTAAATTAAGTTTTGAAATTAAGCTTCTATACATTTATTGACGTCGCACATCGACGTGATTCAAGCGGGGAACCCCGCAGTAGGCGGGACTAAAGGGACTACTCGACCCCCCTCTTCATCTGCTTCACCCCCTCAAAAGCATGAAAGTCGCCTAGAAGAGCGCCTTAACGCGCATAACAAAAGTGAATTTGTATGTAACCTTTGGTGGGCGAGTCCAACTCGCACTAGTCCGTTTTTTTTAATTGCAAGAATACCTCACTAACTTACAATTACGATCAAAAATAATATGGCTACAATTAAAAACAATACCGAAAGTGTAATACCCATTCATTCAGTCAATAACACAGCAATTAAAGGCCGGAACGACACTATATAATTCAAGCTATAACACTCCACCCCAGTTTCATTACTGGCCCATTATTTCCTTATCAACGTTGCACCCCCACTTCCCTTTCATAATCCCCCCTTATCGCTGTCTACTACATAAAAGCTGGGGACTTCAAAATTTAAAACCATTATACTGTTGCAGGAAGTCGTAAAGTTGTTTAATAAGTTTTTAACGATAGTATCTTTAGTTTTAATAGGTGTTTGATTTTAATCTGATGGGTCCTTACACCGAAGTTCATGTTGGGCGGATTTTTATTGATTTTGTTTTGTTTTTCTTCCCACACCCTCTTCTCTATGGTTCTTGGAGAAATACGGCAACCCCATTTCTACACGTGGGTTTCGTAAAATACCTAGATATCTTGCTTCGATCATTTAGCCATCAATTTTGTTAAATTGACATAACATTAAATATGTAGGGTTAGGTGAAGATGCTCCTAATATGTTGTACTTAGGTTGTATTCGCACCTATATTTCGCCAATAGTTTAAGTCGCATTTATAAAAAGAGGGGAGCGCCTCTCTTCGATATCAACCGGGCACCAATTCACACTACTGTGACTAGTACTGAGAAACTCGTGAAGGAAAAACCCCAAAAACACTTTGCCCGACCGGGCGACCTGGACGATAGTGAGCAGTTTTGTTCTAATTCTAACATGTTCTATGATAAATCGTTACTGTTATCGAGAGTAGGTCAGTAGAGTGTCTAGAACCCACAGACTGGATTGAAATTGATTAGAGTGTTTGTCATATTCAATGTTTTTTTAATCTTTCAAAAATGATCGACCATTCAGAATTCTAAAATCTAACGAGAATATTTTTTATAAAATTATGAAATACCGGAGAAATGAGTTTACATACTCGCTGATGATAATGGCGATTTAAGTGATCAAATAATAGACGTGGTCTTTTAAGCTCTAAAACCGAAGTAGCTCAAGAATTTGTAGATTTCTTTACCAATATCCCACTTAAAACTACTGAAACCTTAAATTCCTCACCCTTGCTTTCTATTGATTTATTAAAAGCGAACGTTTCAGCCTGTCCGGTTGAGTTTCAATTTAAGCATATAAACCCCATAGCAGTCATTAAAGCTTTTAAGGAAATCAAAATCAAATTAACCGAAGATCTATGGGGAATGTCTATTAAAGTGTGTCAAGCTATTATTGACACTATAGCACCGTACTTAGCCTTAATTTTTAATTTGTGTGTGGACCAAGGGGTCTTCCCGGACCTTATGAAATACAGCAAGGTAATACCACTTTTCAAGTCTGGGGACAGTTAAGATACCAATAACTATACAGGGTGTAACGGAACGGGTATATACATACTTAAGGGTGTGCTTCAGACCATCAAACTGAACATGTTTCTCCATCGGACAAACATCGTAACAGCGAAAAAAATATCTGCTCCCCATACAAAATTTCAATACCTATTCGACGCAAATGTATGGGGCAGCTGATATTTTCTTCGCTGTTACAATGTTTGTCCAATGGAGAAACATGTTCAGTTTGATGGTCTGAAGCACACCCTTGAGTATGTATATACCCTTTCCGTTACACCCTGTAGACCCGTATCCGTGTTGCCGGTTTTCAGCAAGGTGTTTGAAAAGGTAATGCTTAATCAAATGCTCACCCACTTTAACACCAATAAAATCTTACACGACAAACAGTATGGTTTCACCAAAGGACGTTGTACGACTGACGCCGGTGTCACTCTATTAAAACACATATATACTGCGTGGGAAGAGGCACAAGATGCCATAGGAATCTTCTGTGACCTCTCGAAGGCATTTGATTGCGTAAATCACCAAACCTTGCTCTTGAAACTGAAGCATTATGGTTTAGAGGCTCGACTTCGGGCAGAGTCAGCCTTGCAAGTGACTATGAGATGGCTCACACAAAATTTGCTTACCCTCAACTTGGATAAAACCAGGTTTATCACTTTTAGTCCAAGGAAAGCGTCACAGCCAGCTCCACCCTTCCGTCTAACAGCTCATGCGTGCCATACAATGAGGACTGCTACCTGTGACTGTCCTGAAGTTATGCGCACGGACTCAATAAAATATCTTGGAGTCTGGGTCGACAGCACGTTGACATGGTGTGAGCAAATCAATTCGCTGGTCTCTAGGGTAAGAAAATTAATTTTTGTTTTTAAAAATCTCAGGTCCTCCGCCAACTTCTCTACCCTGAGAACTGTGTACTTTGCTCTTGCTCATTCCGTTTTAACGTACTGTATTTCGGCCTGGGGTGGTGCTGGTAAATGTCTTTTGCTGCGTTTAGAGAGGGCGCAGAGGGCTGTCCTTAAGGTAATGGCCTTCAAACCCTACCGCTTCCCTACAAGCGAACTGTACACGTTATGGAAGCTTCCTACAGTAAGGCACTCTTTTGTGTTAAGTATAGTGTTGCGGAAGCATTCAAACTTGGCTTTTGACCCTGAGTTTAGAAGACAAAAACGTAGAACTGACAGAGTCTGCCCTACATCAAGTGTTAAATTGGAAACTGTCCGCCGGCAGTTCGCTTTCTGTAGTCCCGTGCTTTATAATAAAATAAATAAAGTTCTTAACATTTATCCACGTACTCTCCGGGATTGCAAAAATATTATTGATAAATGGCTTCATACTCTCACATACGAAGAATTGGAAATTTTAGTCAAACCCTAAATATGGATTTTTCATCAGCAGACAAGCACACCAAATACACGTAGCGTAGAGTGTGCTCGGGGGGAGGTTCCACAAGCACACTCTACACTTACACCCCACAGACATGCACTACACTCTCATACAACACTCCCGCATGCACAACACTAAACACTTACCTATTTTAATTTTTTAACTGTCTACTAATTTATTTTTGTTTTTTATTATTATTTGTTATTGTTCTTTTTAACCCTTACTGTTTATTTTTTAACTTTGAAATGTGGAACGATGTCGTCTCCCTCTTGGAGGTGGGCGTTAATAGCTGCGACACAGTTTTGCAACTAATGTAGCTATTTACGTACGCAATTAATTTGTAATATGTGTTTTTGTTCCAATAAAGATTATTATTATTATATTATTATTATTATATTCAACAACTGAATGAAACGAAATTTAAATCTTGCATAAAACGCACACTATGTAGGCAAGCATATTATAAGTTGGGGGATTACATTGATGATAAAAATGCTTGGCGCAATGCTGGTCCTGCTCCACAACCATAGGGGCAACCTGAATCATGTGAATTACCATTTGAAGTTATTGTGGAAGCAGCAGAAGATTGTAAAAATATATTTGCATTGTATAGATTCAATCTAGTATTATATAATTGCATAGCACATGTGTGAGTACTATGTACTGCAAAGCCACCATTTACTGAGTACCTACATCTTTCATTGACGCGGATATACCCTGGTGGTTGAGTGAATGTCATGCTCACTTAAATGTCACGCTGATGGTGGCGGGTGTGTCGGGTCATTTAGTTCCCTTCAATATGGTTGAGTTGAATGATGGCTGATACATGCGTGATGTTCGTGAACGGGCGCTGTTAGTTGTGACTGGTCATCTCTTAGCTACCACGGTTTATTTTTTATTACTTTGTTTTTGTATTACTGATTTAATCTTTTACTCTGGACGCTCTTAACTTGCCCGTATTTCTACATCGTTCTCACATATTTGTAATTTTTAACATGAATGATGTAACCAAGATTTTGTAACATATTTTGATTTAAAAGAGTGTCCATGGAGTTTCTTGCCCATTCTTCTCCATAGAGATCTACGCTTTGGAATGGGCAACTACAGTACTTTCACAAGTTATTATGCCTTGTGACTGGGACTGTAGCTTTAGCTTAGCTTAGCGTTTTTTATTGTTTTTGACTTTCAAAAGTGCCTGTAATGGTCTAATTGAAATAAACGCTTTGAGTTTGAGTTTGAGTTTGAACCCATAAAATAATTAGAAACTCATAAAAAATATGTTTTTCGGTGTGTCTAGATTTTTTTAAAGACGGATGCGGCTGAGCGGATTTGTGTAAAAGGCATGGAAAGACATACGAATATAATAGTTGCGAAATAGCGGCGAATCATCATATTTGCCTATTGTAATAAAAGCATAGCAACTAAAATAAATGAACTGCGGTAGTAACACGGACAATGGAATTGCCCGTGTCACTACTACTGGTACTACTGGTAGTCAGATCACGATCAGAGTAACACGGGCAACTCACGAAAAAACGACATAAAAACAAACGAAAAAAAATTAAATCAAAAATTTTAAAATCCGCCGACTGAAAACATCTCAAAAAAACTAAAAATAAATTAATCCAAGCGTCGTAGCGTCAGGGGTCTTTGTGTTTGTGATTGTGCTGAGCGGTCTACTAAGCGGTCCCCCGATGCTACGACGCTAGGCATTGCTCCTCTTCTCGCTAATTAACGAGAACAAGCAAACTTTTAAATTAAAAAAAAAATCAAAAGCTTTAAGGGTGGATGGTGTGCAGACCCACCCCTGGCGATGCCCATGGTGACAAGTGCCAAGATTTCAAATTAGAAATCGACCAGACCTGTGGAAGTTGTTTATATCCCTTCATCAACTAGAAAAGAGGTGATGATCTTCAAACGGCTGAGCAGATTTTCTCGAAACATACATAAGAACACTTGATTAAATAACCTTTCAAACGAAACCACTTTCATCAAATCGGTTCATCCCTTTAGGAACTACGATGCCACCGACACACAGATACACACTTCAAACTTATAACCCTCTTTTATGGTCGGGGGTTAAAAACACAAAAAAACAGGTCTAAAAATAATAAAAAATATTTCAGCACTACCACAAACCACCATTTATTACAAGAGAAAAGTCGTTGTAGCCATCTCGGCGTTCAGTTGAAAAATTTTCAGCTCGCGAGTGTCGCCCTTGTCATTAAGATTGAGGTGAACCACATGAGCACTCACTTAGGCGGCAGACATTAATTTCATCATAACAGTCATTTAGCCAACCGCCTGCGCTGTAGTAATATAGCTAAAAGCCTCTATTCATTATTTCTCGGCCCCCCTCCATCGCTTAAACGCTATCGTATTGATGTGACTTTCTGCGATAAATGGGATGATGGAAATTAACGTGGCTTGAGCTACAGATTTCGATATTATCTCCCGTTAAGCCGACGTAGTTACTAGCCGGAATGTAATCCGCAACGTAGGTATTCCCCTGAGAATATATTAATAAGATTTTCTTTTGTTGTCAGCTTCTGTACGTAATGCGAGTCATGCGACGGTACCTATAAGTAGTGTGGATATGGGTGCTAAGTCATTTTTCCGATAGTACAGTGTGGAGGAGAGTGAATAAGAGCGTAGACTGTAGAGCTATATGTCACATACGTTCATTAAAGTGAATAATGAATGCGCCCCTGTCAAGTGAGGTAAAAGCGTCGGCGTCAGCCACCTACGTCTGTTCCCGTACATCGTTACTGGCTAAGTGCTTATGAAGTATTTGTTAAGAATGACAACAGAATAGATGCCTATTTAGCACCGATGGTTTAAAGAAAGGGTCGGGGTGGAGGGTCGACCGGTTAAAACGACGCGACGTAACAAAAGGGAGTTTATAAGTGGTGTTAGTGAAACCTGCCGCCCTCAACTGATTATAAGCTTATCTGTGTCTACTCTTTATTATTATTTAGGATCGGCAGATTTTCTAAACGGCCCTTCCTTTTATTTAAATTATGCTTGTTTTAATTATTCGCTAACGGAAATCCTATTAGATGGGTTCGTAGATCAAATTAGATTTTGTTGATTAAGAATGTTGTATGTACTTTCAGAGTTTTCTGTTTCCTTCGTAAGCGACAGGTTTTTGGACATGGGGATATCCAGAAAAAAATATGTGAAAAAGGCCTGTCTGGTCCCGTCTCCACTGTCATAATATAACTCATAGCTGTTCTCGATCAGCCGTTTTCCATAAAACTGATTTTTTCATAAAACACCAACCTGAGCAACTTGATTGACAACTGAAGCAAGGAATTTAACGTTAAGGCATGAATGTATTCAAAATGCTTATTTAGCCAGCGTCGTAGGTATATAATGTGTTGTTAATTACATAAGGTTTTCATAGGAAGCGCCTAGTACACGACATTGTTAGAATTTTCAAACGGGTTAATATCAAGAGCGGCTGAGGAATGTTTAATTACCGCTGTGACATCCTGCGAGGAGGCAGCTGGTGCTAACATAGCGTGCCGCGTGCCCGTAGGCTTTTCAACACACGTCTTATGATTGTGCCATATACTTACCTACATGTTGGGTACATAATATGTATTGCTGTTGATATATATCAACCAAAGTTTTGTTAGAACTGTGTTGATGTGCACATAACATCACGCTTTGTAATCCCCGAAGGGTTAGGTGTTAGTACCTACAACCACATTTCACCAGTAATATTTAAGTCCCATGTAAGAAGGGGCGAGCCTCTTGCCCTCAACCGAGCACGGATCCATACTCCGTGGCTGCTACCGAGAAATTCCTGTCAGTAAAACCCAAAAACCCTTTGCCCGAGCTTTGCCGAGCAGAGACTCGAACCTAGGAATTCATGATCAGCGGTGCGACCACTAGACCAACGCAATGTTTCATGTTATTCTATGAATAAATTTATAGTGGTGTAGACTTTCAAGTCACAATTCCCAACAAAATTTTTCATTCGCGTGTAAAGCAATACAAATTCTAAATACGTACAACAGCAACAGGTTATGAAGTCCCGGGCAATTTTTCATAAGAGCGCAATGCGAGCGTTCTCATAGATTTCACTCTTGGCGGAGGAATTAGCGCGAAAGCCACGACAATTATTTACGACGTTTCCAGCGCGGAATTACAGCCTGCCGCACCAGCGCGGCCTTTTATGTTGCCTGTTTATTCACGGGTTATAATTCCAACGCGTAGAGGATTATTTGAAACGTAAACGTAGGTGCGCCCATATATCACGCCAACCGGCAGCCGTCGGGTGGCAGTTGTGAAAGTAATCACTACAAACATGCCGAAAATGATCCCCGCACTGCACGCTGAGGTGAGGGAGGTTAGCGCAGCCCTCATTTGTAATGCACTGACAGAATGCATAATGGAATGCGGATTTGTTTCAGTCCAGTTGGTAAGTTCGTTAACTGACTGCTTCGGTTTGTAATTTTCTATCTAGATATTGATAAACAGAAAATATGGTAAGGTTTCGTTTTACCATTCGGTATCTACATAAAACAGGATGTAACAATCAAATTCAAATTCAAAAGTTTATTGCTCAACACAGTACATAATAATACATTTCTAGATGTCAAGTGAATGCGCAGTCCACTCTGTTGTACCAATTCAGGCATGCAAAATTTATCATAACAGATATACAATATACAATCAAGTGGGTGATCCTTGGCTTTTTTGTTGGGTATTAAAAATAACAGCCCGCGTGCTATTTTTAGTTATTAGAAACCTGTGTTCGTTTTGAGATTGAATCTCTTGAATCAAAGTTAAGATGACTGTCGATGAATTCAAGTTTCAAAGAAAAAGAAAACCTAATTCTAAATCGTGCATCCGTTTGGGAGCTACGATGCCAAAGACAGATACCTACACAGACAAAGCTAAAGGTACACAGTTACACACGTTAAACCTATGTTTAATACCCCTTCTTTTTTCGTCGGTGATTAACAATCATAGTCGGCATGATATATCTAGTTATTAGAAACTGCTGTTGTTAAATCAAAGGTGCTTGTGCAAAAGTGGTTGACGCAATCATAAATAAAGCTTGGCACTAGTATGGCCTATCGACAATAATAAACGGTGGCCATAACTACGTACCAAATGAGTATTTACAGGAAATGCAAATGATCAAGGTGTCAAATAGCGACCATTAAATTTGGATAAAGCAGCTTACGTTTATATTTCGCACGTAATCCGGCCGACGTGTAAAATACGGCGCGTCAGTAAATATTAAACTCTGCAATAATTTCGCTTGTGTCAGAGTCATAAATATTGTCCAGAGATTTTCATATTAATTGCAGCTCCACTAGAGCACCTCTGTACATATGAATTTTAATTTTATGACCCTTGTTTACATTGACCTTTGTAAAAATATCGTTCTAATTTGTTAAAACAGTGCCCAGTCTAATTGCCGGGTCTGTGAAGTTCAGGCTCTTTTTCTTTTGGCTTCTATTTGTGCATTTAGCCAAATTTTTGGATTTAGGATGTTTTAAACGAGTGCTACATTACATTGAAAGATACAATTTATGTAGTGTTTAAGTAGTTTAATCATTGAAATACCGAAATCGGAGACTGGGCATTGAACTCGTCTCCGCTTATTTCAATATTGACGTGTCGCCAGAGAAAGCGATGAGAGGTGTTAGTTGAGATTAAAGATATTGATTAGAAATATTGTCACTATAGTTATCGTGTGAAAAGATGGTAATATAAATAGTTCGCAAATCGTTGGAAAAGTGCTTGTGTTAGGTAACGTTGCAAAATTACAAAAGTATTCAGCGCCAGGGGCAGCTGGACAGGGCTCGGGCATTCAGAAGGCTAGGATGGGTGAAATCGTCTTGAACTATGAAAATCTGAAACAGTAAATGGTAAATGAAACACCGAACAATATTAAATAAACCCATAGAGACGTTTTCACTCAAAATAATTATAGTAGTTTAGCGATACCTAGGTGTACACTCCGATTTTATTACATAACTTTTTTTACCCTTTTATATTATAACAGGGTTCCACAAAATAAGACTTACACTTGAACAAATTGTCCGTAATTGACTTTAACAAATTATACTGCGACAAAGATATGTTTTGCAGTAAAAATACGAGAACGCGAGAGGCAAGAAAACAAATTGATTTTTGATGTCGCCGGTTCGCGCATGATAATAATTTTCTGTGCCATTTGTCCCTGATTGACTGACAAAAACTTAATTTATCGATTAACTTTAATAACCGCACTATGTAAAAGGATATTTTACCGGACACTCATTAACATTGATTGATTGAATTAAGTTCGTTGTAAGCTGATAGTTTAATTATTAATCATTATGATCGCGCCTCTGTAGTACGCACAGTTACCTCCATTGTAATTACGAGGTCCAGTTTAATGAGGGAGTTGGATCATTGGCTGTGAACACGTCATGTGCCTGATGTATGTATTCACGAGACTCTATAATGGCTGGATGCGCTTATTTTGTTGCATATTCAATGCATGTGACGTACTTAGTTAAAATTAGATGAGAGTTCTGTCTGTCTGCGTACCCCTAAGTTAGCACTAGTGTGGGTCGTTGTCAACATGGGTCGGTAATCCATTGACATATCTTTTTTAATGATGTTTTTATAGATTTCGTATCCCATTCTGGTCCCGTTTTATATTATGGTAATCGCATATCACGATGCATGTTCTGTACAGCACTACATTACATTTTATAGAGACGTTTGGGTAACAAATGGGTTTTCTATAAAGACGTGCGTAGGAAAACATTAGTTCGTTCTGTAGCTCGACAAATCAAGATAGTGTCGCGATATACGTCGCATCCAATCACCTGGTGTCCTATTACCAGGTGCGTGGTGTTATTTACGCGGGACCAATCAGTATGTAAATATGTAGGGTAGGTGAACGTTCTGGAGTGAGTGGGCAGAGGCCCTGCTCTCACAGCCTCCGCCGCGCCCTGCGCACGAGCGCACGCTTATGGCACCGCTTCTAACGTCGCAAATCCTCCGGTGACGAGCTCGCTTTATATCTGATAAACGTAAACCGGAGCTCGGTAAATAAATGTGTTGACTTGTCAGGACGTTCATCCCATTAATTGTTTGTTTACCATTCGCGATGGCTCTCGGCTCGTTTATATTGTTGATGTTTGCTCTGGACATGGTCGCCACAGACGCACAGCTGCCGCGTGCCGTGGTCTCCGCCTGTGACACAAGTGTCACTCACAACAAAGTGTTGCTGAAACGCGTCACGCTGCTGTCAAAATACGTGTTTACGGGCAAAGTGTTTGGTGTAAAGTCCGGTTATAATGGAACGAGAATATACAAAGTGAACATACGTCGGGTGTTGAAAGGTGATTTAAATGATATAGGAGTGCTGGTGAAGTTCGGAACTGCAAAGTCTTTACGCTTCAGTGATGCCACGATTTTCGTGGAAAGCTCTAGTATTTCGTGTCCACCTCTACGTGTTCGCACATACGGTATATTTTTAACTGAGAAGAGACGAGATGGAGGCACTTTGTGGCTTAGCCTAGTTATAGAACCTTTGATGTTGACGTTAAGAAGTATAGGAATTATCGAGGCGGTTGTCAAAGGTAAGATTTATTTTATGTTGTTAGTACTCCATTTTGACCCTTATGGATATAACACAGACCTTGTAAGTTGTTCAGGACTTGTTGTCACCGCCAGAAAACGTAAAATTCAATAAATTCTCTGGTACCTGCGAGTACTTCGACCAGATAACGTAAATCAGTAACCAGTTTATGTGTTCGCGTTGTTTTAATAGTGGTGCGTAAATAAACAAGTAGGCGGCAATTAGTCGAGAGGCGGGGCGACGTCAGCGCGCCTGCGACGCCGGCCGGCGACTTATTGCTACCTGTTACTGGTCGAGACTCGAGATTACGGACTCGATATCGATATTGTTGGCAATTTTTAAATCAATCAAGAAACGAGCTGTATAATTTCCTTTATGTTCACTTCCCGTTATAAATGTTTTATGCGATAAAACGTAATGCCAATCGTTTCCGATTGATGAGAAGTGCCTACTTGACTGTTGTTGACTTGGCTGTAGCTACGTTTTTTGCTTTACTATACAACTATAACTTTTTTTAAAAGTTAATTTTATTTATTCTGTGCGCTTGTATCTACATTTACGCATTGTCCCACTCGGCTTTAAATCCGGAGTCGGGTTCCAGTTCCGCTGTATTTAATTCTGTCAAATATTTTTGGTAAGAATCACGACAAAAAAACCTCTACGTTACAATTTTCATGTCGACCAAAATACCTGAAATCGATACCGAATAGACGTAGAAAGAATTTCCTTTAATAAGCAACGATTACAGTGTAGCAAAGCTTTTGCAACAATTTTTAGACGTGTACATTTTTTTCACAAAAAGTGCCTATTGAAGCCGGAACTCCTTGGGATGTGGGAGTAAGAGAGAACTACATGTGCACTTTTTGTAGTTTTTGACCTTGACTTCTTTAGGTCAAGGGTCAAGGGTCTTTAGGATTAATGATCTTGGAAACAAGATCATTTATAGTGACCTAGACTACAATATTCACTGGCTCTAGTAATTATCCTAGAATTCAAGGTCACCTAAATTGAGGTCAATGGCCTACATACTTGTTTGAAAGGCCTAAGAGTTTTTATGGTATTTTCTTATTTTGGAAAACTTGCAGCTTGTATGAGTTCTTATTATCGGTTAGCCCTTTTTTAGGCTGGCGCAGCATCAAGTCAGACGTGGTCGGAAGAGGGTGATATCAATGCGTAAGTTAGTGGCCGATTTACCGGCAGCCAAATTACCTTCACGCCCGGTTCATGAAGAGAATTAAATTTCCACCACTTCACTTGGCTATCTAGAACTAGGCTTCTCTTTGCTGGTGCCATTAAGTACACAGAGTGAGATAAGTAAGGTGTCTACCTTGCTTACCTTTCTAGGTATGCTCGAATACTATTGAATTGCTTACAATAACATTATATCACGCCTGTAATCGCCAAAGGGCTAGACCAGATATGTTTGAGTCGTGCTTATAACCATCACCATTTGCACCTTTTTGTCGACGTGTTATAAGTGCCCATATAGGCCTATGTAAAATAAAAATATTTTGATTTTGATCAACTAAATGTAAAAGTGCGAAAAATTCCTGATGGAATAACATTTTGCCCGAATTGGCAATCAAACCTAGGTATGCACGCTAAGCAGTCGCGCTTTCGACAACTACGCCAACGGGGCAGTCGTGCTTACAGTTATTTGCTAATAAATTTTCCACTTCCCCTTTCCTGAAATATTTTGTAATGTTAATAAGTAACTGAACAAGAGACTTATAAATTGGCTCTAGGTACATCGAGTTAAAAGCTGAGTTTTATTGCTATTTATTTATGTATATTATTGTTAAAATGAACTTAGGAAACTTATTACGTTCTTCCATCTGATTAACCGACTGACTTCTCAATGTATGAAAAGGGCGACCCCGTCCCTAACCTAGCATCGATCTCGTGTAACCGCGATAGTCGTGTTCTTATTAATTTAACTTAGTCACGTTCATTTATTCTTGTTCTGTTGTGTTTATTTTTGTAATCAAAATGAGATAATGAGATCATTTACTCGAAAATAAATGTTGAAAACCGTTTCAGTCATTTTGAATACAGATTGAAGTAAATGCTTAATAAGTATCCAAAGAGTATTGTGCACAATTTAACAAAAAACATATTAAAAAAAGAACTGCAAAATTTACCAAAACTAAAAATAGTTCGCATTCGAGTAGGTCGTCCTATATTTAAGACAAATCTCCCATTTACCGACAAAAAATATCATTAAAACCTCCAACATAGAGTTTGTTTACAATCGAAGTACGTTAGCCAACTGAAGCGTAGGCAGACGGGAAAGCTTAGTGTATTGTGGTCACCTACAGGTTAAATATCACAATAGGTAGTATCATAACCAGTGAAAGGTTCCTAGCTTATCGCCCACGGATATCTCTATAGCCTGTTTCCATAAATTGAGCCCGTTATTGTTTATCTCAAGTGTTCAGATAAGGGTAGATATAATCTACGCTAAGTAATTCTGAAGACATTTGACGTTTGTTACTCAATTATGCATGAGGAGCCGAACGGAACGCGAGATTTTGTTCTGGATTAATAGGCTAGGTTATGAGTGAAATGGCTGGCAACAGGTTTAGCATTAACCGAAAACACAATTACACATTGGATAATTGTCTAATTTTATTATAGCTAGGCCGTATTGACCTACTGCTGGGCAAAGGTCTCCCTCCATTCCTTCCGATTCCGTGTTACTCCTTTCTAATTCTCAAGGAAGACATCCAGTGTCTAATTTTACAACTTAACATTTAATTTTGGTCGCCGTTTGTTTTTCAAGAACCCGCTAAAATATCCAAGTAAAATTTATGTATGAACTGAAAAACACTTCATGTCGAAACATCATAAAGAAAACCAAAAAATGTGGTCTCATTTTTTTAATAAATAAAAATCAATTTCCGTGGAACGTGTAATGCGGGTAACTACGGGAATATTAAATTTTCTACGTGCATGTCTCCGCAAAGTTCGTCATGTTTTGAAGTTTACCTGCCCGCTGCATCAGATATTAATATTATGAAAACCACAACTCGACGGCAACTTTTGTCGGTAAATAGATGAATTTGACTACCTTGAGTCAACTTTGATGCGGGGATGTGGGTTGCACTTTGTTTATTTAGTTTCCTACGTCTTATAGTGGTTTTGGAAATAATATTTTTAATGGAGAGAGTATTTGTTTGGAGTATTGTTTTATTATATTTAAGATGTTATTTACTTCTCATAATGTCTGAGCATCGAAATTATTGTGCATCGAATTCTGAATTTCCCAATCAGTGCCCGAAATCAAATACCGGTAGAAATGCTAGATGCATTTCCTTCCTATCCTTTGAAAGCAACGGCAGTAATTTTTTTTGTTATATTTTCTTCTTCTTCCTCGATTCCTCATGGCTGAGGGTCGTGACCACATGATGGTCGTCGCTTTCTCTACCAACGCTCTCCATGCTGGACGGTTTTCGACCATGCGGATAGATGCCTGGAAATTCCCTTTGCAGACTTCCTTCACCGCATCTGTCCATCGGGTTGGTGATCATGGCCTCTTTTTCCTTCCACGTTACCAGCCACAATAAGCTTCTTCAATCTTTTAGAACCTTTCTTTTTTTTCTTCCTTGCCACGTGTCCGAAGTACTGTAGGAGTCGTTTCATGAAGATGGTCGATAGGCGAGATTTAACTTTTAGCTCGTTCAGAATCGAGGCGTTTGTGCGGCGCGCCGTCCAGGGAATGCCTAACATTTTGCACCAGCACCATATTTCGAACGCATTAATTCTGTTACGAATGCGTGATTTCAGTGTCCAGGTTTCAGAAGCATACAAGAAGATAGAGAAGATCAGGGTCCGCATTAATTTAACTTTAGTACTTTTGCTGATTCCTCTGTTCCTCCAAATCTTCTCTAATCGCTTTACCGCTGACTTTGCGATCTGGGCTCTTCTTACTCCCTACTTCACAGTCGCCATCTGCAGTTATCATGGAACCAAGCCTAGGTAGACAAATTTCTCTACGGTATCCTGGTCGGATAGCTCTCCAGTTTGCCGCAATTTACCGGCACGATCCACAAACATCAGCTTAGTTTTAGCACGGTTGATATGGAGTCCATATTCCACACTCACTCTTTGTACTCTTTGCAGAAGCTCAGCGTATTCTTTTTCTTTTGCCCCTATGATAGTGGTATCATCTGCAAAGCGTACGTAATTATTAATGAGGTGTCCTCCAACCCGTATGCCTCCCTCCCAACCTTTCAAGACTCTTTCCATGATATGTTCGCCCATAAGGTTGAAAAGTTGGGGCGAGAGTATAAATTACCCTTACTCCCCGGTTGGTGTGGATAGGGCCTGACTCTGTGTCTTCGATTTTCCATCAAGGTACATGTTTTGTATATATGTATAGTTCTGTATGGTGTCGGACGTAAAGAATAGCACCATCCCATGTTTTCCCGTGGGTGTCGTAAGAGGCGACTAAGGGACTCAGCAGAGAATGGGCAGCAGCGTTCTCTGTGCTTTTGTAACAACCGTACTGCGATCGCCAACCCGCCGATTATGGCAAAACCCCCCCTTCTTGGGGGAGGCCTATGTCCAGCAGTGGACGTCTTTCGGCTGAAATTATGATGATGGTGATGACATGTTTTGTACAAGGAAAGGCAAGTGTTCCGGAATCCCCATCTCTCTGATGACGCTAAACATTTTCTTCCAACGAATTTTCAGCATTTGCGTAGATATTCCATCACCGCCACAGGCTTTGTGTTTGAGACGTACGACTGAGGCTTCCACTTCGTGAAGAAGGATATCTGGATATCCCTTTCAGTGTAGTCTATGCGTTCTTCAATTGCGTCGTTGCTTTCACTGTATAGTTGTCGACAGTACTGGCGCCACTTCTCAAGCACAAGATGTGTGTCCATGAGTGGAATTCCATTTTCGTCTTCGATAGTCCAAATTTCGGCCTATGTCTTTAGCCAAGCATTTAAGTTTTGCAAACATGTCCTTGGTGTGCGCATAAATAAATATAAATATACGTTATATTTAGAGGACCTTTATTACGAGAGATTCAACACAGCTTCAATACCTACTGATACATCATCATCATCATCATCTCCCTAGCCTTTTCCCAACTATGTTAGGGTCGGGTTCCGCTCTATCCGGATGCAGCTTATACCAGAATTTTTACATCGAGTGACTGCCTATCTGACCTCCAAAAGTTAGTACTGAGTAATACGATGCCCCTTGATAAGTCTGATTGTCAAACTTTCGGGCCACTGTAAAGAGTGTCAAAGATCTACAATTGACAGCCGGGAATGGCTTTTCGTGCTATCCGAGGTACGAAGGAATCGCTTTATGTAATGGGGATGTCACTCATCCACGGGCCAACCTTGGCAAGCGCGACTTAACCTGAATATCGACCTGCGAGCTGCTATTCTTATTTAGCCACGATCGCCAAGTTATGCCGCGCTTTCTTGGGTCATCCGTGGCATCAGACAGGTGTCGCTATATTTAAGGAGGTGGTAGAGACCATCAAACTCAATAACATTCTCCACGGGAGCAACATCTTTTTGAGTTTTCAGACCGTGTGCTCGAACGTTGACATTGTGAACGTTGACGTTGTTAAGTGTATAGGGGCCTTTTTTTTTCATAACGCAACTTGTGCGGTGAACCTTCTCCTGAAACGATATTGGGATAAAAATGGTTCCCAGGTACTATATACGAGGCTTTACCGTACAAATATAGTAATTACCTTTAAAAATTTCAGTTTTGTCCAGATTACCAAGAATGAACTGGAGTTCTGACAATGACTTACTCACCAAGTTGTAAAAACAGGGGTCTCGAGAATTTTATGTTCGTTTCAGAACATAATATTTCACACGTTGCCGTTGTTAAGATTACAAGAAAACATAAAGTTTGACGGGCGATGTTTAATGTCGGCGCGGGCGACTGTCTGATTGCAGTCATTGCGCCGTGCCGACGAGATACCGAGTAGGAGTACCGACTATATTTTGGAATTATTATCTATGCATAAATAGTTAGTTGGCATTTTCTAAATAGACCCTATGTGGAAAACATGCTGTTTTCCACATAGGGTCTATTTAGAAAATGGTTTTCAATTACTGAAAGACTTTCAAGGGTTTTTTTTTTGTTTAATACGTCGCCATCATTCTCCTTCCTGCCTTTACCCCAATTTAATATACATATTTGAATAAAAAAAAAAACCGGCCAAGTGCGAGTCGGTCTCGCGCACGAAGGGTATCGTACCATTATTTATAAAAAAGAGCAAAAAAATTACTTTTTTGTATGAGAGCGCCCCTTAAATATTTATTTTATTCTGTTTTTAGTATTTGTTGTTATAGCATCAACAGAAATACATAACCTGTGAAAATTTCGACCAGCTAACTATCACGGTTCATGAGATACAGCCTGGTGACAGATGGACGGACGGACGGACGGACGGACGGACGGATTGACTGACGGACCTGGGACGACCCGCCTGCCAAGCGTGGTGATTATGGCAAAATCCCCTTATGTCAATGTGGCGTTGGGGAGGCCTATGTCCAGCAGTGACGTCTTTCGGCTGAAATGACCATGACGAGTGCTTTTGTAAAAGCATTTTCGATGTACTTAAATCTAAAATTCATTATAACTAAAGTTAAGTTTAGCCCATCGCAATTAACTGACAATGAATCAGATTACTCAAATAGCAATTCGATAATGTTTGCTGGCTATTTCCTAACGGTAATGATCATTCCGGATTTATAGATTTCATCTTTAGCCATTCAAAGGATGGGAATATGATGCCAATAGATACTTAAAAGCGACGCCTCCGTAGGTACAGACCGCAACATAAATTGTTGAAGCCAAATAAACGAGGAATGTTGTATTTCGGTTCATTGTGTGTAGATACTTAACGGAACGTTCGCGGATATGTGATGGATATGGCTTTTGCGCTCCTGCGCCATACATGGTTAGCAATTCTTCTTCAAAAAATACTAAAAAACTTTTCTGATCAAAGGAAATTCCAACAAAATCTCGTCGGCCGTCTTATATACTTAAGTTCAAATCAATAAAAAAAGCTTCACTGCATTGAAAGATAGCGTTTCTTGATTGAGTTCTGTTGCTTACCGTACCTGAACTCACGTTAAAGGAACTGCGATCGCTGGCTCGTTCGTAATCTATCCACTCCTACGACACTAACGACTTTCCTAGAACTGTGTAATTACTTGCCTGATGTTGCCTGTGTGTAAGCTAAATGATTTAACTTAACATTCCTACAGCTAACACACATTTACAATGAAAATAATGTGTCCAGCAATTTTGACAGCTATTGATTTTATTTATGGTCATTAGGAAGATTTACCTTAGTCATTTTTGTGTGAATAAAAAGTGTTGTATTATTATAACTAGTGATCGGATATTCGGATGCATATTTACCTGAAGTACGTTTTTTCCTGGTACAAAAGTATGGAAGCGGCTATTTAAATGCAATTTTTTGTCGCGGGATTGCGAAATTTCATAATTCTTTAATAAGTATAAAATGTAGTACTCAAAATCTCGTAACGAATATTTTTTTTTTTTAAAACATGGCAAGTTTGAATTTTGAAAATAACAAGGAAAAAATACAACAACTATTTGAATTCGTATTTTTGTGCTAAAATATCGAATGCTAAAACAAAATGGTAAATACCTATCTCTGGGCATAATTCATTTGGAGCTAAACAAAAAAGTAACTAGACTAGTTTTTTTTTAAAATAAACTCCTTTTCCCATACTGACGCGCGCTCCATACTAGTCAACACTCAAACTTTAGGTAAATATGCATTCGAATATCCGATCTCTAAAACTGAACTTGGCTTTATTACAGCTTCACCTGTACAATAAGACAGAGGTTCTTAAAATCTTCGTTGTTTCGAGTTTACCGGTTATTTAGTTTACAGGTTTTGGTCTCACCTTTCCCGACACACCGGCCCACCCCGACCCCCTTCAGGATTCACCTGGTATCCAAATTACAGCCCCGCAGTTGATCGCAGCCGTAAGCTCTTTCCGGAGTGGTTCTGCCGGCGGCCTCGACGGTCTAACTCCACAACATTTAAAAGATTTGTTGAGCTCAGGCGCCGGGGAAGCTGGTGAGTCGCTCTTGAAGGAGCTTGCGGTTCTGATCAATTTAATGCTCTCCGGTGGTGTGAACGATGCCGTCGTCGATGTCTTGTATGGGGCTAACCTATGTGCCCTGCGCAAGAAGGACGGCGGCATTCGTCCCATTGCCGTGGGTTGCATTTACAGGCGTATGGCAGCCAAAATTTGTTGCAAGCTATACAGCGAATCGCTTGCAACTAAGTTCCAGCCCCTTCAACTTGGTTTTGGTTCCAGAGGGGGCTGTGAGGCTGCCGTACATGCCTTATCATCTTTTCTAAACGCAAAAAAAGGTGAGGTCATTCTCAAGGTTGACGTCAAAAACGCATTCAACTCCGTAAATAGGGACACTTTGCTGACTGAAGTTAAAAAAAATCTACCCGAAATTTATGGTTTTATCTGGCAATGTTATAGGCATCCATCAAAATTATTATACAAGGACAATGTTTTGGAATCTGCAGTTGGTTGCCAACAAGGTGACCCTCTCGGGCCTGTCATTTTCAGTTTGGCTATTCATCCCATAATCAAACAACTAAATTCAAAATTTAACGTATGGTATTTAGATGATGGAACCCTAGGAGGTGATGTTGACACCGTTTTGCATGACCTACAATTCCTCAAACAGAAATTTAAATCTATTGGCCTGGACCTTAACCCCTCAAAGTGCGAAATTTACCTCTCTGACGTGACTGACAGACAATCGATTATAGATAAATTTAATGCAATAGCTCCACATATCAAAATTTTAGAAAAAAGTTCCCTGCACCTCCTAGGTTCCCCTGTTTTAGAAGAAAGTTTTTCATCTTTCATCGAAGACAAAATCAAACATTTTATTGATATTTCGGATAGACTCTCCAAAATTAATTTACATTCGGCTTTCACCCTTATTAGATATTGTTGTTTTGGTCCAAATTTTATGTATGTTCTCCGTTCTTCTTCTCTTTGGACGAAACCAGAACTTTTGGACAAAATTGACCAAATTATACGCAACACATTAACATCCATTCTTAATGTGGCCTTGGACGACCGAGCGTGGCTGCAAGCCACCCTACCAATTCGTTTAGGTGGCCTCGGCGTCCGCAAAATTTCTAGTATAAGCTTACCGGCGTTCCTTTCTTCTGTCCACAGCACTGAAAAGCTAACCAGGAAGATTTTAACTCTCTCCCTGGTTGATTCGGAAGTGCCGTGCTTGACGGACGCAGAGGACGCCTGGAAAGTGGCTTGCCCGGACACGGATCGGCCCGAGAACCCATTCTCCCAGAGACAGTGGGATGAGCCGCTCTGCAGGTTGGTACGGAATAACCTTATTAATACGTCTACCAATACTGCTGAGCGTGCCCGCCTGTTGGCTGTGGGTGAGTGGGAGTCGGGTCTCTGGCTTCAGGCACTACCGTCACCTAACATAGGCACTTTGCTAGGTGACACAACATTCCGGCTCGCTACATGTCTGCGATTGGGCGCTCCTAGCGGGGCTCCACATCGCTGTCGATGTGGTGAAGCAGTCGACGGCCTCGGACACCATGGCCTTTCCTGCAGTAAGAGCGCAGGTCGGATAGCACGGCACGCTAGCATTAATGATCTAATTCGTCGTGCTCTTGCCACCGCCGGGGTGCCAGCTTTCTTAGAACCCAATGGCTTGGCACGTGTCGATGGGAAGAGACCAGATGGTATGACCATAATGCCATGGAAGTTGGGTAGGCCTTTGGTGTGGGATGCGACTTGCGTCGACACCCTTGCGCCATCCCATCTTCCTAGCACGGTGAGCTGCGCTGGGGCGGCTGCTGCAGGCGCTGAAAACCTTAAACGGCGCAAATACAATAATTTAATTGGTAATTATGTATTTGAGCCGTTTGGGGTTGAAACACTAGGGCCATGGGGCCCGAGTGCCCATCTTGTGTTTCGAGATATCGCCAAGCGGTTGGTCGACGCTTCACGGGACCAGAGGGCTGGCCTCTTTTTTGGTCAAAGAATCAGCATTGCCATCCAACGTGGCAATGCGGCCAGCCTTCTGGGCACTTTTCCTGTCGACAGCGATGTCGACGAATTTTTTGACGCCCTGTAATTTTGATACTTGTACATATTTTATTTTTATTTTATATTTATTTGTAGTTTGTAAATATTGTACATATGTAATTTAGCCTTATTGAATTAAAATTATTTCTTCGTACATGATTCGAAACCCCGCTAATAAAACATCGTTCCAGTTTACAGGTTAAGTGGTAATCAAAATATTAGTAACTACGTAAAACTAGAAAGCTTAATGTCTGAAGTTCGCAGGTCGTTAAAGTTGATGATCAAGTTCGCTTGAACTCTGACTAACTTGGTATCCTTTGGGATAACAACGCCAACTATAAACTCAGGAGTCAGGCCAAATCGCGAGCGACCGTGTGCCGGCAGCCATTTTTATGATTAAATCGAAACACCTTCAGGCTGGTTTTAAATGAAATCGTCTCTCCTCTCTACTCGTTACATAATTAACTCGTACTGGATATCATTAAAAAGAACTGACGGTTTGAGTGTTCGATTCGACGAATATATCAGATATAAATCGGTCTTCCATAATTGTTTATGTGGGATTAATTGTTCCGCGTGGGTCGGTTTGCCGACGGCGGCGGCGGCGGGCGGTTCTCGTATATCACTAAACTGACGCGCGATTCAATTATACCACGAACTGACACACGCTGGTCAAAAGGATAAAAGTTTCCATGCTCCAAGTCTTGCATGCTCCCTCATGTACTTAGTCGTATACGAGCGATTTGCATGCTCGTCATTCATCGTTCTTAAAAGTTTTTTATTTTGTTTGTGTGACGTACAACTCGCATCATCAAGGTTCAAGGACTGTTATTGTTTCTTTCAATTGTTTTGTCAATTATAAAACAGCTTTGGGAGACCTGAAAATATCATGAAATAGTACATTGTTACCCCAGGGGTGAAAGTAACTTATTTAGTCCTTAGATCGGGCGGCGCCAATAGTTTGAGGGACTAAATAAGTCTTTAACCCGAGGAAAACACTGTGCTTTTCATTACAAATACAAGGAAAGTAAAAATAAAAACATGAATTTGCTAAAGAAAAAATTAGTAAATTTTATTTCGGATTGCCGCTGTCCCGCCTGTTTTGATTTTTTTTTCTGTGGCCAGCCAGCTATTCAGCCATTATTTTTCATTTTCATCATTGAAAAAATGGTAAATATTTTGCCCACTCTTTGGGCAAAATATTTACCATTTTTTGCTGGCCACAGAAAAAGAAATAATAAATAAAAATAAGTAATTAATAAGTACGTAGTAGTAGTAAGTAGTAGTGGTTAGTAATAAGTAATTTAAATCTCTATGTTATTTTAAAGAAATTGTTGAAACTAAATTATAATAAAGTTATTTAAAAAATATATATTCTATAATCAATACTAAACTTTAAGTTATTTCAATTTAACATCGTGGCTGCATAGAAAGTTGGAACATGGTTCAATAAACATGTGTAAATAGAACTAGTTATTTTGTTTTAATTTGACGTCTGTCAGCTGAAAGCGATTCTCCCTAGGGATGAAAAGTATTACTTTCATCCCGCTCCTCAGGCCACTTCAGACCTACTTTCAGAGTATCAGTAATAAAAAAAAATCTTTACCGTCCTACTACATACTTCAACGATAAGCAAATTATATCAAAAGTAATGTTGACTGCAAAAGCACTCTCGAGTGCAAAAAGCTGTCAAAACTACCCTCTGTGCCCGACAGAGGTAGTAAATACTATATGACAACTTGAAAAGCCAAGTACTGCGATCACCAATCCATATACCGAGAGTGGTGATTTCAGTTTGACCCAGTATACGCATTTGTTGGTTAAGACTGTCAATGTAAGCGTAGGTAACCCACCTGCCGCGACACAATCCGAAATATACCCAAACTACAACAAAATCAATATAAAACAAATCTACACGTAACTTACTAGATTATGAAGTAATACGAGTTTCAATTATGTGTCGAACGGTTCGATAGCAAGTTACCGAGTGTAACGTAACCGTCTCATCCGGGCGGCAGAGGGCGCTGTTAAATCTGGCGCAGATAATAAAGTGGACCGTATTTACGAGAAGCTCGTAGCCAAGTTATAGGTCGATTCGATTAGTCCGATACAGAGTTTACGGAACGTGTTTACGGCAGCTGAGCAACTTGTATTTAGCTGCCACACGTTTATACACAACTATTTGTGTCGTGTTTTACCTATTACTAGTTCGTTCGACACGATATCACGGGTTATTAAAAGTTAACCGTTCCAAATTGTAACCATTTTCAATCGATTTTCGTTCTGTCGTGTGGTATACCTCTCTACTTAGGCTTTTTCCGTTCCCAAATATGTTGGAGTAGGTTTTCTATTTATAGAAGCCGCATTAGATCCCGCTGCCCCTCTAGTGTGTAAGGGAACACCGGTGAGGTATAAGTCAGTACGAGTCTGACAGACCCCTCCACTCTCACCAGGGTAGAGGACATCCAATGAGGATTTACTCAACGAGAGACAAAAAGAAGTTTCCTAACACAACGTTCACAACCCAGTAACTGGGTAACATGATAGATAAATAATTATAGTGATGTCGTGAATGAATCCTTACATCCACCACATTCATAATCGTACATAGGCAACAATATCAACTTTTCAACTATGATGTTGTTCTCCACCACAATAATTACTTCCTCGTCGAAGTAACTATATGAGAATCGTTCAATAATGAATTTACTTCGTTACTATAGTTACGTCCCTTACTTAATTTCCCTTAACAGATTTACCGATATTTGCAAATAGTTACTGATGTCATCACTATTCCAAACACAACCTAAAAGGATAGTATAATGAACTGACCCACACCTAATGCCTTAAATAAACGTTATCCTTGAATCAGTATTGTTATTTTACTTAGTAATTTACTGCAAACCTCTCTTCCGAAATTTGCTTCTGTTTGATGTTTATTGTGTTATTTCCTGACTCTCATTGCGAGCTGGGAGTCCTTCCACTGACCTTTACAAACAGCATAAGTAGGGTTTGGTTATTTGCAATTAATATGTTGTCTTGGTACAGTCTTGTTGTTGACATTGTCCTAAAACAACATTTTGAATATTTGGTCTGTGCAGTTGGGAACACAGACCAAATATTCAGACAGTGGTATCGTTGCTTTACACCTCCTACACCCTTATTATGCAAACTGTTCGGCATTTGCAGTATTTGCCGCAGAGAAAATGTACGTGGACGGAGTGCAAAAAGACTATTCTAATAACTGTACGTACTTAAGGCCACCCGTATTGTCTGTCATGTTTGTCCTTTTGCTTTTACTCTGTATTGAATTTGCTCCAGCTTGAAAGGGTCTATCTATCTCGTTCGATTATTACTCTTTTTAAGGTATTTTAGTCGAGAGTGTTCTTAGCTACGTTTCGAGAAAATCTGCTCAGCCATTTGCAGACCATCATCTCTTTTCTAATTGATGAAGGGATATAAACAACTTCCACAGGTCTGGTCGATTTGAAATCTTGTCACTTGTCGAGGTGGGGGGGGGGGGGGGGGGAGGGGGAAGGTGCACCCGCCCATTAAAAACGGGATTTTATTAAAATGTATAACTTTCCTTGTTTTCGTTAATTAGCGAGAAGAGGCGCATCACCGAGAAAATTGGAAGGAATGGGGGAAAGCCACGCGTCGTAGCGTCGGGAGAGCGCTAAATAGCACAAGCACAAAACAAAGCGGACGCTACGACGCTTGGATTAATTTATTTTAGATTTTTTTGAGGTTTTTTGTGTCTGAGGTTTTTTATTTTTTTATTTTGCTGGTGGAGATCAGACAGGTCGTAGCTCTTTGCCATGTAAAATACTGGTATTCAGCTGCATCTAGTTTGACGGAATCCAAGCCAAACATTTTTGGCAAAAGGCTAGGCAGATGAGTAGAACTGTCACACAAAGAAAAACATTATTTTAATCTTCACTCAAGTTATGGACTATTACGAAATTTTACGAACTTGTTACCATGCTGTTGTATTTATGTTTGAGCCATCTGAAAAGTATCTCGTTTGATCTCAAGTCAAATAAAAAGCAGGTGGCTTGTAAAGAAGTATAGTGAGATATTGTTTATATTGCTATCAGCCATTTGCGGACATTTAATATCGATTGTAAAGATTGCAGTAGTTCAAACGTGAGAGGACTTGTTATATTCATGGAAACTCTTTAATTTTATTCTATTCTATTGCTTTTTTGTTTTGGAGCGCATGGGAATAAGCCCTCTTTTTATGTAGGATCCTTGATAAATACAAACAAACTAAAAAAAAAGAATTGAATCGGTAGAGGCAAACAATTAGGATAACATAACATAACATCACGCCTGTAGTCCCCGAAGGGTTAGGCAGAGGTGTAACTAGTAGTACACCCACATTTTGCCAGTTATGTTAAAGTTCCATGTAATAGGGGGCTAGCTTATTGTCATGAACCGGGCACAAATCCACTCCGTGACTGCTACTGAAAAATTCCTGATGAAAAACCCAATAACACTTTGCCCGACCCGGGAATCGAACCCAGAATAACCCTTTTGCTCAGCAGCGCAACAATTAGAATTTTTGAAGGGTTACTAAGAAATTCACTTGTAAACGTTCTTTGTGATTGTTTAGGTGTTTTGTTTATGAATCTAGTGTTCAAATAGTAAGCTCAGTGGTTTCAGTAGTTCGTTTACAAAGCTCAGTGGAATTGTAGTAAACATTGCATGTTGTTACGGAATGTTTCCGTTCAAAATGTATGTTACCTTACTTAGGGATTTAATCACTTAACTCAGCTTTAATTTACATACCCTAGGTCGCTTAGGTGTAAAATATTGAACTTGTTTGATGTTACAGGTTTTAGAACAAAATTTAACGATGAAGTGTGATTAACTAATGCAATGATTAGGGGAGCACTATAAACAAGAGTGCAAAGTATATCACAGGACTAAACCTGGCAAATATTGACAAAGCAGGTAACGATGAAGATCTCTCGCGTCCGGCCCTGGTACAATCCATGGTCCGGAGTGAGCGAGAATGGGAAGCCGTAGTCTCCTTCTGCGAAGCATGGCAGTCATGCTAGCGAAGGAGGTGGCGGAACGTGAGAGGGAGAGAGCCTCACTTCCCAGTCGCCGCGGGAGCCCCGGGCATCAGGGGGCAACCAGTGACCCCGCCCCCCCCAGGCGCGGGCCTGTGGACGGTGAGTAATGGGCTAGCTCACCGTCCGTCTGTCTTATGACGACAGGCCGTGCGGCCGGCGCGTTTTTGTTGCACGCGCGCCTCAAGGAGATGTCAGTAAATCGGAAGGGGTCCGAGAGGGCCGATGCCTAACAGGGCTGCGGTACTGTTCGAAAGAGATACCGTGGCCCTGGAACACAAAGGGCTAAGAAGGAACATGGATGGGATTTAGTCAGTACAAGTCTCGACACCGCTCCGCCCAGAACGGGAGGAGATATTTGATGATTTCACAAACGAAAAAAAAGGTAACGATGAAAATATTGGTGGGGTGTAACCTCCACGGGCTTTCAAGAAGTTACTGGTATTTTGTATTTTCTCTTCTCTTTCTTCTTCAAACTTAGGCCATTAAGCATTTTCATAAATCAACTGCATTTGCATTCTTTCTTTTGGCTATCGCTTTTGCTATGTATGTAATGTATTCAATACATAACACAAGATAAACACTGATTTCATAATGGCGGTTTGTTTTAAAATTAATCAATAATGTATTTCTTACGTGAGTATTATTTATATATAAGTTGTCACAGTCCTCACAGGTACCTACTTTAAAAGGCAAGTTACAAGAGAAAAAAAGAACAAAAAAAAAACAATAATATGCAAACCGTGCTTGAACCTGAAACGCTGTAAGAACTGATTAGGTTCTTTTAATGCATTACAGAGTAAGTTAGTTTGGGCGCAGACGGCGCTCGCGTCGCACGCATATATTACAATCAGCTCTTGTTATGGCTTTCATTAAAACATTTTATGATCCGGTGGAAGTTCCCATTTCGCCTGTTCCAGCCGCGCATGTTAAGTTATTATAATTTTAATGATACGTACGTACAGACGGCGACCATTCAAGCTGTACAAACCAGTTTAAGCGGAACTCTCATTGTACAAGAAATCTGTAGAAAGCGAGGCCATGTTATACTGGAAATGTAATGGTTCATGTGACGCCGTGTGTACCTTACTCATGCAAAGTATGTGGGTTCAAGCACTTTCAGTTGAATGAATTTCATTTTATTATTTTAAAATAACGTTGGAATAATCGTGTTCACCTCATTATTACGATGAATAATGTAGTATTTGGCTTCGTTTATAAATTTTTGGATGTATCCAAAAATATAAAAAGAAAAGAGATGTTATTATTTGAATTTATTATTTGCTTAAAATAAAGGGTGATGACTTAATTCAACATGATAAACAAGTACGTTTAACTTCCGAACCTTCTCATTGGTATTTCAAAAGCGGTGAGCAAATGTATGGGCTTCGATGACTTTATACTAAATATTAAGAGCTTAAATTATCTTAAACGAGACAATTAAGATTACGGCGTCGAAAGTGGTCGTAATGTCATTGCCGGCAGCCCATTTACAAGGCAAGGGCAAGTAGCTATGGGGCCTATCAGTTTTATTGGCTTTATTTATATTTACATGTGTGCAATGTCTTATTCAAGAGGATGAATCACGATGATGCCCTGTGAAAGGCATGTTATTGTGTAATTTTAGTAATTAACTGCATACCAATGGGTAAGTTGGAGACTGGAATGCGGCGTCGTATCATAAATATGTTAGAGCATCACTAGAATATTGTTGCTCTAACTGAAAGATATTAAAATGAGTGATAACTAGTGATCGCATATTCGGATGCATTTTTACCTAAAGTACGTTTTTACCTGGCAAAAGGTACAAAAGTATGGAAGCGGCTATTTAAATGCCAATTTTTATCGCGGGATTGCGACATTTCTTAATTTTTTAGTAAGTATAAAATGTAATCAAAATATCGTAACGAATATTTTAAATTTATTTAAAACCTGGCCAGTTTGTTGAAAATAACAAGGAAAAAATACAACAATTATTTGAATTCGTATTTTTGTGCTGAAATGTCAAATGCTAAAACAAAATGGTACATATGTCTGGGCATAATTCATTTGGAGCTAAACGAAAAAGTAACTACACTAGTTTTTTTTAAAATAAACTCCTTTTCCCATACTGACGCGCACTCCATACTAGTCAACACTCAAACTTTAGGTAAATATGCATCCGAATATCCGATCTCTAGTGATTACTTATCGAATATTTGGGAGGTTCAACAAAATAAAATAAATTGAAAATTAAAATCACTTAATCTTCTCTATCAAATTTTCTTATGTTTTTTGCAATTTGCCGGTCGGTGTCGGGATTTATGTTGAACAAAATATGATTTTCGACCGACACATTTGTGTACAGAATTATGATCATTATAATCATCAATACAAATATTTAAAATTAGTGAGTACAGTAGTGTAGAAGGGAAAAAAAATTACCCACGACACCACCAGTAGTGCGGTTTAGTAGTGTAGAAGGGAAGGAGGGAACCCTTTAAGTTAATTTAATCCAATTGAAATACTATTTCATGAAATAGTCATTCAATGATTATTTTACTACTCAGTAAAGCTATATTCGTTGCGGGTCCGAATCATATTTTAATCAAACTACAATTTTTTTTTTTTTTTCTGATGGGAAGTCATCAGATGACTTCTCCCGCTCTGGGCGGAGCGGAAGGGAGTGTCAGACTTGACTGACTAAAACCCATCCATGTTCCTTCTTAGCCCTTTGTGTTCCAGGGCCACGGTATCTCTTTCGAACAGCCCGCAGCCCTGGCAGGTATCGGTCCTCTCCGACCCCTTCCGATTTGCTGACATCTCCTAGAGGCGCGCGTGGTACACGAACGCACGGCCTGTCGTCATAAGACGGACGGACGGTGAGCTAGCCCATTACTCACCGTCCACAGGCCCGCATCAACATACAACCTGACATTGACTTGTAAATTGCAAAAAACGTAAAAAAAAAATTGTTTTCGCGGGCCACCTTAGCGCTTGCTCCTTAATAGTTTTGCGCGCATTTGTTCATTGTGAGGAACACGTGATGGGCTGAAAGACTCGGCCCAAATACACCGAGGGCCTTTATTTAGAGATCATTTATTATTTAGAGTATCTAGCTATTTACTTATTGTCCACCTAACGAGAGGTTCGCGTGTGGCTCAATAGCTACCGGTTCTACGACCAGCGCCATCTTCACTGTCCCTTGGGAATGCAAGGACAGCGGAGTTCGCTGTACATTGGTCGTACTATGATTTTCTTGTGACAAGACAAAACAAGTACATATTGTTTGATGAATGTTTTATTTTTTTAACCTTGATGATGATTGGCTTCATTATATGTACATATGTACATAACCTCACGGTTGTAACCCTTGAAAGTTTAGGTAACCTGTGTGCGTAGTAGTAACCCCCATTTCGCCAGTTATGCCTAAGTCCCTTGTAATAGGGGGCGAGCCTAATGCCATCAACTGGGTACAAATCCGGACTCCGTGGCAGTTACTGAGAAATTCCTGAAGAAATAACCCAATAACACGTTGGCCACCTTGGAATCGGACAAAGGACCTCATGGTTAATAGTCGCGCTTTGAACCACTAGACCAACGAGAGAGTTACTCATTAATATTTGACAATTTTGGTTTCTGAAGATGTCTAAGGTTCTTACAAGAGAATATGTCATACATTTTCTATTCACAATTAGATGTAGACGTTTTGTCTTTGATGAAGATGATTAAAACGAATGGTGTAAGTCGATTTTTGGAAAATGTCGTGAGTCAAGTGTTGAGTATGAATGTGGATGGTTTTTTAGCCACTTTGGCTAAAAAACCACCACAAAAAACGAAAACACGAAAAGAAACGGTGGGTGGACTGTGTGAAGGAAGATATGACTAGAAATGGGTGGTAGGTATGGTAGGTGTCTGATGACATGACAAGTCATTTAGAAGTATGGGGGAAGAAAAAATGCTGCCCCAAATAAATTGGGAGAATGATGATGAGTGTGAGTCGATTTTTTTTTGCGGATCGTACTTGAGCCGTTGCTCATCTGAAATCGACGTACAGGTACACTCAATAATAATAGTGTGTAATGTTTACTTTAAACAAAACGTTGTTTAAAGTAAACATTATACACTATTATGTATTAATAGTAATAGAACTCTATTTGTGCACCACCGTTATTATTTTCTTAACGGAAACCTTAAGTAGACACTTAAGGAAAAGAGATTAAAGAAAAGCTAAGTAACAGTATAGTGGCTTACTTTAAAAGCTTTCTTGTATTAATTGAACAGCTTTAAACATTATGTTCATTAATAAATATGTAATACACAGTTTATGTAGAACAGATTATAAACAAATTAGGGAACAGTACATATAATTTTTATTGTAAACTACTGATTGGATCTAGCTCAATTTAAACAGTATTAGTAAATGTTTTATTAGTAACAGTTAGCCATAATAGGGCCCCTTTGACAACCTTTAGGTATGGAACCATAAAAAAACGGACAAGCGCGAGTCTGACTCGCATCCCGAGGGTTCCGTACAAACTTGTATGTTGATGGCTTGTCCATCGCGCAAATCATTTGATTTCAATCTCACATGACTTGAATCTTTCAGACACCCCAAAGATTGCGTTCACCGAGTTCCTTGATGGCCGAATCAATAAATATAATGTATCATTAATTGTATAGCTCTATGACTATGCTTGCTTTCTATCTATAAAATATGTATGTTACATCTTTTAAAACAGTGGGTTTCATTCACTTACAATATTGCTAATCATACCAAACTTTTTCTATAAGTTGTTTCTTTGTTACAGTAAAACGTACGCGTATGCTTTGTATTACAAAACTTCATGGTTACATGGTTAGCCTGATTTATTCTTTCATTGTGAGTTTTACCTGCATTGCTACTAGCAGTGAACAGCTAAAGTTCTTGTTCTATGCGTCTGTTGGTTTTCCGTGTGAACTTTTCTTGATATTCGTCGTTTATTTCCATACCATCATACTATCATCACTGAAGACGGGATGTTTACCATGTTTACTATTCGTTTTGAGTTTCCGATATTTCGGCGCTTATTCGGTTTTCCATACTGTGGAATGCTGTGAGTTCAACAACTGTCAAGTTATTCTTGTAGCACTTTTTCACGTATTCTACAAAAAACTAGCAATTTAGACTGGTTCCCTATTCATTTGCATAAAAGTTTAAGACCTAATATAACATAGCATAATTTTGTTTGGCATAATTATATATTCGCATAATATATTTACGCATAACAGCTTACGCATAATTTTTTTAAGCGTAATTTCTCTAACCATAATAATGATTAAGCATAATATTCTAAAGCATAAATTTATTAAGCATAAAGTTCTAAAGCATAACTTTTTTAAGCATAATATCCTAAATCATAAATTTATTTACGATTGCATGTTGCATGCTTGCTTGCATGCAACATGCAAGCAAGCATGCAGAATACAAAAATCATGCAGCATGCAAACAAGCATGCAGCATGCAGCATTCAGGCGAGCATGCAACATGCAGCAGGCAGGGTTTCTGTCACGGCTTCGGCACTGCGGGCCTCCGGCGGCCCCACACGTGCTAATCGTCGCAGACGACTTTCGCCCACCGCCGCGGCTGAGACTGGCCGGCGAAGCCGGCCAACAAGCCGAAGCTGCGGTGCTTGCTCGCAGCCGCCTGCTTCTCAGCCCGCGGGCCGCGTTGCCCCTCCGCGCCTACGCGATTTTAAATTACACTCTAGGGGTAGGACAAACAAGACTACGTGGTGTCGGTTTTGCAGGAATTCGGTTCTGTCACTAACTTTTGTTGCACAGCATATAAAATTTTTAGCTAACAATATTATTTAATTGTTTCAGAAACTATAGCAAATTGGTTTGATTAGAATTATGTATGGGGCACTACAAGTTCACGACCACCATTTCCACCCAAAGTCTCACAACATCTAATATATTCTTCAGATAAAAGTTATCTCGCGATTGAAAAATCGTTTAAGTGACATAATGTTATGTATAATAAATCATTTGCATGAAAATTGATTTTGTTATTTATATTAATTTTATGCCTAAATATTATTATGCTAATAGTCATTAGGCCTACTAACGTTATGCGAATCAAATTTATGCTAAAACAAATTAGTCTTTAAGATGATTATGCCAACATAAAATGTATGCCTAAAAAAGTTATGCCGAAGTATTATTATGCCAAAACAAATTGTGCCAAAATCGTTATGCCGAAGTATATTAGGACAAAGAATATTATGCGAAAAGAAGGGATCCCTTTAGACTTCATACACCGATCTTTCATCGTCCAGTCTATTTCTCTGTGGAACGCGCTTCCACATGACATGACGATGGCAACTAATCGTCTATCTTTTAAATTAAAGTTCGCGAGTACATTCGGAAGAAGCTAGCAGTATCGTCGCACGTTGATATTTTCCTCATTGTTTGTCTTTTTTTTTAATTTATATATTGACATATATTTAGAGTATTTTGATAAATATATTATCGTATTTTATATATCCTTTTAGTATGTATTTTTTTGCAGACAAACGCTTACCACTGTTTGTCTCTGCATCACCCAAAGGTTAACTGGTAGAAAATGCCTATGGCATTAATTCCACTTAAGTGCATTGTACTTGAAGTGTTAAATAAACAAATCAATTTATTTGAAATTCTCCTCATCCACAAACTGAAAAATCATCACAGTATGGTGTTGAAAGCCCAGGTTACTTACTTTTCCGGTAATCTTTCGGTCGCCCTTTTATGATTCCCGGGGGATTGTCTTTCCGTAGGGGAAGAGAACCTCATAGTTATTGATAAAATACGATCGTAAATGTTCGAAGGGATGGAGAAGTGGGGGAGGGGAGTAGCTATTGTACTGAACGTTAGGGACCGGCGGCGGCGGCATGCGTTTTCAAAACTGGTAATATTTTGCTGAGTCTCAGGCATACTATAGGATTAATGCTAACAGCCTCGCTGTGACTAGGTTTTGCTTTATTTTCGGCTGCTAAAAATACTTTTTTGGGGTCGCAAAGCTTTTTTTTCACACTCACACATGTTCCGTTTATTAATTTTCCGCACATTTTATGATTAGGAAACTAAATTATTGTGTTGAATTGTTTAAGCCTGTTTTCGAGTTGGCGTTTATATAATAAAGTTTACGTACGCAAAATACGCACTTTGGACGTGGAGTTGCAATACAATACAAGTTTCGAAATCTACTCTCCTCTTTACTTACAAATGCATTGGCAAAGGTAGCAGTCGTGGGTGTAGGACATCCTGGACATCATGTTAATAGTCAAGTGGTAACAAACACTTTAGACGTACAAAGCCGGTGTGCATCAGAACTTTGACTCCAAAATTAGCCAATTTTCTTTTAAGGTAGGCAATATACACTTGCAGATAGCTGAAAAGGTCTGTTTGATTCCAATTTATTATAACTTTTATGACTCGGGACCTAATAGATTACGGATTAAGTTCCACAATGCTTCTTAATTGTTGGTATCTACGAGTATTACAATATGAATAAGGCACGATGTCGTTGTTGGTTTCAATTTTATGGAGATGGAAAACGAGCTTCTATTGTGAGTATCGATTTAACAATGCAATATCGTAGACAAAATAAACAAAATTGATACCGATACTTTTTTTGTAGAAGATAATTTGGATGTTAACATCTGCGGCGACTGCTTGTTAATCTGTAGCGACATAAATCTGCCTTGTCTAATCTAGGGCACCTATTTTGAATAAATTCTGGTAACGATCCCATTGACATTGTCGGCACGGCAGCCGATGTCGCCGCGTCTGAAACATGCAAATGAAGACATGACGCCGACACCGGGATGTTTATGCTCGGCGCTCGGCTTTCGGCTCAGCGGAGGCAGGAGCGAGGCCCAGATGTGAACACTAGTGTCGTGTTATCGCCCTCGCCGCCGTCTTAAACACGTTTTACGTAACGCCGAGCACTCGATAGCTATCTACATAAATTTGCGGTTATTTGTAGTCTCATAACGGTGTAATTTGCGGGAACAACGTCCCAAGTGCTTCCAT
Source organism: Cerastis rubricosa (assembly GCA_949152445.1). Taxonomy (NCBI): domain Eukaryota; kingdom Metazoa; phylum Arthropoda; class Insecta; order Lepidoptera; family Noctuidae; genus Cerastis; species Cerastis rubricosa. The sequence continues at coordinate 11,438,476 of OX424525.1, read as the reverse complement.
TCGCTTGATGTTGTATTCCGGCAATATAATCAAGGATTTAACGGAGTAGAACACTGTTGATGGCTCTGTCTATAAAACGATTTTTGATAAGTGTAGCGGCGTTAATAAGGTTCTTTCTTGGAATATAAATTGGTCCAACTTCGACAAAGTGGCGCGCAAAGGTCCACATTTTGTTGCAAACGGGTTTGTGGCACTCTTGTTGATCATCGGACTTAATTGACTTGGCGGCGTTATCGTCATCGTATTGCTAATTGAGAAGTTATCTTATTTACAACAGAAAGTCCTTAGGTGAAACAGAGCTATTATAGAAGGATTACTTGCTTAGTACATAATCATAGAGGAGCGAGTGGCAGCCATTTGCCTTTGTCTAAAGTGTAATTAAACCGAGCGAAGCGTTATGCCCACGCGCATCATTAGCTCGGCAGATTCCCTGCTCCCCGTCTCTGGTCTCCCTTTTTCCCCTCCATCCATTTCGCCGTGAAGTAAGTGACAGCGGCGAGCAATTTATCTCATTGATCCCTTTGCATACGTCTTAGTCAATGCGCGCGCCGGCGACGCCAGCGGCAGGGCTCGACTCGAATGGATTACGGGATTTCATACCAACAGAATAAGGGGATGTGGCACCGTTTATGCTGAATTACTTATACTTTTTTGTTGGCCCCTCTGATCCTTCTGAAGTGACATTTGTTTCAGAATAGAAATATTGTGCGGACGTGAACCAATCTTATTTTGTGAAGTCCTTTCGCGTTTGCGCAGCCGATGATCGATGAAATTTACAGTGATTGATATATATTTAGGAAATTCCTACATTGACTTTATAAATGTTTTATCTTCAACTTAATAATTTGGGAGTGACATCAAAAACCTAATTATTTTGTACTGAAAACCGCACGAATACTTTACCTCGCGTCAACAATTTCGAAAAGGAGCGTGATGGATTTTATCGCTCAGTTCGGTAAGCTACGGGGCCCTAATGAATTTGTTCGCTTACATTGATGTAATGTGCCGTAAAGTAAATGAAGTTTGCATGTAGAGCAGTGGAGGTTGCTCGTTTTACTTGAAGGCTATTAAGAGTAACTCGACCAGCGTCCGCGCCGCGTCTCGAAGACTTCACACAAATACTCGTCAATTTAATGAACAGTGTTGTAAAACAGCTTTCGATTGCTGTTTTTACTTTTTTTTTCTAGATGTAAAAATGTAAGTAGTGCAAGTTAAAGCACTTTTAATTTATGGCTAACTGTGCACTAACTTTTTTATTGCTTGTCATAAAATTGGCACTATATTATGCTATATGCTTACTGGCAGCACTATGCTACATATTATGTCATAAATAAGAAACAAGTTAAAATTGCCTTCAAGTTACGTATTTTTTATCGCTAACTGAATGCTTCAAGTGACATTTTTAATCTTCTTGTATTTCTTATCATAATTTACATGTTAATGCAGTTTTGCAGTGTTCGAGTCACAATCTTGCTGCTAACTAGAAAACAGTTTTGTTGCAAGGAGAAGGTACACAGTACACAATGTTGGTTGGTACATAGACCCTGCTACAGAATTTATGCCTGGCTTTATTCAATTTACTATTACTTAATTACGAAAATTATTGCGAAATGTGAATGGATCCGTGTAGTTAATTGTGTTTCCCAAATACAGTATTTACAAAATATTATAAATGGTTTTGAAAATAATATCATCGCTGCTGTGCCTGTTTATTTAATGGACATACAACAAAGTACGTCTTTAACTCAACTCGTAGTTAAGATTCTACGATCGCGGAAAAAAACATACAAATGACTTGATGATAGAAAATTGGCAACAATCAGCCAACACAGAGCAGTACTGAGACGGGTACAGGTAGACTAAAAGCACTACTTAGCACTTATTAAAGGCAAAAAATAAAAAACAGGAAAACAAACAACTAACTTACCTACCTACATAATACATAAACTGCTGAACGCAGTTTATTTACTTACGAAGCTCGTCTGATGAATTATTTCTTAGTGACAGCTAATGAAGTTGCAAAGTGCATAACTGCCCACCGAAATGAGTCGGTGCCTAATTTATTTGCAGTTAGCAGGAAGATGGCCGCCACGCGTTGTCGGCAAGAAATGCAGCTCCGCCTTTAATTAACATAATTGAAAACTTGACGCGTCCGCTAAGTACCGTGAACAAAATAAAATATGGTTTTCACTATTAATGGATGCCGTTTGGATGTATGCCATGTAATTGAAACAAAAATGAACTTGTGAGACGAGACAGTCAACCGGTAAATAAACTTAGCTTCATACTGAGCGAAGCCTGAAAGCGCAATCGGGCTCTTAGTTCAAAATAATGAGGACGCACACATTTTCCTGAAAATGTATGCGTTTCGGGAATCATCGTACTAGGAAATACTTATTATGAGTATGAGTAAATAGATCTAAGTATGAGTTGTAGGTAATACAAAATTAATAAATTAACAACTTTCTACAATAACAAAAAATAACAAGTTTTGAGACTGCCGCTTAATTTTTTTTTCAGAAACTTCGTACAAATTACTATTACAAAGCGCAGCAGGGCAACAAGTTTTTTCTCTGTTGTGGGCGCGCCCGCTAATGGGAAACATGAAGAAAGCCGAAGCGCATATCTTTTCTGGTTTACCTGTATACGCGTATTTATTACTAAACTGACAAACTGTTAAATATTTAACAAGTAGATGGACAGTTGGATAAGTTACTTATAAGGTGCTCATAAAAGTTTAATTTGTAGCTCGAAAGTTTAGGATGCCAAACCTATTTGTTTGGTAATGGTTGGAAAACTTCAATCAGATGGCTAAATACTTACTATTAACTGTATACCCGTATTAGCAACAAAACTGATAAATTGTTGTTATTTAATGAGAAAAGCTCATTTAACAATGAAAACTCAAAACAATAAATAAGTAGTTGATACTTATAAGGTGCCCATTAAGGGTGCTTTGTAGGTCGAAAGGTTAGGTTAGGTTGTCCCCTGAGAGCTCTCATAATCAGGGATTAATACTGGTTTTTGTACCGGTGACTCGGGACCCTTTGTAAAGTCTCCGTTGGTTATTTTATTTCATGGGGCTTAAGAATTAATAAACAGTCCGGCAACGCGGAGGTACGAGTACCTTGTTTTCTTCTACCGACCATAAAATACCATGTAAAGTCCAGTAAATTATAGAAGATTTTCTTCCCTAGGTTGTAGAAAAGAAAACTAGTATTTATGTGCTGATAGGAAGGCAAATTTCCATGGGGTTGGCAGCCTAAATAAAATTGTCGTACTCAGCATTCCTTTTATAAATTGCAGATAAACTATTTAATAGCAGAACTTAATAGCCACCTCAGCACCAGACAGTCGGCTATATCAATTAATGGACTAGATATTGCGATGTTTCCATTAGCTATGATTCGATTAAGATGCAATTGTTATGCAAATACGTACGCTGTGATACTTCATTGTCTGTTTGTTCGTAGAGTGGCCCCAGTGGGCTGCAGGGCTGGCTAATTAATGGAATCTATATTCGGTCGAGACGGCAACCGCTTCAAGCTTCACTCACAATGCACCGTTCCGTTCGATCCTCGGTACGCCCGAGGGTCTATTATGTCCTCTGTCGCTTCCCAGTAGCAAACGCCTTTGATTTGGGAGCGTCGATGAGATCGAGTCGATGAGATCGAGTCGATGAGAAGTAGTAGTTCGTTTTCGTAAGCGGTCGCTTCGATAAAACGGTTGCTGTGCTCGTTATAACACATCTACGAAAGTTCATATTCACTTACATTTATAACCTTAAACAATCAAGAGTAGCCAGTGCTGCCCACATTCAAATAACTATAGAAAACATCACACCACGATACACAATCTGAACGTTGCACAATGTGACAATTGCATCAGAAATGCAGTCATATATCGTGGCACAATGGTAGCGTCGTTGTATATAAACAGCCGTAGAGATTTATGATTACACCAAATCATTTTGGTGTATATTCAAATGGCGCGTAGTCGACGCCAACCCTACACTGGTTTTGGGGCACTTTCCATCCATTACCGCCCACATTAGTCGGGGAGTCAATATCTCAGTGCGGTATGCAATCTCGACGGAGTAGGTGCCGTCCGCCGGGATCGCTCGCATATCTGCCATCGAAGCCTCTCCGTGTAGGCATGCTCTGCTCTTGTTCCTACGCTCTGTTGTCTATAAATCTATGTTCGTAAATTCTTCACGGCGGGTATTTGAGGTTCAACCACTTGGAGAACTTTGTTATTGAAGTTTCTGCGATGTTTTGTAATGTGTTGTAGATTGAATAGGTGCTTTGATATTATAAAAGATGTAAGGGAAACTTTCATCGGATATTTAAAAAAATAAATAAGTAGCTGTTTCCTACAAAAGTGCAATACCTATTCGGTCAAAATATATGGATGAAAAATTTAGATCATGTACATAATCATTTACTGAATAAACAAAAAAAAATATTAAGTAATAATTGTAATTTAAACATTTTCGCGTCGGTGACCCTACCACCCTGTAAACAGCTATTTAATTAATTATGCAAATACACAATTCTGAACAAGAAAATTACTTTTTATTTCACCCCCGCTTTGTACAATTTCTTCCATATTAATTTCATTTTACATTACAGTATTCTTTTTGCTCCGAAGGTTTCGTTTCAGCCAGTGTTGCGTACGCAAGACCGTTCCTGCGAAATTAAATTAATTTTGAGTGCCAGTAAGCCTTTTATGGGAACCTCAAAAGCCGTATTGCGTTGTCACATACGTTTTAAACAATTGCGCGTTACGGGATTACTGTAATTGCATACGATGCGGTTATCATCGTGCGATGCTATGCTTCGATTTTATTAATTTAATTACATTTTTTTAAAATTTAATTACGACGATTCGATACATTACAATTGCCGCAGAGCCTGATTGGTCTCGAAATGTTATTGAATTTAAAACTAAATGCTGTTTGCTGTTAAAACTTTTTGGTGCCTCTTCATACTTTTGTAGCCATTTTATGGGTCTATATGGGACATTGACACAACGTACAGTACAATAACTCCCAGACTATAGATATGAACGGTCTTCCACTTCAATTTCTTAATAAAGACGTAACTTTTATGTACCAAAGTTGAATATTTTGGACATCACTGCCGCAAATCATTCTGAATGAAAACATAAACAGTCAATTCCGGTTCACACAAAAAGCGGGTAAAGTTTTCGTAATGTCCGAAGCGGCTATGAATAAGAGTGGTCGAAATTATGGTATTGTATTTCTTCTGAACGGGTCGGTAATAGGCATAAATATTGATATCAGGAATCTATTGCTGGCGGGCACATTGTCTGAACACCTGCCGGCCGCGTATCGCCGCTGTGAGCAATATCCGCGGGCAACCCCGCATAAATATCCATGATGTTTCAATTTATATTCATGATATTAGTAAGTCAGACGGAATGTACGTCACATTTGATTCCCTTTGTTGTCGGAATAAATATGGGAGGATGAAAGTACCCGTGCACCTTTGTGTGAGACTGTACCGGGTACCCGTATGTCCTAGGTTCCGATCCTCGTGTCATGGTTATGAACTCCATATTTTAGAGATTTGTTTTTGCGCTTTTGGAGTTAAGGTTGCACACGCTCCTGGCTTTAGCTATTATTTTTGTGGAAGAATTTTAGATTTTACATTCTGGAATAAAATTGTTTGACTATTAAGTAAAGATATATTACAATGATGGAGTTGGCATTTTCAGTGCTTTATGAATAAGTTGTAATAACTATGGCGTTTTAAAACATTATTGTTTCATTCTTATTCCAGAGTGAGAAAGAGATGGAGCTAGACGACCTGTATAGCTCCGTCTCTTTCCTACTCTGCGTTAAGAATACAATAAATAATACTAGAAAAACAATAATGTTTTATGACGTGATGGTATGCCACCTGATCAAAAAAATAATCGCAATGACGGGTACAAAAAGTTCCTCAACTTCGTTAAGGGTACTTTAACACCCATTACGTACATTTCAATCTTACAAAACTATCGGCTTCCACCACCATAGCACTAGCTCCCTTCCTCAACAACTGAACACCCACAGCAAGCGCCGCTGCGACCCATTAGGAAGCCAAACAGCATTATTCATAGGTCCAAAGTTAATTAAAGCCAGGTTCAGCTGAAACGGAGCAACGTCGTGTGAAACTAAATGTTATTAGTAAGTTCTAAACATTTCTAATGCCTCGGGAATAGCGGCCGTCATGTAGCGCATGAGTTAGTGCCGCTATCGAGAACAAACCGTTCGTTGGTGACTTCTAGTACAGCTTATCTTGGTATCAGTGTTCACTTCTACGGTAAGATTAATTATAACATACCTTAAAATCACGCCTGTTATCCAAGAAAGAATAGGCAGAGGTACCTGACAGTGCAACCACATTTCGCAAGTTGTGTTTAAGTCTAATGTAATAGCCGTACGCTTATTGCCATCAACCGGGCTCAAATCCAGCCTCCGTAGCTGCTACTGAGAAATTACTGATCGAAAGAACCATTGACACTGCCCAACCTGGGAATGAACGATACCTCATGGTAAGCAGTCGCTCTGAATGTACCGAACTGAAATACTTATGAACTGAATTCCATCCAGTTTTTCTTTAGTACCTCTTATCGGATACTTTTCAACTAGAAGTGGCAACAAGTGATAAGCGGTAACCTGCTACCTGTAACAGACGTAGATCACGTCCAGGTGTAGCCGACGTGTTATTGCACAGCACATTGCACCTGTCAACGAGATATCTTATTACCCTGAATAGCTTCCAGCATGCGTCCAATCGATAGTTCTTAGTGAACTAGAAGCTTCTATGTATCTAAACTTCTACGCATACAAATATTATACGGTAAGTATAATATAATATACGGTAATCTGCAAGAATTTTTGAGATTTTTTTTTGTTAATTCGCTTTTTTTAGGGTTCCGTACCCAAAGGGTCAAACGGGACCCTATTACTGAGACTTCGCTGTCCGTCCGTCCGTCTGTCACCAGGCTGTATCTCATGAACCGTGATAGTTAGCCAGTTCAAACTTGTCGCAACAATTACTAAAAACAGAATAAAATAAATATTTATGGGAGCTCCCATACAAAAAAGTATTTTTTTTGCTCGTCTTTATAAATAATGGTACCCTTCGCGCGCGAGTCCGGCTCGTACTTGGCCGGTTCTTCAAAAAATCTTTCACTTATAAAAGCTACTGTATTACCTAGTGCCATAAGATAATTATGTTTATTTGATGCACAAATTTGTTGCAGAAGTTCCCATCTTTATATGACGAGTGTACACTCCTCACGATACGATCTCATTTTTTTTTTCTGGCATCTGCTCAGTACTTATTTACTAAAGTTATATTTTGAAGCAGAAGTTCTGTGGGGTTCCATTTACGAGCACTTCAGTGTAAACCTGTGTTCTAGGAAGTGGAACGGCTAGCAAAGTGAATTTCATTGTACCAAGCTTTAGCTCTAAATACCAGAAGCCGTCTGGGATGGCAGACCACGTCTACGACTAAACTGGAAAAGAGGTCATTCCGGAAATACTCGTTATTTTTTAAATTATAACATAAAATCACGCCCGTGTAATCCCCGAAGGGTGAGGCAGAGGTGTCCCTAATAGTACAACTACATTTCGCTTATTATGTTTTTTAAGTCCTATGTAATAAGGGGCGAGCGTATTGTTCAATCGGGCAGAAATCCAGAGTCCGTGGCTGTAACTGAGGAATTTCTGATGGAACAACCCAATAACACGTTGCCCGATCCGGGAACCGAACCCAGGACCAGGACCACAGCGCGATTGCGACGAACGAGGCCATCAATGTGTTAGTATTAAACAACATGTGTTTCGTCTTTAAAGTAATAGACGTATTTAAGTTTTATTACTTTAAAGTATTGAAGATTATACATGGAAAACACCAACAAATATCACACAGAAATGACACTTGCGTAAGGTTTCATTTTGAGATGCTACATGAACTTACAAACGAATTCTTTAAGTTTCAACCTGTTGCTAATATGTTTCTAATCACTGAACTGGCAAAATGTGGGTGTACTATTTGGTACACCTCTGCCTAGCCCTTTGGGGATTACAGGTGTGATGTCATGATTACAATAAATAATGTTGCCCATTTACAACAATGTCATTCATTGTAAGTACATTGATGTACATTGTAAGTATTCTCTGGACGACAGAATTGTTAGTGCCAGATTTCGATTTACAGTAGACATAAATATCGTTTCTCAAATCTATTTAAAAAAGAATTTTTGAGAAGTATAAATATTAATTCATTTCATCAGTATCAGCCTATAATGTTCCCACTGCTGGGACACAGGTCTCCACTCTATGTGAGGGAGTGGGCTGTACTCCACCACACGGGCCCAGTGCGGGTTGGTAGAAGTCACATGTCTTCGAATCTTAATTTTTTTTGTTCTAGGTCATGCCGGTTTCCTCATGGTGGAAAACATCGTCACTTCACCGTTTTTGAGGGCAGCGGTAATGAAATAAATTACACAAAGTAATACGCTTGCCTGGGTTCGAACCCACGGCTTACTGCTCGTAAGTCGGGGCTGCCACCACTGGGCCACCGCTGCTCTCCTAATATAATAATGCATCGCTGTTTAATCAGCGCCATGCCAAAAAGTCTAAATGCAATCCTCATACATAATCTAAAGGCTATCTGCGCAGTGTATCGTGGCATGTCATTATTCCTTTATTCGCTCTGATATACTGATGTTTTATGCAATTTTTGTTCCCAATCCGAATAAATATTTTAAACCTATCCAGTTCATGCATATGATGCGAGCGGCTCTAGTATAATCCGCGAGTAAAAATATTTTTATCTCTGTTACTTTCCTGCTATTGGTGCTGAGTTCGTAAAACACATACTGAACTATAATTCTTGTTTTATAAGCACGTACAAATTAGACAGTCTGAACTTTCTAACACATTTTGTAGAATAGTCTGTTATTTATTATTTGAACCAAACGGCTCTATAATAGTTTCTCGTACATTTTTTTTTTTAAACTTCATGTACAAAGTGTGGTACATAGGCCGACTTAATGCCATAAAACATCCTCTATCAGTCAACCTTTGGGTCAAATATGACAGTATTGTGATAGAATACAAAAAGAAATATACCATTTTGTTATCATACATTGATGTAGGTACTTACATAAATACAAAGATAGATTTTCGAGAAGAATTGTTTCAAGATCTATTTAGACATTATTTCCACAATCGGTATCGTCTCGAAGCAGGTGTTAACTGAACTCTGTCCGTCTGCCAGCTTCGTCCGATTAGATTATTGTAGAAGCACTCAGGAGAAGACTAATAATAGACGCACGTGTAGGAAGTGGCTTCGGACATTTAGAGAAAAGTATACCTATATACTCAAAGGCAAGTCAGACTCATCATAAGTTAACCTATACTTAATTAGACTATTATTTTCTAAACAAACCAGCAAGGAGAATTCCTATCTCCGGTGAAGGTTGGGCTAAAACTTGAACAAATGGACCACTTTTTAATTTAAACATACTCAACTTTGGTTCTTTTTCCTTCTTGTTCTTGGTAACTTGAAGTTGCAAGAAAAACAACCGAAAAATTAGTATATGGACACTCGTTTGAAAGTTTATATCTATTAGAATAAGGTTTTCAAATACTGTGTTATTTTCAATAAGCGTAAAAAAAATCGATACATCAACAGAGGCGACCGATTTTGTGAGTGAAGATCATTACGATTTTTCGTAGACCCACGCCTACGAAAACCGTAGCGCATTGTCTTTCACAGCAAGCAATATAAAGCTACACATTTTTCTGAACCATTGAAAATGCTACGCAAATAACGAATGCCCAAATACATGGACATGCACACATTCCACATACCTACGTCAACTCGTTGCCAAACTACGCCTGCAATAAAGGCTTATGGAATTGTGAAACTGATAAAATATACATATCGGCGAGTAGTCGTATCTTCCGGAAGTGGCCGTGGTGGGCAGATAAATTGAATCATTGATGGGATGTCCTCGTGCCGACCGGAAGTTTCGCCGGCACCCGTCAATGTAAGTTCCGGCCCGTTTCAGATTGACGCGCCCAATTTAGTCTAAATTTGTAACTAATCCATCCAGCCCCTGATCAGTTGACGTTAATTACATTCCAAGCAGGCTGAAGTGGGAGTGCCTGTCTAACTATCGAAGACGAGCTGACATTGTGGGTTATGTTCAATAATTACTTCAGGAACTTTGGCTATATGGAGAGAAATAACTTCAATGTATGTAGGATGTGATGATGTGGGTATAAAATAGTATAAACCACTGATAATAGGGCACTAGTGTGGTATATCCCGTAGGTACAGTATTATCAGACGTAATTGGCTCCAATCATACAAATGCCGTATTAATTGTGACTGGATGGGCGCAGCCGGCCCATCGGCGATGCCGCAGTAACCAGTTTCCGCATTCGATGTCGCAGTATAGCTCATAGCATATTCCGGATCGTCATCAAAATGTGCCAGCAGCTCATAAACGCACGACTTAGTGGAGCGGAACTGAAGTGTTTAGTGTTAGCAATAAACCGTAGATCGCGGCGCTTTATAACAAAAAAGCGAGGTCTAACGGACATTACTGAACAGTACATTTGGTCCGCATCGTCGCTCCCGCTCAAACGAACCCCGAGAGCCGTCCTTCAGCGCTCAACACCTTTGTGCTCTAAGGAACTTCTGGTCTGTTGAACCGTTATTCGTAAAAGACTAATGATGTCCCATTTTCAGGTGTTTTTTTCTATTTGCTCAAAATAAAGACTTTTATACCGTTTTGCTGATACTTTTTGGAGAACTTAAGAAACTTTTATGCGTCGACAGCTTTTTTGTTGTATTTTAATGACATTTTGATGTGGCTGTAAATGTCTGAGTTCATAAATCGGCAAAATTTGACACCAGCCCAGGGAACAAAAAATTTATCACCGATGTGAAATATTATTGCTGCACTGAATATGTCCCTTAACTGACGTTAATTTATTAATGGCGCTATTGACCAATGCGACCAAATATTGTTATTTATTCATCACATTTTCATTATCAAAGAGTTAAATATCATTTGTTGAACTTGAGTCACCTTTATACGCCACTACAAAGTTATATAATAATTTGGGTTGTTCGTTGTTTCATAGCTTATTGTTTCATCGAATTTCATTAAACATAAATTGTTTCTCATATTATCATTTCATAGAATAATCAATACGCAGAATACTTACTTTGAAGAAATTTAAATCATCGATTTTTGACGAGAACGTGGAAGATGACGACAGTAAAATTAAGGCAAAATGTAACGAAATATTCACATGAATTTTGGAGTTGTCATGAATTAAATACCATGAAAATACCAAGAACACAAAATGCTGCTGAAGGTTTCGAAAAACTTACCTGCTTATCAAGGAACTAAATAAAGAAACAATAGCAAACACGACCGAAATTGAAAAAAATAATATATGGTAGCCCACACTACCAAAAATATGAAAGTACTCAGAAAAAGATGATCGTATTGATCGGATTCTACGGCATATACAAGATAATTCAGAAATTAAATTGTAATTTACTGTTCGAAATAAAGGCTTAAAAAGTGAAATGTGTGGCAATTATTATTAATACACACTTGCAGCAAAAAAATTAAACACTTTAAGTATTTTATTATTTAATTGTATATTTCCCAAACGCTTCATTAATAACGCATAAAAACTATTTATAAGAGATTGATTGATTTATAAAATTATGCATAACATAACGTCTATTTTTACATTTGCGATGAAATAAAATACCTTGAAAAAATACATCGAACATACAATATTTGTTAAAAAATAATTCTACTGTTTGATAAGTTTGATAAATAAAAAAATATGATTATAAAATTCATAGAATTGTGTTACTGTAAAATATGTTTCATTTAAGTTATTTACTTAAATGAAACATATTTTACAGTAGTTGAAACAATAATATTCCTACTGGCGAAATGTTGGTGTATAGGTCCACTCCTCCACTGCCTAAGGCTTCGTGGTCTATAGTCGTTTGTTATATTATATGAAGAGATGTCCTTTTAACCAAAATGACTTTGCAGCATATATTTTAAACGACAACATTGGTTTTGATAGTCGTGAGTTCGTGACCCTAATTACTGCTCCCACATTTACATGCATAAATGTGCGTTAGGCTCTTGTTACGGCGGCGACGGTTATGTCCATTGTGAAAGTTATGACACAGCGTTGCGCGTTGCGTCATATTATATTTGTGCAATTTTCATTTATTTAGTGCCTTTGCTCTTGAATGTGTTTGACTCTATAAATTCAAAAGGTAAAAAAAATCGTATCCCTTTTCAACACACATGACACACACACATCACACGATAAAGTGTAAGACATTTAGTACAGGTATGTAGAAAGATATTGAACATAATACATTACGTTCAAATTTCTACCACTTGCCACTAGTAATTTATAAATACTTATGTATATGGAACAAGCTAACCAATAATTAAATTTAATATAACTTAGGGTTTCCTTAGACCTCCCGTCTTTAATTACGCTAAATACTAACATTGACAACGTCATTTTACGATAGTTCTAGTAGAAAACAGCTATTAACTGAGTATCCGCCTCTGGCTATATGTTGTCTACTCCATAAAGAATATTTTTAACGAGAAAGTAATCTTAATAAGCTCAGTGCTGGTATCGATTTGCATTTTCAATTTAATGCCTGCGTCTAACGCTCCAGCGCATAATCAAATATTTGTTCTATTCCAGTAGTTAGAAGGGACATAGTCGTGTGCTTGTTCTTTCCGAAGTTATGGCGTATTTCTTACTTTCATCGGTATATTAATCGAGTTAGTCAGCCGTAATAGGGGTGTATCGGTGTTTACTAACCGGGGCGGGCTTAATGAGCGGCTTGTTGCAGTTTGACAGAGTGATTTAATATCGCGGCGTGATCGTTTCAGTAAATCGGGATTAGTTTGGGGTGAGTCCGAAGCGTGAATTATTGCGGAGAATATGCCGCGTTGTCGGTACCGAAAGTATATTTTGCGCCAATATCATGAGAGTACAATCAGCTACGTCAATAGCTTGTGCTCTCTTCTCACCCGCGATGTTCAAATATAGACTCAGCTTCTTAGTGTTAAAATTGCTTTTAGACTGAGCAGCTAAGGCAAATTATACAATTGGAGTGGTTGACCGTATTCCTACAAATATTTATCGCCGTTCATAAAGTTCCGTAATTGTATTCCTAAGTAAAACTTGAGCAAATCTGCGATTTGTAATCTGTTTGCTTTAACATCTTTCGATTAGAGAATGACTTCATTATGATAACAAAATGTGAATGAATTACCATTGAACTTTATAATGTCCGTTCACATCTGTCAGTGAAATAAAGTTCCGAAGCTGAGCACGAATATTTGAGGTGGTGTACCACACACGGTAAGTGGTTCACAAGCACATCAATTACACGAGTACGAGTGTACGGCGTACGGGTGGTAGATCGGCGGAACAAAAGCATGCCAACAACTCGCTCGAGCCCCGCGGTTCCATACGGCCGTACGAGGGCCGCATGCAGTTATTAACACAAACAAAGCTGCATGTGTGGGAAGATGTGCATTGTGCGTACTTTTTTTATTCTTTCGACAATGGCCTCGGTTTGTTATTATTGCATTACCATGATGTTTTCGTTGATATGCTTGTGTAAACACCTTTGTTTCGATACGCCAATGATTCTGTGTTCGGTGAAATTGGATAGCTATCTTTAGATGCTCTGTAAGAGCGTATATTAGCGAAATAGTCAGCAGTAAAGATTATAAAACAGTTATAAAAATTATACGTTTAAAATATTTACATAAATTATCGGGTCTTGCTGGGGTACAGCGTTTCACCATTAGTGTTGTAGTTTGTTGCGGCGCAGATAACATTCCCGTTTTGCTGTTTCTGTATCAACGTAGGTATACTGCAATTATACCTCAAAGATTTGTAAGCATCGACTACAGATGTGGTACACGTTATGAACGGGGAAATTCTGGCGAAAGATGCTTCGGTGTACGAAACACGTCGTAGGAAAACAATTAGATAATTGTTCTAACTTAACATGTACCCTTTACGATATTATCTGTTACGAGCTCTCATACAATTAGACCTCTTTTAGTTGTATTTTTCTCTCACATAGTATGAATATCTCACATGATATTCGCTTTTGACCTACCTAAAAACTTTTCAAGTGATCTCCCACAAAAATTACATTTTTTTTATGCATTATTAATGTATTATTTATGGTTTTAATTCTTCGCTTATGCGATCATCATCGCCTATATCTTGCACCATTCTCTCGGTTCGCGGCGCCACATCCCGTTCGCCCACGCGTATACGCATCGCGATCGCAGGCTTTCACAACCACGCTTGCGTACCGCGGACTCCGGACTCCAGCGACCGACGAGTTATGCACAACACTATCTAGCTCACTCCAGGCGGATTTATTTGCCTTCGACTGCCTTCCAGAACATACTAGTCATTTGGCACTCTGGAAATGCTGTAGCCATCGTCCGCTTCGACTTAGTGGTGATTGTTCTGGTTACATGGCTTAGTTTTTAAATGTTCCATGTAAGTTAGTGTTGTAATTTTAGTTTTAAGACTAGACACTAACGTGCTTATAGGTATGCCTTCGTATGAAGATAAAATTTTACAACCAATGATGACAATTACAATTACTCACAACAGCGTGTATATTTGGATAACCTTTATGGAAAGTTAAGGACACTTTATAAATGCCCCACTCAAGTGATTGTAATAAATCGATGGCTCAATTAAGATCCAATTAAGTATTTACGATCGCAGTGAGTGAGTACAGAGGCTTCCCTTATTCCATGGCGGGAGGCTGCGTGAGACAGGCTTCAGTCAGCGCCGGCCAGCACCGCGTGCGCACGCGTTTCTCGCACGCACCGATCGGTTCTACTCTCTTGTTTGTTTACCAACAACCCGATCGAGCGACCGTGAGAAACACTCGATATACTGCCGTACTCATTATGCTCATGTTTCCAATAAATGACTTTTATTTCTCGCATAAAAAACTGATCCTATCAAGGTTTTAAATATTCCATTTGATGACTTTCTGTTAGTGAGATGTCAACGCCTCGACTCTTTAATAAGTTGTCGCCGCCACTTTATTCGCTTCTGTGGACATAAATAATGTGCATAATGTGACAGATACATTTGTTGCGACCGCATTCAGCAGAGTCAACCAACGATTGTGCGCCATGAAGCCCTCGATGGTTATTGTTTATGTTATCGCGATGGCGATCGTCGTCGGTGGCGAGATCAGAATCCGCGGCAAAGTAAGGAAGAGATACCCGTCGCACCGGCGGCACCGCGCCGTCCTGCCGCCCTGTGACTTCAATGAGACGATTATCAATGATGAGTGGTCCTTGATGGAAGCGATAGGGAAATCGAAATATATTTTTACTGGCAAAGTTCTGAATGTGAAGAAGTTCCGATCAGAGGACGAGTCTTCGAGGAAGAAGTCCAATTTGTACACAGTGTATTTGAGGAGATTATTGAAGGGGGATATGAGTGAATTAAGGACGTTTGTGAAGTTGGAAGGATCGCGGGAGAATTTAAGTGGTTCGACGTTGATGGTGGAGCGTCCTCGAGCGCGGGAGTCCTGTGCGCCTGCGCCACGGCCGCGCCTCTCCGCGATCTTCCTCAGCGACGGGACGTACGCAGACAAGGGCAGAGGACCCACTCCTAGACTGCGGATCCTGACCGACCCCGTGCCGCTGACCCTTTATCATTTGGATAGAGTCAATGCTGCTGTAAAAGGTTAGTTAATCAATCAATATAATCATCTGAATCGAGGATACTTACTTTAAACTATGCAGTTGTTATTTTTTCTTAGATGTTGACTAAATACCAAAAGATGCCATCACTGGATATTTAAATTCATATCTATATACAATAAATAATATAAGTAAAACTAATCCAAGCAAAGTAATGCAAAGCAATCGGTTTAACTTCACACAGCTTACAATAACGTGTGGGTGTTGCATCCATAGCGTACATAACATCGGGAACGTATTAAAAGTCGATTTTGATCGACATCTTGACAACTGTTCGTTAACTTAATGGAGTGAATGCGATCGGAACGTTTGCTCGGCCGCCGGCCGCCCGGGCTGAACGTAAACATAGACGATCAATCAATGTATACCGCACCAGAATATTGTTAACACAAACGTATTCTAATTAACTAAGCAAACACTCCAAATGCCAATGGTAATTGTAAAATAACATCGGTTTGATAACAGCGTAATACCACCTCAAACAAATACCTAGGTACGTAGATCACAACGCAATTTATTCATCTGTTCTTAACATTTTAAAACAGATTTGTGAATCTATAATTTCTTACTCAACGTTGATGAAATACTACAAATTCTTCTTCTGTTCATTACTCCAACATCTTTTATACCTTTTATAAAAGCGGGTTGCCCAACAAGAAAGAATGTAAATAATATTACGCTGAGATGGTCTTTAATTGAATTCGCTGTGGGTCACGAATAGACTTTATTCCGAATCAAAAGCTCTGCAATAAATTTTATTGCGAAAGCCATTTTAACCTAAAAATTCCAAGAAAATCCAATTTAAGCCTCGCATAATCCGGCGATGAGATGAATATCGCGGGGTGTCGTCCGCCATCGTGCCCGCACTGCCTCTCGCCCGCACAGCCGCGCTCTCGCGGGGATGTGAATCGCACGCCCTATCTGACACTTCATCGTATAGCCGCTGACACGTGACTCTTTGTTGCTGTGTATCACTTCAGCCTCGGCTTAGTTAGCGACTGCGACGTCGCCTGCGACCGAACGATCCGTATCACACCAGAGGCCGCACGATCCGTGGGAATCCTTACTGATAAACTAGAAACGAGACCCACAGACGGACATGATTTAATCTCCTTCATTAGGCATTTAAGGGCTCGCATGCCAAAGAAGCTCGCGTGAGTCCAACTATACCTTCGACAGTGGAGATTTTTTAATGATAGTACACTACATTATGATCACTGAGGCAATGTGTTAAGGAACGCCATCGCATCGATACGTCGATGCTTCACCGGGCAGTTTCATATCTAAAACTATCATCGCAGGAGGCGTTATAGACTGTGGAGAAAGTAATGACTGAGTATATTCGTCACGATAGCTATGTACCACACACGAAGCGAACATCTGATTGCATACTGCGCGCCTGTAATGACTATAAAATTAAAATATCTTACGCTTGTAATCTGTCGGGAATATTCAATTATCATCCAGTTATGGACACGGCTACTTAATACTCTATTAGAAGGAAGATATTGATCCAACGGACCGTCAATTGTGTTTAACGAAATCAAGTACGACTGATTAAACTTCCGAACATTTGTTTGTGTTCCTGCGCCCACTTACGATACAAGTATGTTTGACAAGAATGGTAATTTTCAATCATCAGAAAGAGATGATGACGTGATTTGTGAACAAGTTATCTACATAAATGTTTTTGTGTAGCTATAAAACAAACAGGTAAACAGACTAGTCTGTGAAAAATGTTACAAAATATAAAGTGCGACGTTGAAGATTCGTCAAGAAAGCGAGCGGGCCGACTCGCCCGCCCACGCTCGTACCACTTTCCAAATTCCTCGTGTAAGCGCTTGCAATCATCTATGTACGTGCGACGACGACTAACAACATTTTTTAAATCTCGTTTACAGTTCCACTGCATAGATTTCCTCCCCGCCATAATGATATAAAATTCTGCATGTCTTGACTTAAATATTTATGTACTATTTTTGTAACAGCTACTTAACGTGGCGTCGTTAACCTAAATGAGTCGGATTTTCTACATACCCAACAAATGAAATTCATTAGAGAGCAATGTACAATGTACACTGTACAATATACTTTTCAGCAGTGCCTTATTATGTTACCAAAAATATTAAGAAAACACTAAACATATACTAAAAATCTTAAAACTTCGTTTCGCTTCAATTATATTATATCCGAGCACATTTGTTGTTAAAATTTTTAGTATGCAGCATGAAACACAGGGAAAGTTTCTCTGCTAGTTCACCCCCGAATTTGTACATGAATATTCAGGGGCGCAGGCGGGCACTCCGGCCGCGGCGGCAGGCGCGCTGCGGCGCATTCGGCAATAACTGTTAACTCGTGCCACGTATTGCTCTATCCTATCTGTTATCTGGAACCACGAGTCTATCGCTGACGCACACTTTCAAATAGGTATTCAAATTCTTTTGGTGTCAAATTGCTTTACTAACGGTAACCACTACCAAAAGGGAAAGCTTTTTGCTAACACGGCTCTATTACAGGAATTAGACCCACACTTCTACTTTCCATTTTAAACCATAATGCCAATTAGCACGGCCTATACTAATTACCTACCGACTCGAGTCGTAGTTTAACGTAACGTAAGTGTATGTTTGTTTACGTTGTCGAAGGTTGTATCGAATTGCGAGGTCTCCCAGTCCGCGCGCGAGGCTGCGCTAGCGCACGCGTCTCGGTGGCGCCACGTCGAGCTTGCGCAACTTTGTGTCTCTTTAGTTTACGATCACATCTAAAGTTTTAACGTTTAAGCCGCTGAAATGGCTCCGATATACATATGACATCGAACTAAACAACGAAATAACAATCAAAATGAAGCTAACGGTTTTAGTGTTATTGCTTTTCTGCTTCACCATAATTCATGCCCATTTCCGTATAAGGGGTGAAGTGAGGAAACGGGATACGGTTTACCGCAAGAAAGACATAAACGGCTCCAAATGTGTTTTAAACGAGACGATAACTAATGACTACGAGATTCTGTCGTCAGCCGTGTCTGAATCTAAATACATTTTCACCGCCAGAGTCCTGAGCGTGAGGAAGATAAAGCGCGGCACCAAGCCCACCGCAAAAGTATTTATGTTTTACAAACTGTACATCCGCCTGGTCATCAAGGGGAACATCGACGATTTGAAGAGTCACGTGGTTTCAGGAGACGAGCGCACTCTGAATGGGGCGATAGTGTTTGTCGACTGGCTTCGGACGAACAAGTGTGCTTACAAACTGTATAGACATTCGTCGGGAATATTTTTGAGTGACGGATTTTTCGAAGACTTGAGCAACGGAGACAAGCCTCGGCTGCGGCTGTTGAACGAGCCTCTTCCACTGTCACTTTATGATTTGGATAGAGTGAATGCCGCGTTGAAAGGTAAATGTTTACTGTGTTCTAAGGTGTCGGCGCTTGTGACCACTACGTATGTACACAATTTATAATCTTTATGTGCTTTTATTGTTCCCTTGCGTGCACTTACACTTTATACTACTTCCCTGTGGTTTTATATCTATGGGACTTTGTGTTAGCTTTTACGTCAAGCCCAGTTCTGAGAATATTTGATGGCCCGTTAAAAATGTATCCGAAGTTTTATTCTGGTAAAATGAAACGAGTAGCCGATAGTTATTTTTATTAAAAGCTGGTAAAAGCTTTTACATTTATGCATAACATCGTGGCAACTGTCTCGCTCATGATTAACGCTGACGGTAGATAGCGAAAATAAAATTGTGTATTTAACAAACTGAGGAAACAAAAGGCTGACAGATACTTTTGAAAATGTTTGACAGCGCAGTTTTTATCGGACTTAAACAATCGGGCACATATCATACGGTTGTTTGTTGACGTGTGCGCGCATAAAATATTGGCTTTTCTCGGATTACACGTTAGTCTAAACGTCGAATTTCGTTTTTTTTTTGTTACTTTCCTTCCTTAACGAACTGCGCTTTAGTTTATTACGTCATGGTGTATACAAGTGTATTCTACTGAGTATGGTAATTTGCGGCACAGTTCCACCTCTACGTCTGAGTCAGTATCTGTGCAAGGTTGAGTGTCAGTGCCATTAAACGCCTACTTTGTTTTAGTATATCAGATTTGACGTAGTATTACTCAGGGGTACCTATTGCCTAAATCTTTGTCATCAGTAAAACTTACTCATCAAAGTGACAAATGTGTTGAAATGAGATGCACAGCCATTTGTAGGTATTATAAAGTTGACTTATCTAAACATTTTTACAGTTTCCGTTTTCTTTTGAGAACTTTCATAGACATTTCAACTGAGCAATGAAACATGTCATTTTCAGTTTAGCTATTCATCCCATAATCGAACAACTAAATTCAAAATTTAACGTATGGTATTTAGATGATGGAACGCTAGGAGGTGATGTTGACACCGTTTTGCATGACCTTCAACTCCTTAAACAAAAATTTAAATCTATTGGCCTGGACCTTAACCCCTCAAAGTGCGAAATTTACCTCTCTGACATGACTAACAGACAATCGACTATTGATAAATTTAATGCAATAGCCCCACAAATCAAAATTTTAGAAAAAAGTTCCCTGCACCTCCTAGGTTCACCTGTTTTAGAAGAAAGTTTTTCATCTTTCATCGAAGAGAAAATCAAACATTTTACTGATATTTCGGATAGACTCTCCAAAATTAACCTACATTCGGCTTTCACCCTTATCAGATATTGCTGTTTTGGTCCAAATTTTATGTATTTTCTCCGTTCTTCGCCTCTTTGGACGAAACCAGAACTTTTGGACAAAATTGACCAAATTATTCGCAACACATTAACATCCATTCTTAATGTGGCCCTGGACGACCGAGCGTGGCTGCAAGCTACCCTACCAATTCGTTTTGGTGGCCTCGGCGTCCGCAAAATTTCTAGTGTAAGCTTACCGGCGTTCCTGTCGTCTGTCCACAGCACTGAAAAGCTAACCAGGAAGATTTTAACTCTCTCCCTGGTTGATTCGGAAGTGCCGTGCTTGGCGGACACAGAGGACGCCTGGAAAGTGGCTTGCCCGGATACGGATCGGCCCGAGAACCCATTTTCCCAGAGACAGTGGGATGAGCCGCTCTGCAGGTTGGTACGGAATAAACTTATTAATACGTCTACCAATACTGCTGAGCGTGCCCGCCTGCTGGCTGTGGGTGAGTGGGAGTCGGGTCTCTGGCTTCAGGCACTACCGTCACCTAACATAGGCACTATGCTAGGTGACACAACATTCCGGCTCGCTACATGTCTGCGATTGGGCGCTCCTTGCGGGGCTCCACATCGCTGTCGATGTGGTGAAGCAGTCGACGGCCTCGGACACCATGGCCTTTCCTGCAGTAAGAGTGCAGGTTGGATAGCGCGGCACGCTAGTATTAATGATCTTATTCGTCGTGCTCTAGCCACCGCCGGGGTGCCAGCTGTCTTAGAACCCAATGGCTTGGCACGCGTCGATGGGAAGAGACCAGATGGCATGACCATAATGCCATGGAAGTTGGGTAGGCCTTTGGTGTGGGATGCGACTTGCGTCGACACCCTTGCGCCATCCCATCTTTCTAGCACGGTGAGCTGCGCTGGGGCTGCTGCTGCAGGTGCTGAAAACCTTAAACGGCGCAAATACAATAACTTAATTGGTAATTATGTGTTTGAGCCGTTTGGGGTTGAAACACTAGGGCCATGGGGCCCGAGTGCCCACCTTCTGTATCGAGATATCGCTAAACGGTTGGTCGACTCTTCACGTGACCAGAAGGCTGGCCTTTTTTTTGCCCAAAGAATCAGCATTGCCATCTAACGTGGCAATGCGGCCAGCGTTCTGGGCACTTTTCCTGTTGACAGCGATGTGGACGAATTTTTTGACGCCCTGTAATTTTGATATTTGTACATATTTTATTATTATTTTAGATATATTTGTAGTTTGTAAATAATGTAAATATGTAATGATAAAGAAATTAAAAAATGAAACATAATATTAGAAATCCTACTATCCTATACTAATAATAATATTATAAATGCCAAAAGTTTGAGGATGTATAGATAGAAGTTTGTTATTCTTTTACGCAAAAACTACTGAATAGATCTGGATGAAATTTGGCACAGGGATAGATAACAGTCTGGAATAGCACGTAGGACCGTGGGACAATTACCGAACCAAACGCGGGCGAAGCCGCGGCCACAAGCCATTTCAAAATGAACTTTAACGACGTTAAAAATAAAATCACGCGGTCCCTTCGAGGCGCGGTCGGACAAAAGTAAAAATATTTAATGGTACATTTGCAGTGTCATTATTACGGTCTCATGCGAGGCCGGGGCTCGGAACGCACTACACCATGCAATTTACTCATCGAAGGACGAAGCTATAATGTATTATGGACTATTAGGTACCATTACATGTCCACCTACGTCTGAACGTGAACAGTACCTAAAAGGGGGCGGTAAGAGTACTTATACATATATCGAATTGGCAGTGTATGTGTGTATTTGTTTGTTTGAGTAGAATGCCAAAATTAATTCAAAATGAATTTAATTTGTGATAGTTTTCTTATAAGGTTTCTAATTGAATGACTCTTAAATAAAGAACATTTAATGTTATCGCAGATATCATCAACATCATTCTCCAGCCCTTATCCCAATTTATTTGGGATCACTCACCTCCTTTCTGGTACGTGCTGTCCTTCCCCAGCGACGCCCTAAGCCAAAGGTCGTACCCCACAGGGGGTGCCCATAGCGTGTAATCGCTTAGTTTGTAAGTAGTTTTTATTCCCTGGCTCAGGCCTTATACTCAAGGCACCCAGAAGATATTTCGGTTATGCAGACGACAACCACCAGGTCAAACTGCGAGACGCCATTCACAAAAAAAAAACTCCTTTCTGGCCATATCATTCTTCACTCAGTCCATCCTCCGAAACGGATGAACCGATTTGTATGAAATTTTGTGTGCATATCAGGTAGGTCTGAGAATCGGCCAACATTTATTTTTTATACCCCTAAAACCCATCAAAATTTCCACGCGAACGAAGTCGCGGGCAACAGCTAGTGATTTTATACATTTGTATGCTGCATCGGTGTAATTAGGGTACGTATCGTATTGCTTAGCACATGGGATTTGAACCTACGGATGATTTAAGTTGTTAGTCGATTTGCGAAAAAAACTGTTTCCTTGTTTGCACATTTGAGTGGGCTGTATGTACATTGATGTTTAATATACTGCAAGACAATACGAACTATATGGGGTGTAGGTAAGGGAAACCGACTCGAAAACGCTTACCACTTACGGTAATTCGACCCCACATGGAAATTTTTAACCGGTATTTTTTTTAAATACAGCCGTTCCATACATTTTGACCGTGTATGTATTACACTTTTGTTGGAAACAGCTGATTGAGAATGAAGGAGAATTGTCGATGAAAAATGTATTTATATGTGGGGTGTTCAGGATTATGTACCTACTAAGTACGTGGTAAGCGTTGCGTTATACATGTTATAGTAATACAGTATGTACTTAATATGCGACATTTACCAATATAAGGCCGAATGTAAGAAAAGACATATGAGAATAAGAATAATGTTCGGTGCAATATTTGCAACCGAACAGCTCAGCACTTTTGCCTCCACGCATTTCCATAAATGCATGTATCGCAAGTACTGCCGAGTTAGTGCGTGTCCGGATACCAATCGCGTAACTCAACCAAACCATATCAAACCATCTTAGTGCTAATTTAGCTTAGATTTACCATTTTATAACCAGTCTCAATATAAACTTTAAACCATATAATTTCGTATAATTTAACCAGTGGTCACAAATCAACAACCAAATCATAACCAATCAACCAAATATCAACCAACCCAGGATTTAGGGCTAAACCAAGCAAGCGCTAAATTCTACATGGTCCTTCGAGCATTAAGGGCCTCGGTTCGCGAAGTACAGTGAAGTGTTTGTGCGCCGGGACCTTGTAACCAGTGTTTTGTGTTTTACCAGTTTGTAGGGAAAGTAGATAGGCAGTGAAATCAATTTGGAAGAAATTGGGCAGCTGTCGCGTAAGGAGAATATAAGGTCAGACCAAACCATTTTACACACTTTATTTTCACTTGTGAATTTAGTTCAGAAAGATGGAGCAGTTAGCAGTCAGCCAAACGGAGATTTACGACTCCTTGGTTAAACTTCTAACTAACATCAAGAAAGACGGAGCTGAGCGAAAAACCATAGATTACTGCAAGCGGAAGTTGGAAATTTTAGAAAATTATTGGAGAGAATATCAGCGCAACCATAGAAAGTGCTGTGAACTTGCCGATTTTAACCATGTGTATTTCACCAAGAATTGTTTTGATAAGGCGGAGGAAGTTTATTCGTCAATCAAACATTTAATTACCAAAACCATGGAGAACTTGTTGTCAAAGCAGCAAGAACCTCACCAGCCGTCGGCAACGGCGGGAACATCGAAGCAAGCAGGGGAACCATCCCATTCACAGGCACCGCAGCAGCAACGTAGGGATACGAGCGGAGACAGTATACTAGAAGGAATGATAAAAAAGCAGACAATCCATTTTAGAGCTTTTATGAGAACAGTAGCTACCATAGAAATCGACCAACTACAGAACAAATGGGAGTTTGACGATGCATTAAAGTCTCTTCAAAGTCGGTGGGCTATTATAGATAGCCATCACTGGGAAATAGAAGGAGTAAACGGGGATGAGGATGTCTGGTACCAAGAGGAATTCAACAGATATGAGAAAATGTATAACGATTTGAAGAAAACCATTAACTCTAAAATGTGGTTTGTATCACATCGCGACAAATCTACTCCACAGATGGATATTCCAACATTCCAAGGCAACTACCACCATTGGACATCGTTTAAAGACCTATTCACAGAAACCATTCATAAAAACCCATCGTTGTCAAGCGCACAAAAAATGCAATTTCTGAAGAGCAAAGTTACAGGAGAAGCCGAGCGCCTCATCCATCATCTTCAGATTAGCTCAGATAATTACGAGGTATGCTGGGAAATACTAAACCACAGATATGGCAACCACAGGCTTATTTTCACGTCTCATGTCAACATATTATTAAACATCCCTAATATGCAGCAGCAATCCATTGGGGTGATCAAAAAACTGCATGACGTTACCAAAGAATGTCTCCACGCAATTCAGAACCTAGGAGTAGATATCACCACCTGGGATCCACTGTTAGTACTTTTGTTAGCACAGAAACTTGACAGTGAGTCATTCGCCGAATACATTGAGTCGGTGAAGAATCCCAGGGCATTACCAGTACTTCAAGAATTCCTAGATTTCTTGGAAAACAAGTTTACCGCCTTAGAAGCATCGCGGCGTAAACAAGAATCATATAACCAAAAGATGACCACCCAACCACAAAACCAAAATTATCAAGCAAACCAGAAGAAATACTATAGTTCAAATAAAAACCAAGAATCATCATACAATATGAAAAACCAAACGAAGTCATTACACGTGTCGCGGTCAATCACCTGCGCATTGTGTAATGCAGACCACGGGTTATGGATGTGTAACCAATTTTTGCAAATGTCCGATGAGCAAAAACTAAAAACTGTCAACCATTTAAATTGTTGCACGAATTGCCTATTCAACCATTTAAATAAACCTTGTTTTTCTAATAAAACATGTCGCAAATGCAACGCTAAACATAATTCATTATTGCATGACGCAATTACAACCAAAAATAGGCAAAACACATCAGCAAAAACAAACCATAAGGCTGCGCACACACTTGCGACATCACGCGTGACCAATGATGAACAAGCAGCAACTTCAACCCATGTGTCTTGGAATGACATGTCCGAGACACTCTTAGCAACGGCCTTAGTGGAAGTTCCAGGATACGATGGCACATACCATACCATGAGGGGATTGATAGACCAGGGTTCTCAAATTTCTTTAATAAGTGAGAAGGCGGCACAAGTCTTAAAAATACGAAGACACTCTTGCAAAGGAACCATATTCGGCGTTGGAGAAAAACAAAACAACTGCAAGGGTGCAATGACCATCCGCATTAAATCGATTTATAGTGAGTTTGCCTTAGAAGGGGAGGTCCTTATAATGAACAACCTAATCAAAAGTTTACCAAATAAATCATTCGTAAAACCAACTTGGCCTCACATACAAAACATTAATTTGGCGGACCCAGAATTTAATACCAGTCGACCAGTGGACCTACTGCTAGGAGCAGATGTATACTGCAAGATTGCTTTAGGCGGCCTTTTGAGGGGCGATGGCGACGATCAACCAATAGCCCAACAAACGCAATTAGGATGGTTGCTTTGTGGGACAATAGCACCACAATACAGGTGTAACGTCGTTCTTCACAATATGGACGATTTACGCAGATTTTGGGAAAATGAAGACATCAACCAGCAGACTGAAATGTCCACCGAAGACGATGAATGTATGCAATATTTTCTATCAACAACAGAGAGACTAGAAAACGGGAGATACCAAGTCCGACTGCCATTTAAACCAGAAACCAAGGGACAGCTAGGGTCCACTAAACCATTAGCTTTGGCACAATTTCGTAACTTAGAGAGAAAGTTACAGAAAGATTTTGATTTGAAAACAGAATACACAAAGTTTATGAATGAGTATTCTAACTTACACCATATGATGCCGTCCTCAACAAGTACGGAACCCGAGTGCTACCTACCACATCACTGCGTCACTCGTGCTGAGTCAACCACTACTAAGTTGCGTGTTGTGTTCAACGCGTCAGCTAAACCATTATCAGGACTTAGCTTGAATGACGTCATGTACCGAGGTCCCAACCTACAACAAGATCTGCAGGAGCTAATTTTAAAATGGAGACAGTATCAGTATGTATACACTGCAGACATCGAGAAAATGTATCGTCAGATAATGGTACATCCCGAAGATCAGTCGTATCAGAAGATATTATGGAGGGACTCACCATACCAACCGATTCAAACATACCAACTTACCACCATAACTTATGGCACAAAGCCTGCACCATTTTTGGCTATGATGTGCCTAAAACAACTAGCTGCCGAGGAAAAACAAAATTTCCCTGCTGCAGCAAAAGCGTTAGAAGAGTGCTTCTACATGGATGACTACTGTGGCGGAGCAAATTCAATGGACCAAGCAAAACAGATAAAATCAGACCTGATTAAACTACTCAGTAAGGGTGGGTTTAATTTACGGAAATGGGCCACAAATGAACCAAAATTACTCGCTGACTTAGAAAAAGATTCGTGGAACCAGCAAATCTACGAGTTCAAACAGTCAGACTCAACGAAAACATTGGGGCTTGGATGGAACCCGCAACAGGATAAATTCAACTTTGACTCAAAACTGGAGCCAGTACCATTACCAAAACCAACCAAAAGGTCGCTTCTCTCCGACATTTCAAAAATATTTGACCCATTAGGCTGGCTCACACCATTAACTATTACCATGAAGATGCTATTCCAAAGTGTCTGGTCATCAAGTCTTAACTGGGATGACGCGCTACCAGAGGATATCAAGACCAAGTGGCTCAACTTAAGAGAAGAATTAAAATTCATCAATACCATAGAAGTTAAACGATGGCTAGGAGTAAAAGAAAACCATAGCTTGCAATTACACGGATTTTGTGATGCGTCAAACAAGGCGTATGCAGCTGTTATATATTGCAAAGTCAGCAACCAAAATAACCATAACGAGGTAACTCTGGTCGCAGCAAAAGCAAGACTAGTGCCTGTTAGTAAAGACATATCTATACCAAGGCTGGAGTTAATGGGTGCCCAACTATTATCACAGCTGATGCAAAAAGTACAGACTTGCCTTGAGTCTTATAACCAGGAAATATATTGCTGGAGCGATTCAACAGCAGTGTTAGGATGGATTCAAGGAGATCCAGCGAGATGGAAACCATTCGTCTCAAATCGCGTGAAAGCTATTACCAAAATAATACCAAAAGAAAAATGGAGTTATGTCAAAACCATAGAAAATCCAGCGGACTGTGCTAGCCGTGGATTGAGAATCAAACAATTAAAAAACCACGATCTGTGGTGGCAAGGACCATCATGGATTCAATCATTTCAAAACCAGGACATACCTCAAACCACCTATGACACCAGCTTAGAGATTAGACAGTCTAACGCAGTAGTTGTGAAAAAACACCAGAAAGGAACCATGACCATACCAAATATTATTATCCACCATTTATTAAACAAATTTAATTCCTTCGCAAAAATCGTACGCGTGTTTGCATGGATACTAAGACCAACTACTGCAAAAGCAGACCGTCAACCTTATCTCACATTACCTGAACTACGTCGCGCAAAACTACAGATTATCAAAAATGTGCAGCACATGGAATTTGCCAGTGACGTTAGTTGCTTACTTAAGAATGGAAACGTGCATTCGAAAAGTAAGCTTTTACCATTACACCCTATCATAGACCAAGATGGTATTCTGCGAGTAGGGGGCAGATTAAGAAACGCACAAATAAGTGCAGAGATGAAACACCCAATCATATTACCACACAACCATCGAATTACCACGCTAATAATCCAATACGCTCATGAGCTAACCTACCACGGCGGAGCGCGTCTTACTTTGTCAAATATCCGACAAAATTATTGGATAATCAGCGGATATTCAGCTACAAGGAAAGTTATACGACAGTGTGTTACATGCAAGAAGCATGAGCCCATCCAACAGTATCAACTCATGGGTGATCTACCATCATTCAGAGTAAATCCTAAAAGCGCCTTCTATCATTGTGGCGTCGATTACACAGGCTTTGTGGAAGTGAAAGCAAACAAAGGGCGTGGGATAAAAACTACCAAAGGCTACATAGCGCTTTTCGTATGTATGGTGACGAAAGCTGTGCATCTAGAACTCGTCTCTGATTTAACCAGCTCAGCTTTCCTAGCCGCAATAACCAGAATGGCCGCACGACGCGGAGCTCCACGGCACATCTATAGCGATAATGGAACCAATTTCGTTGGAGCCAACAGAATTCTGCAAGAAGAATACGACCATCTCCAAAATATTTTTAATAAATCATTCTATAAAGAGATAACAGAACTACAGATCGAATGGCATTTCAACGCACCCTCCTGGCCGCAAGCCGGAGGAACGTGGGAAAGAGCCGTGCGAAGTCTTAAACACCACCTCAAACGCGTGATTGGTCAACAAAAACTTACGTTTGAAGAATACACCACACTGTTATCAAAACTAGAAGCTTGCCTGAATTCTCGACCACTTTGTGCACTATCAGAAGACGCAGAGGATCTAAATTTCCTCACACCAGCGCATTTCCTATCAGCACGACCAGGTTTGACCATAATTGAAACAGCAGACGACGCCAGAACCAGGTGGCATCTAGTTTCAAAACTATTTGAAGATTTATGGAAGAGATGGAAAACAGAGTACTTAACTCAACTATCAACCAGAAAGAAATGGATGAAATACCAGAAGAACGTCAACGTGGGTGATTTAGTAATGATACACGACGACAACTTACCAGCAGGGAAATGGCCAATGGGTCGTGTCATGGAAGTTCATCCAGGAAAAGATGAACTCGTCAGAGTAGTGACTCTAAAAACCAAAAACGGCTACATGAAGCGACCTGTTGTTAAACTGTCAGTTTTACCAATAAACCAGGTGGAAGCTACCATACCAGAAAAACCAAAAGGCGAACCAGTAGAACCGAAAAGGCCAGAACAAGGAATACGACCGACGACGAGGAATAACAACCCGCAACCAAAAACCAGAACGCATAGCACCTATCCTAAAATCGTCAACATTGCACTGGCATTGTTATTGTTCTTAAATATAATACTGCCAACAACAGCTTCATACCACATTACAACATTTGATACTAACAAAACTTTGTACTTTGACACTGTGGGGAAAGTACAATTGATTCGGGATAAGTGGAAGTTAGTGACATACTTTAACATGTCTCCGTATTGGCAAGGAGATAAAGCCATCAATGATTTTACAAGCTATCTCGACAAAACATGTGAAATAATTACGGAATCCAGTCACTGTAATATGATACTTCAACAAATACGACACGATTACAATGAACTGCAATACTACAACCAGCTGTTGCTTAGCCAGCATTACGGCGAGCGCTTACGAACACGACGAGGCCTTATCAACGCTGTCGGCTCAATTGCAAACTCATTGTTCGGAGTATTAGACGAAAGTTTCGCAGAAAAATACAAGCAGGACATTGAACTTGTACACCTTAACCTAAACCATCAAGGTCAGTTATGGAAGAACTTGACATCTATCGTCGAAGCAGAGCACAATGTATTACAAAGAACTGAGGACATAATAGCAAAGCAACACAAAACCATAAATAAACATTTAAATGCCTTGGACAAGGTTAACAGTAATCTGCAAAAAGAAATCGATGTAATAACTATACAACAAGATTTCACATTAGTCTCTATAGCTACCATTAATATGATGCAAAACTTGAAACGGATACAGGACACTCTGATCGATACAATATCGGAGATCTACCATGGCCAAATCAGTCTGCATCTACTGACACCAGCGCAGCTCAAACGAGAGCTACAAATCATCTATGGCCAAATGCCTCAAGATTTAAACCTACCAATCGCAAACATAGAGACAGACCTTCAGCAAATCTACAAGCTACTGAGAACAAAGGCGCGGGTCACAGAAAAATATATTATCTTCGAAATTACTTTCCCGCTCATAGCACGAGAAAGTTTTCAATTATACAGGATAATACCCGTTCCGCAACAAACCAATTATAGTATGACCACCATAATACCAATATCGGAGTACGTCGCAGTAAACTTAAAAAAGGATGCCTATCTTTTACCTACCAATCATGAACTTGACACATGCTTGTATCATGGAGAATCCCTCATGTGTGAGCTCTACAAACCAATCTTAAACTTGAAAAATGACCAAAACTTTTGCGAAACAAGCCCAATAAACCAAAGGTGCAAAACAGAAAAAGCAGTGTGCAAAAATAAATGGGTAGAATTACACTCAACGTCACAATACCTCTATTTTTGCTGTGACACATATTCCATTAAAATCATATGTGACGATCAAGTAACCGTTCATCAGCTGACTCGAGCAGGGGTCATTAGCATGACTCAGAAATGCTTTATTAAAAGTAAAGATTTCACACTGTACTCTTTACAACAACAATCCAACCAATTAAATTTTTCACCTGACATGTTCGTACCAGAGCTAGACCAAATAAACCACATTGTGAACGTCAAGATACCAACCGAAACAGAATTACCAGAAGACAGGAGTCTGAATAGATCTCTATTCATTCTTGGAGAACAAATCAAAACACTGAAATCCAGCAAAGCAGAGGTCGATGACTTGTCAGTCCATGACATTCACCACTACACCGTTGTCTACATACTGCTGGGAGTCGTCCTTTGCGCAGCAGCAGCCTGGGTCTGGACAAGAGTAAGATGCTGCTCGTATTCTACGGCCAGTCGGGCGGAGCCTCACCACAGACAGGAGTCTGTGGCGACTACATCGGAGTCAACCAATGTGCAAAGTGAAGTGAAACCGCGAAAGCAGAGTACTGCTGACCGTCAGCAAAGTGAGAGTGAACACATAGGTCTAAGTGCATATTTCGCCAGGCGGTGGCCCAGTGGTATGCGTAGTGCGGGGAAAAAGGAAAGGGCTACGTTGCCTGTAGTTCGAAAAGAACGTGTACTTATAGTGGAAGACTCTTTAGTGTAAAGAATTGTTTTTAAGTGCAACCATTTATTACATTATTACTTTTGTTTTATTTTATAACAGTTTTACTTTATTTTACCATATTATTAGTATAAGACTTTTACCAATGTTTACTATTTTATACCTAATTTTATTTGTTTACCATTGCACTTGTTCACTAAGGTGATTTGATGACTATACTATTATCAGTTTATCTCGTCTTGTGCGCGGGAATATGTTCGGTGCAATATTTGCAACCGAACAGCTCAGCACTTTTGCCTCCACGCATTTCCATAAATGCATGTATCGCAAGTACTGCCGAGTTAGTGCGTGTCCGGATACCAATCGCGTAACTCAACCAAACCATATCAAACCATCTTAGTGCTAATTTAGCTTAGATTTACCATTTTATAACCAGTCTCAATATAAACTTTAAACCATATAATTTCGTATAATTTAACCAGTGGTCACAAATCAACAACCAAATCATAACCAATCAACCAAATATCAACCAACCCAGGATTTAGGGCTAAACCAAGCAAGCGCTAAATTCTACAAATAAGAATAAGAAATTTTATTTGCTCAAACATGTGTATACATACAGAATTAAAATAATAAATGCATGCAAGATCTTAATTAAGAGTGGCTCACGACATGTTTGCCAATTTTCATGGCGTGCAAATATATATGGTACAAGTATTTTATTAATGAATAGAAAAATTATTTAAAAAAAAATTACACATTAACTTAAAAATATTAGTTACAGTTAAACCTTACATTCAATCATTGATATTATCATTATAATTTATTATTTATTTTTGTCCAATACAGATTACATTTCATATGGGATTGTAATACATTCTTCCACGACTTTCAGCAACTTGTATAGTAAGTCGAGTATTTATTGGAAAAACACTTCTTAATTATTTACGCATGAACACAACACATTATCACGTTACAAGCAACATGTTCAAAATGCCTATGACATTACGTCCGCCTCTGTACTTTGTGCTTGAAGTGTTAATTAAATGTTGCAAAACAATGCTGGGCAACTTTGTTTCAAATGAACGCAACGCTTTACAACAGTTCTTTCATAGTTATTTTACCCCTGTTAGCGGCAACCAATCAGCAACCTTATTGCTAAACAAAATACAGATCAGATTTGGACATCTTGTCAGTGGCGCAACTGCGTAAGCCAACTGCAGCCTACGTAAATATCATTGTCATTATGACAGTGATGCAAAGCTAGAGATAAATACCTATGATAGTACTGTTGTTAAAATCTACTATTATGTTTATTAAAGTTTACAGTCTACAGTTTGCTAACAGGCTTCTTAAGATAATCACGTAATATTCTTCTTAATATTTTTCCGCTGGGAGTCTTTGGGATTTCTTCGACAAAATGGACGCCACCTCGCAGTTGTTTCCATGATGATACCTTAATCGTAAAAGATTCTGTTAGTTCTTTCTTTTGAATGGAGTTTTAATAAGTTGGACGTAGTTCTGTCATAATTAACCAACCCATTGCACCCATAATATCTTATTAATTCAGTTAAATACCTCAAACTAATTTAACATTTATATAATCTAATATTCTGAAATTGGCGTTACACTATCCAATAAAATCAGTTCTTAGTACATTCAAAACGTGTGCTTACGAGTGGTGAGCTGTGCTCGTAAAACAGAGCGCCGACGATCCAAAATCATTACAATTACCCGAAGTAATTGTAATGATTTTGGATCGTCGGCGCTCTGTTTTACGAGATGGAAGGTATTCAGATGTGGGTTGGTACATTTAGACAGATCTATCTACGTCCAGTTCAAAATGGTGGTCAGCTGATGTGCTGGTGGTGCTCAGTACATGAATTACATGATAGCCACGAGAGATGAAATCGTTTGATTCAGTTATTCATAAAAGTCTGTTGTTCCGTACATTTCTATTGTGGAATATCACGTGTCGGTTTTGGGGGAAGAAAATAATCATCGTCAGGGGTATAGAATGAGAACTGAAGACTTAAATGATTAGTTATTAAAACATTGCAACATTAGTTAACATGAAAAATCTGCTATCATTTAAGTACTTAATAAAGTTAGAATTGGAAATATAAACAATAATATAAATATGATCAATAATAAATTATTACTGTTACTGGTAAGTACTAAGTATGCTATATTTTAAAATACTAAAATTGCAATGATAATGACATAAATATCGATAATATTTTATTTGCAATCCATCTATAAGTAAGCCGATAATGCAAAGAAGATAGTCCCTATAAAGCTCGGTAATACTCAATTGATATATATGTATAAAAACAAAAATCAATTGACGCATGAATGTAGATCATCACGAACGACTCTGATTGGCCGTGTTTTTGCTTTCTAAAAAACTATCTTTTGGCGGACTGTGGGGCACAATATTCTATTTATTTTGCATCGTTATGTAAAAGTTAATTTTAAAATGTATACGGTGTGTTTTGCCAAAAAATGTTTCTTATGTACTTTATCTATTTATCTTTCTTATATCTTAACGATACTGCATACGAGTGGTTATTGATGATTATGTTATTAGTTGGCTTTCTATATGTCTTATCTTATTATTGTTTGGTACTACGTCATATTTTGACACGTAACAAATAATTTTTATCAAATGTTTTATTACGTTGTTTCGCAGAAGTTTTGTTATCTCTATTTAGTTTGTTTTTTTAATTTAAATTTAAAAGTTTTGAAACCAACCTTTCCAGCCACGAAATTAATAAGTTCCTTGTCAGTGACAGTTGATCCTGGAGTTTTTACCACAAAAGCTGTTGGTAGTTCACCAACGAGAGTGTCTGGCTTGCCGACTACTCCAACATCTTTTACATCCGGGTGTCGGAGCAAGATCGCTTCTAACTCTGATGGGGCAACCTGGAAAATTATCGCATTAACAAAACAAAATCCATTTTTTTAAGTTATGTGTTTGTGATACTTTGCACTTGAATACTTACTTGTCCAGCTTTATACTTAATCAGTTCTTTGATTCTATCCACGAAGTAAAAGTAGCCATCCTCATCATAATAACAGATATCCCCAGTTCTAAAAAAACCCTCTTCGTCTTGTTCATCTTTCAAGTTTTTTCCAATGTAACCAGAAAATAGGGTGGAGCCTTTTACGCGAACTTCACCTTCCTGATTAGGTCCTAAAGTTTTTCCAGTTTCAACGTCTGCTATCTGAAATGCAATTTCATTAGTACTCCAAGTTAAGGGTGTTTCAATTGAATGGGTAATGATTTTACCTTAACGATATTTCCAAGAACTACTTTGCCGACACTTCCTGGTTTATTCTCTGTATCTGTTTCTTCAGTTAATGCTCCTGAAGTTTCTGTCATTCCATAACCTTGCAAAACGTGTTTAAGACCTTTAAATCTAAAAACAAATGAATAATAAGTTTTATCGTAACACTCTCTGGTAGATTGTCTACTTAAGTAACTCATTCATCATCATCACCATCATACCTTCGTTTAATTTCATCAATGACAGCCAGATCTAAAGGTGCTCCACCGCAGTATATTGCTTCGACCGAACTCACATCGTAATTCTTCACAATTGCTGATTTTGTAAGCATTACTACTAGTGGGGGCACCGCTAATAACACTCCTGCCTAAAAAATATATTTAATTTACGAATATGATGTTAAGTGACCAGTGGTCCACATTGGTGCTGCATTAAAACAACTTCAAGTCATAGGGAGACGCCTTTGCCCAGCATTCGGATGAGCAAGACTAACAATATCAGTATCAATAAGATCTGTTTTATTCGGTTGAAATGATTCCTATACTTACTCTATATTTTTGAATACATGATAGGTATTGTTCTTCTTTGAATCTAGCTAAGAATACTACAGTTCGGTTGTGAACCAGCTGATCCATGGTACACATGATCCCCACGGTATTGGACCACGGTGCGATCGACAGAAAAGTGAGATCTTTGGTGAAGTAACTGAAACAGAAAATTATGTAAACCGTTGGACTGGTTGTAGTCAGTGGCCCGAAAGTCTCACAACCAGTCTTACCAAAGGGTATCGTATTACCCAGTACTAACTGGGTTGTAGAGGTCAGATATGCAGTTGCCCTATGTTAGCTAAGCCGGCATTACCGAGCGCGTGTGGCAGGGCGCATGCACAGCTCTCAGGTCTCAGTTGTTTTCTATTGTTTATAACAAGTAATAAAACCACTAAAGCAATATCGTCTTGTGTCGCCAGTGATGCCATGCTTGCAATTGAGCCAACTGACAGGCCTGCAGTAACGTGTGTGTCCTCTATGGTAGTCTGTTTTGCATTAAGGGCCTATCGTCTGACCGGCTTAAAACAGTTCACAGTAAAGCAAATAAAGGGATTTGTAGGATGAATAATCAAATGAATATAATTTAAAATAACTCACCAAGGCTGATTACCGGCAGTGATTAAATTGAGGTGTGACAGCTTCGCTCCTTTGGGCAACCCAGTTGTTCCGGAGGAGTACAGTATTAGAGCCGTTCGTGCCAACCCTATGAAATGACAACACTTTACGAAAAATATTCCAAATGTTCAGTGGAACAACAAGAATATGGAAGTTGGTGGAAGCGCCAGGGCAACTTTATGATATAACTATATGATTTGCGGCCGTAATATTATGCCGTATGTATAACACGAACGCGCCGTCGGCACGGTCTGTCGTCATAAGACGGACGGACGGTGAGCTAGCCCATTCCTCACCGTCCACAGGCCCGCGCCTACGGTGGCCGGGGGCCGCTGGCGCTTCCCCCTTAATAATGTTCCTGCTAAAATTTAATTATGCCATGACAAAGTATTATTTATAAATTTTCAGTGTAAAACAGGGTTAAAAGTTCTATTGAAATTGATAAATATTTTTAGATCGGTTGAACGCTTTTGTGTCTTTAAAACAGAAAAGGGTTTAGGATCTGTGGGGTTTCTTGTCCCAATTTGGACAGAACCCATTTTTATATTTACAAGGTATTCGAATTAATTATCAATTAGCCTTATTAAAATATTGTTCTTACCATTAACGAGATCTGTGACTGGTTTGAAAGTTCTTACATTAACATATGTTTTAATTAGGTCGTTAAACTTCAGAAGTTTTGGATCATTGACAGAATCTCCAAAAATAAAGAATTTATCAACTATGTTTGTGGCAGCCATGGTCTCGTAAAATGTTTTGTAAGTCTCAGGTGAGAGGAACAAATATTTCGGCTTGGAGATTCCCATTGTATGCACCAATTCATCTGGAAAAAGAAACGAATGTAAAGATATTTAACTTTAAATATGTAATAATAAGACTTATAATCAAAAGTCTATAAATATCGATGAATGCCTCATCTTCTTAAAATTCAAAAATAAATTAAACATTGTTTTCTTGAAAATCGAAATAAAAATTAAACCAAGGCAACAACTTTGCATCTTAAAGACTCACCTTTGCCGTAGGCAGCGTTGAGAAAAGTTACGGTAGCACCACTACACCACGCGGCGATCGAAGTAATCAGGAATTCCATTCTGTTCTCACTGCACACGGCGACCACTTCATCACGTTCCACACCTAAGCGCATTAGTGACGACGCAGCATTCACCACCAACTGCACCAACTCACCGAACGTTATCTGTTCCCCTGTCGCCCCATTGATCTTCGACATTCAAAACATTCTCAATTAACAACACATTTAAAACAATCTCATCCTCACCATTACTTGCACTTGTATTCCTTACCAAAGCCACTTTATCTTTAGACCTCAACATGCTATCAATAGCCATTTTCCCATAATTCATATGTGATGGTATAGAAAATGTTAGGTCCTTATAAATAATTCCGCGCGTACTCTCTGTTGGACTCATTTTGTTTTGATTATCAACAGTGTTTTCGATATGGAAGACGTTTACACACTGACATTTAGGCAGAAGAAACGATGTTTAAGTAATGAGTTTTGGCTACATGTTGATAAAATGAGCGTAACCTTGGCAGATAACGTAAGATTATAAAGCAATACGAAGACATAGACATAATAAAATTTTAAAACTACAAACCCGCAAGAAATATTGTACTAATTTGTCAAATACTTATGTCAATGAAAACATCTGCAATTCAATTTGAAATTCCCAAAGTACACACTACCGTATATTGTCATAGATGAATATCACTGTAAATGTCAATTCAGTTAAATCAAGATCCGTAGCACGTGGCGACCGGCGAGTTGTAAATGACGTAAATGTAGATATATTTGTTTACGTCCGTATGCCTTATGGGTCAGGTTAAGTGAATAAAGGTGAGGCTGCACCTAACTCTGGCTTGATTGAACTAGGTCTTACTGCACATCGAATTATTAAGTAGCCGCAGTTGCCGTATCTAGAAATCTTTGCATATTTACTGTGAAACTTTGCTGGTGTAGTTTGCGGAACATTTGTTGAAATGTTTTCTTTCAATTATGGAATGTGTGTATGAAAGTGGATATAGCGAAAGGAGTATGAGCGAAAAGCGGCGGTAGGTACTGGGAGAAAGGCTTGAGTTCATGTGTTTATGTATTTATGTCAATCCTGGAAATTGTGTTCACTACTTTTTGCATATATTTTTTTTCAGTTCACGATTTTTTTTGTTTGACTTTAAAAACAGTTGTAGGTGGTAGTTGTCTTTGTTGATCCTACTTATCATAGACCACCATATTAGATAGTAAATTGTTAAGATATTATATCAGAGATAAAAATTGGTTATCATTTTAACGTCACATTTGGGATCGTTAATAAGCTCAGCCCCCGTATTCACAAACACTTCGATTCTATGTCGATCGAAAATTCTTATTTCTGTCTTGGTTTGGCATTACGAAAGAGAGCGAGATAGACATACGACTTGTCGATCGACATCAAATCTGAGCGTTTGTGAATACGGGGGCTGATAGGCAGTCGCTCCATGCGAAATACTGGTATTCAGCTGTATCCGGTTAGACTGGAAGTTGACCCCAATTTAGTTGGAAAAAGGCTAGGCAGATGATGATGATTTAGGATCATAGGTTAATACTAACTACTAAAACTGTATTTTGTCAGAAGAGTTGCATACTATCACATCATTATCTGCCTAGCCTTTTCCCAAACTATGTTGGAGTCAGCTTCCAGTCAAACCGGATGCAGCTGAGTACCAGTATTTTACATGAAGCAACTGCCTATCTGACCTCCTAACCCAGTAACTGGGTAATACGATACCCCTTGGTAAGACTGGATGTCAGACTTTCGGCTTCTGACTAATCGTAACGACTGTCAAAGATCTACAAATGATAGCCGGGACCAACGGCTTAACGTGCTTTTCGAGGCACGGAGGAAACTCGGTATGTAATTATGGTCACCCATCAACGGACCAACCTCGGCAAGCACAGCTTAACCTTAAAGATCGACCCGTGCGGCTGTTATTAATTAGCCATGAGCTCCTCCATTGCATATAATCACATGAGGCCTTATTTCTAGGTATACTAGGTAGACGGGTTACCACACCGACGCTAAAAGGGTTACCACGTGTTCAGTACAACATTCTGAACCCCCAAGAAATATTAATCGGTTTGAACTAATCTTTAGAATACAGATTATTTTTTTTTTTCAATGAAAGTATTTTTATTACTTTTCGAACGACATTATTTTGATTTAAAAGAATGTCCATGGAGTTTCTTGACCATTCTTCTAGATGGAGATCTACGCGGGATCCCTTCTTTTCGCATAATATGCTTTGTCCTAATATACTTCGGCATAACGATTTTGGCACAATTTGTTTTGGCATAATAATACTTCGGCATAATTTTTATAGGCATACATTTTATGTTGGCATAATCATCTTAAAGACTAATTTGTTTTAGCATAAATTTGATTCGCATAACGTTAGTAGGCCTAATGACTATTAGCATAATAATATTTAGGCATAAAATTAATATAAATAACAAAATCAATTTTCATGAAAATGATTTATGTTACATAATGTTTTTTTTAAAAATCGTTTAAGTTACATAATGTTATGTATAATAACATTATGTAACTTAAACGATTTTTCAATCGTGAGATAACTTTTATCTGAACAATATATTAGATGTTGTGAGACTTTGGGTGGAAATGGTGGTCGTGAACTTGTAGTGCCCCATACATAATTCAAATCAAACCAATTTGCTATAGTTTCTGTAACAATTAAATTATATTGTTGGTTAAAAATTGAATATGCTGTGCAACAAAAGTTAGTGACAGAACCGAATCGCTGCAAAACCGACTCTACGTAGTCTTGTTTGTCCTACCCCTAGAGTGTAATTTAAAATCGCGTAGGCGCGGAGGGGCGAGGCGGCCCGCGGGCTGAGGAGCAGGCGGCTGCGAGTGAGCCGCCGCGGCTGAGGCTGGCCGGCAAAGCCGGCCAACAAGCCGAAGCTGCGGTGGTGAGCGAAAGCCGTCTGCGACGATTAGCACGTGTGGGGCCGCCGGAGGCCCGAAGCGCCGGAGCCGTGACAGAAACCCTGCCTGCTGCATGTTGCATGCTCGCTTGAATGCTGCATGCTGCATGCTTGCTTGCATGCTGCATGCTTGTTTGCATGCTGCATGCTTTTTGTATTCTGCATGCTTGCTTGCATACAGCATGCAAGCAAGCATAAAAACAAGCGTAAATAAATTTATGATTTAGGATATTATGCTTAAAAAAGTTATGCTTTAGAACTTTATGCTTAATAAATTTATGCTTTAGAATATTATGCTTAATCATTATTATGGTTAAAGAAATTATGCTTAAAAAAATTATGCGTAAGCTGTTATGCGTAATTATATTATGCGAAAATATAATTATGCCAAACAAAATTATGCTAAGTTATATTAGGTCTTAAAATTTTATGCAAATGGATAGGGAACCGATCTACGCTTTGGAATGGGCAACTACAGTACTTTCACAAATTTTAGTGCCTTGTGACTCTAGCTTCACCATTTTGTTTTTGACATTCAAATGTGACTGTAATGGTCTAATTAAAATAAACGGTTTAAATTTTTTCAAATAAGAAAATTCTAGACTATTTGATAAGTGCACCCGCACTCGAATTTGACGGTTTTTGTGTTTATGGTTACTCAAACTCAAATTGCGTTGCTCAAAGCGTTTATTTAAA
Source organism: Cerastis rubricosa (assembly GCA_949152445.1). NCBI lineage: Eukaryota > Metazoa > Arthropoda > Insecta > Lepidoptera > Noctuidae > Cerastis > Cerastis rubricosa. The sequence goes on along the minus strand of OX424525.1, from coordinate 11,397,758 downwards.
TTAGACCATTACAGGCATTTATGAAAGTCAAAAAAGCAAAGCTACAGTCCCAGACATAAGGCATAGTAACTTGTGAAAGTACTGTGGGTGCCCATTCCAAAGCGTAGATCTCTATGGAGAAGAATGGGCAAGAAACTCCATGGACACTCTTTTAAATCAAAATATTGTTACAAAATCTTGGTTACATCATTCATGTTCAGAATCACAAATTTGTGAGAACAATGTGGAAATACTTGCAAGTTAAGAACGACCAGAGTAAAACATGAAATCAAACATTCGAAAATAAAGTAATTAAAATAAACCGTGGCAGCTAAGAAATGACCAGTCACAACTGACAGGCAGCGCCCGTTCACGAATGTTATCTACTTAATCTAATCAAAAAATTAAAGACAAATAATTATATAATCTGTTTTTGCGTCGATGATAAATATTATCTGTCATATCGTCTTTCACGTAGTACATAAGTACTAGGTGAAAGACCGACATCTAGAGCAATAGATATAATCCATCTTATTTAGCCATAACTAATTTATTATTTGTTGAATTTTTTGAGCTATTTTAGCAAATAGTAATCGGTTAATCCATTGCCGGAATCGATGTCTATAGAAAGCCATAGAGCTTAACACGTGCCACAAATCGCAAAAAATCGCAAAAATTAAGTTCATTCTTGCATCACCGACGCACAACTAAACTAAACATGTTAGCCTTAAGTACGCAGCAACAATGCCCTCCTCTATTTAAGACTAAAATACACGTAGACATCACATCACATCTCTCGTCATGAGATCTCGTGATAATATCTGATCTATTCACATCGCACATGTAATGATTCTGAATGTGCACACGTGCGTGTGATTATAATCCTTGTCCTAAACCTATGGCCCACGCTTGCGCAATGCACACATTGATAGTAGTATAACTAGAGATACACTCAAACTAAAAGCATTTACTTCAAATAGACCCGTGACAGTTTTATAGTAAAAAATAAGCTTCTAATGGTCCCGCCAAAGCGCGTCTTGCCTATTCCAAAGCGTAGATTTCATGGAGAAGAATGGGCAAAATACTCCATGGGTACACAAATTAAGTTAGATTACTCAGTCCTGGGAAGAATATTGTTGCTTCTATATTGTGAGCACAATGTAGTAAGAAAAAAAACCTAATGTCTAGTACATGTCATTACTAAATACGAGTATAATAAGAGTATAGTATGACCACTTTATCTGTGCAGTTTAAGGTGGCGTTGTTTGTCAAGTCTTTTTTATTGATATGTCAAACCTGGTGCTTTTATTTTAGTTCTGTGTTTTCCCGCCTGCACAGATAAGTTGGTTGAAGTGATGATTCAGATTTCACGAAAATCGAAAAAATCGACATTGATCTCTTATTTAAACCCTAAAAATATCTGGTGTGTCCCGCATACGTCCCGTATACGCATCACTAATTGTTTTTTATTAGTCTAATCTGTTATGATTTTCAAATATTAATAAGAACTCCTGTGATTTTTAAAAATAAAAACGTATTTGATTTGACCAAGAAGTTTATTTAAACTCCTTTGATTGGACTATACACTATTGTATCAAATAAAAAAACCGGCCAAGTGCGAGTCGGATTCGCGCACCGAAGGTTCCGTTTAAAAATTATTAAAAATCTTTTTATTATGTGATGTAACTAAAAATTTACGGTTTTCGCAATTTATCGTTTATCTGTGCTATAAGAAGTTGCTCCGTACCAAATTTCAAGATTTTGAGTTCACGGAAAGTACCCTGTAAGTTTTGATTCCCTTGCGAATGTGGAAAATTTGCGGAAATTTGCGGCTAAACGGCTGTATCTTTTGATTGCGTTGGCTTAGAAGTTTGATTTTTTCACAGCTCCAAGGGACAGTAGACTTGAGTATTTGATATAAATTCCAGCTTGATACCTCCACGCGTTCTTGAGAAAAAGGCTCTGGACAGACAGACAGACGGACAGACGGACGGACGGACGGACAACAAAGTGATCCTATAAGGGTTACGTTTTTTCCTTTTGAGGTACGGAACCCTAAAAAGCTAGATTTGACAGTTACCGCCTAAACGTGCCTGGTTTTTAAAAAAGAAAAAAATGAATTCAAATGTTGTTTTCAAGATTAAGATTAAGATTATAATTTATCGATTAAGTTTTGCTACTGCATTATAAATACCATGTTTTGTATTTTATACCTTTATGCACAAGATTACAAATACAGATACTAGAAAAGGCGTATGTTTTACAAGTTGATATAAAAATTGTGGGATAACAAATCGATGTTGTCGGTCCAACAATTCAATCAAATTTCTCATTCCTAATATTTTGAACCAGATAATCCGTCCGTCTCAGTCGCGAATTCTACTAATGAGGTGGTTGAATATTCATAATAAAATCAGCATAAACTTGCATAGAATTTGTATTAACAAAATAATCTAAAATTTCCATTCTGTTGGTTTATTTTTAGTTTTACCTATGTACAGATTACACTTAATAAATTATTTTCAAAGTTTCATAAAAAATGGTATGGGGTTATGGTACAATAATAAGGTCTCATTCTCAGATATGAAAGGCTTTCCTTTTAAGTTTTTTTTCTAGGCTAACATATGTATAAGTGTAGGTAACTTTGTTAGCGGTTTTATGTCAAGAAGCAGAACAGCAGTGTCTACTGACGCACAAACGCATACTATTTTAAGTTTTTGCAAATACTCCCAAAAACCCTCAGCCAATGTAAATTTTGATCTAAAAGCTCTGTGTTCAAGCAGATTTGCACTGACCTAAGAAAAATCCCAGTGATTAGTAAACTGGACCCTCACTGCATATTAGTATAGTCACACACAGTCATCACACAGCAGTCTGGTGCTGTATCAGACGAGATCTCAATTTCCGTATTTTATTAATCTTATTTTCTTCGTCTAAAACGCTGAGGAAAAACCATTCCGACAATTTCCGGTTAATGGCCGGAACGTTTTTTTTTAATGGATTTAACACTGTATTTTATATTTCTTTACAAAAAAAAACACAGGTGTACGAGTACCAATGTGTTGTCCACTGTGAAATGCGGATGTAGAGACAGCGTTATTAAGTAGTTACCCCCCTGGCGTACTCGGCCGGACTGTAGAGGGGTTAGCATATACTGACGCTGTCTACTATTAAGTACCTCTCTGCCTAACCCTTCGAGGATTGCAGGCGTGATGTTATGTTATGTATTCGTATTGATTATTTGTTAGGATCATCATCATCATCATCAGCCTATAATGTTCCAACTGCTGGGACACAGGCCTCCTCTCTATGAGAGGGAGTGGGCTGTAATCCACCACAGGGCCCAGTGCGGGTTGGTATAAGATGTCACATGTCTTCGAATTTTTAGTTCTAGGACATGCCGGTTTCCCCATGATGTTTTCCTTCACCGTTTTCGCGTTGTTATGATCAAATTGTCGTGAATATACCAAAAGTACCTACTTGACGTCGTATATTAATAAGATTATTAGTACGGTGCGATAATGCGAAATGGGTCGCTCATACATATTTCTGCTATCTTAGTAAGCATCTAATTGATTGTAATTCATTCTCTTTATCAGCTAATCACTGATTATATTTCATTGATAGTTTTGTTCATAATTATAAGTGTTTGTTTGAATGTAATATATTTTGCAATTATTCTGTTTCTTTAACAAGAAATCTTTAGAATTTAAGTAGTAAATCTCGACGGTGATATAGATGTATGTCTTGTGAAATATTAATCCTGTCGCAAGATTGCTTTTAAAAGCACAACTTTTGATAGTAAGTATTTAACTAGTTTATAATTTATGATCATATTTCGTTGTTATTGCTGATTGGTTTTGCATTGCTTTATTACCAACTTTATTTTCCGTTACAAAACTGTTGAGACTTATACTGATAAGTGCTGTTCAGTATATACCCGGTCTGATCCACTTACAATGTATCCTCGAAATGTTTCAACTGTACTTTCTAAACGTTCAGCAGATGTCTGCTCAAGAATTTCTCACGCATTCAAATGTCCGTATTATCCGTATAATATAATAATTCTGGGGAGCTCCGCGGACCACGGTATAAGTTGCTCGTGGACTGGGATTGTTGTGAGTAGGTAAACGTAATTTGTTAGTACGGCTGCGTGTGCGCAGAACCAGCTCGCCCACGCGCTGTGCCTGCGACGCGCCGCGCTCCGCGACTCTTCTCACGCCGTGACTCATACGCCGCCGCGTCGTGATATTTTGTACCCTATAAGTAGAGACCGGATTATATGCAACTTAAAATGGTCGAATTATGCATCATAAATGGTCAAAATATGCAACAAAAACGCCTAAACATGCAATATATGCAATATAAATAAGTACTACGAACTAATGCAACGTGTAATGTTTGTTTTATGTGTGCGTATTTTTATCTAATGCATTCCTAAGAGTGCGATTGAGTATTATATCAATTAAAATATTTTATTGAAAACTATTTTTTATTAAGATTTTTTATTTGCAGTTCTTCTGCAACATTTTTATTTAATTTCTAGATAGTCAAAGACAAAATTAAAGGAAATATGCCCGAAAAGGCACGATAACCGATCCTAAACATGCAATATCATGAAAAATTTGCCATAATATGCAAAAGCATTATGTAAACATGCGTTTACATATAATTCGGTCTCTTCTTATAAGTATCGATAGCAGCTCAGATTAAATAAAACATGCAATTTGAACATAAGGAAAATGTACTATCATCATCTTTATTCGAATACTCTAATAAATACTATTTCTCATGACGTTATATTTACTTACCGTTCCCTGAAATCAAAGCAAATTGTGTACTATTTTAGGATTGTCTCCGCACTAAATAAACAAATTCGGATTGCTTTTTTCTTTATCGAAACGAAGTATTTGTCTTTCCTTTTCAACATTATTTATCTAACAAATACAAAGTTTATTATTGTACACTTCTTTGCCTTACACTACAGGGCCAAATACAAATCGATCTGTATCATTTTAATCTTTACATAGTATAAATCAAAGTCACTTCCCGATGTCTATACGCTTAGATCTTTTAAACTACGCAACGAATTTTATTGCGGTTATCATCCATAGAGAGAAGAGGTTCAAGAGGAAGGTTTATATGCATAATTTATCCCTGAAAAACAATTTTCGTAGTCTAAAATAAAACATGATCTTGCAAGTACAAGATAGCAACAGAGATAGTACAAACCACTAAGTACACATCACTAGTTTACGACCGTTAATAGTTAGTGATCTCCTGGCTATATTTGAGGTCAGTCCCGCTAGGATGGCCCCACGTTTACTCAATAAAATGACCCCCTGTAGTGATGGGACAATTCATGGTAATGTCCGGAGACCGGTCCACTCCTCGAACATAATGTCCTGATTCATTAAGCTATCGGAAGATTACACTGCGGTGGTCGCCCTCGAAGTAATGACCTCAACGTATTTAGCCCCAGAGAGCTTCACTGCAGATGAAAATTTTGGTTTAGTTTTTCCATTTTAGTAACGGAACGGGATTTAAAATAGTGGATTTTTTCAGCTTTTTGACAAGCCGCTTTGGTATTTCATCAAGCCACGCGAAGCCATATCTGCCCCGAGGGGTTGCAAATTACTTTAGAGCCACGAATTCGTTGAAAATGTGTCAAATGAAAATCCATTATGAAAGGCCTCTCTAAAAATAACTTATGGTTATTTACGAAGAAACGTCTAATTTAGAGAGTGTGAATATTTTAGCCGACACAAGTTTATTTATATATCGAACGATATATAAATAAACTTGTGTGGATATAGTAGATGTGGATGTTCGTGGCTTCGATCCCCGATTACGTCATAATTACCCCGCGTTCCGCAGATATTAGTTCAGTTGATGCCTCAATATAATGGCTCGGAGTGTATTGATGGTCTAAATTAAATCGAAGCTATTGTTTGCGGCCGTTAATATAACAATGAGATTAACCTATCGTGATTTTAACTAAGTATCGCTTACACGGTTGGTTAGCGCTCGTTTGTGAGCACCATGTATAAGCACATCCTTAATGATTCATGCTCATCTATGGCTTTTATGACATGGATACACGCAGAGATTGTAACGTTACCATTACACATTCATAATTTGCGTTAAGATTTTATGTATTAAGATTCACGGTAGTGATCAATGGTGATTAAATAGTACAAGGTATTGTTTTGCACCCTCGTCAAAATTCAGGAGGTTGTCAGAAAAGACATAAATAATCAATATAAATTACGGTTCCTAGTTAATTGTTAATAAACGCTTTTTTTTGTTGATTAAAGTTGTCAGTATTTCAGAATAACCCCCTAAACGTGGTTTAGAGAATAAGAAATGATCGAATCATTTCAGCCCAAAAGACATTTTGGGGGGTTTTGCCATAATCGCCACGCTTGGCAGGCGGGTTGGCGATCACAGTACGGTTGTTCTAAAATCACAGAGAACGCTGCTGCACATTATCTGGCAAATCCCTTCGTCGCCTCTTACGACACCCACGGGACGATATGGGATGGTGTTATTCTTTACGTCCGACACCATACAGAGCCGAGAGCCGAGGCGAGGACCGGACCGGACCGGACCGGCGCGTTTGAAACACGGGTGGTTCACACTTAACGATTTCCATAAATAAGAAAAAAAAAAATACCCATTTTATTATTGATTCAGGTCGAGAATCATTAGCATAGGTGGTACCTATGCTAATGATTCTATCTTCTGATTGCTTGAATTTGACGAGATTGCAAAACAACAGCTTGTATCGAAAAGAGCTTTTTCATTATGTTTTCACATGTCAAGTTTGTAGAAATGACTCACTTATTACAAAACATGAAGTTTCATAATAACAAGATGTTTACTGTTTTATTTCAGTAAACTAATAATAATGAAATAAGCTTTTACAGTCAACATTTATACTTCCAAGAATCCAACAGTTTCAGTCTTTCAGTCAAGTCTCTTTGTTGTAGTTGAACCATTTGTTTACATATAAGAATTATATGAAGTAGATATTAGAGCCGTAATGGCCCAGAGGTTAAAGCCTCGCCTCTCATACACGAGTTGTGGGTTCAAATCCTGGCAAGTACGAAAATGACTTTCAATTCGTTTGTACCTACCTACTGCCTATGTTTATCTTGGGCATCACTGATATATAGGAATTAATAAAAAAAATATTGGCATAAAGAGGAAGTTTCATTTCCATTTGAAACCCTGACTACTGTGCTTGGTGAGACCGGTGTCACAGGAGTATTAACCCATTATGGGAACTACTGTTCACAACAGTTAATGCATTCAAATTCATTAACAGTGTGTGTATTATCAATATAATTTTATTTTCGTTTATTCCTTTAAATCCATATAATTTACATTTTTAAATATTTTTTTTGGAAATATAAAAAATAATTTAGCCCACCGGCATCGGGAACAGGGTCCGGGGTACCGGTGGTCAGGGCTCTTGATAGCGGAACCTCCTAACAATAGGCACCGTGTCCAGAAGTACTGCTTTCTGAATCAAGCCCTTGATCCAGCTGCCAAGCGAAAGCCAACTCAGATGTTGGTCAAGGCTTTTGGCAATTAAGCCATTGGCCGACACGACTATCGGCATGATGACTACTGTATTCACAATTATTGATAACAATAATTTTATAACTGTTACCAATTTTATAGTTTTTTCGATTTTATCATTTTGCTTCTTAATATTGTCTTTTTGTTATTTATTTTAATGGGCACAGTATTTTATAAATTTTACATGTTAATCAATTTTACCAATGTTATTAATTTTATAATTTTTAACTTCTTATTGTTTCTTAATGTATTTAAGTAACAATGTAATATGATCAGTATTTGGGAAAAAAAATAACTACTTTAAAAATGGTGTTTGTTTATGTTTTCGAGCGGTTGGAACTCGTGGGCTGCAGCTGAAAATTAGCGTCAGGTGGTACACCTTGTGGTGCCATCTGGCATTACGCTGAGCTGAGGCCCTTTTGGTCTTGTTTGTTTATTTATTTTGTTTTAAGATGTTATTTATGCCAAATAAAATCAATTTTATTTAAGTATTTCTTCTTACTTTTATTCAAGATGGAAGGAAAGAATCATGGGAAAACCTGGACTTAGGCTGAAATCACCAAATTGTCTTGAGCAAGCGTGATGATCTATGATCGTGCCTTCTCTGTATGGTGTTTATTAGGCTGGTATTATTATTGGAGTAAAACAAAAATAGACACACTTCACTTTATTCGGACGTCTAGATGAGTCACGCGTAGGTTGAGCTCGCCTATGACGCAAAGGACCAACTTTACGCTTCACCTGCTGCTAAGGCTACTAATGACATTCACTCGCACACTCGCACGGTCCCGTCAAAGTTTTGAGTGAAAATTTATAGAACACTGGTTCTTGGCTGCAGCTTCGCTCGCATTATGGAAGGAAATTATCACATGGAAATAATCTCTTTTTTTATATCTTACAAGCCTAAGGAAGTCTGTGACACTCCAGAATAAAGTACCTTGCCATTAGTGAAAGAATTTTAAAAAACGATAGTTGTGAGTACGTACCACGCACCCAATCTTTCTGAAGAAGATCATAAAAGGTTCTATTATGGCTAGGGATCTGCAACAGCAAAATTATCAACTGATGTTTATAATAAATAAATACTCGTATTTTTGTCCGCGTTTCCGCTCACTTTATGGTCGGAAATTATTCTCTGGAACTTAAAGTAGCTTTCCATTAGAGACTTCTCGGAATGAGATCAGTAGTTCCAAAGATGACCCTCCAAAACGAAACTTTATCCCTTTATAATATTAGTATGGAAAGGTTTAAGAGTGGTGTGCTTGTGAATTTTCGTGGAACGGGAAAAGCTTAGAAAAGTTTTCAGTTGTTTATTTCCTAAATAATTGTATATTTATATTTTCGATCGCGTTAATCTCAGGATTCGGAATTTCAGGATTAGGTTCCAATTGAAAAAATCTTTCAGTTGACGCATTTATCGAGGAAGGCTATAATTATATATCAAGCTAAATGTTGCAAAATTGTTTTTTTTTTTATTTGTTATGTGACGCAGACGAAGTTGCGCATTTAGCAAGTGTGAAATCATAAAAGATGTGTATAAAAATTAATAAATGAAATTATCTTTATTTGTTTATTGTTGCATCTGGCACATAATAACTGACGTATCTGACTACCGCTCATTTTATCATTTGATCACCCTAAACTGTTAATAAGTCGTAAAGTTAGCAATTTGTCAAGTCATTCATACGTGAATTCGCATTATTGACTTAATTAATTAAGTACCAACGAGATTGCGAATATGATTCAGTTACTTTTACCTACACATAGTTACATTAAAACAGAGGTTAAGCTCAGGCTATTCTGTGGGGCTGGCAAAATTACCTAGGTACTTGCAACCGTTATACTGAAAAATTCACCAGAACTACAGACAGCTTTCTCGATCGGGCACGTCACACCCATATATAGAAACAAGTAAAGCAAGATTACGGCTCACTTAACAACGTTTAAAGAATATATTAACATCTTCTACCGATGCGACATTATTTATGAATGTGCATCTAAGTGGCCGCCACTTATGGTGGTCACACACGCTACGTACGGCTGTGCGAGTCAGAAGTGTAAGCCCAAACATCGTAACGACTTTGTTTCACAGCCCGACACGAAGCTCACCGCCGTTATTACGTGTCAATAATGGTAATAGAAATTAGTGCCTTAGTTAGAATCGGAAAACAAGTGGGCGTCGCTCACACCAACATGCGATAGCCGCACCATCATCGACTTACAATCAGAAAGAATTCCTGCCGAAGATTTATTACCAACATTTACCACCGCGGCTTAGTGTGTAATTATGAAAACAATTATTAGGTTTTCCTACCCCTTAATGAGGGTTAGGCAAATATTTGGCGCGGGTTCGTTTTGACCCTTAATAAAACATCCTTTAATACTAGTGATAAAAGGTGTTAAGATTAATTAAGAAACCAATTCTTCACTCGACGTGTTTCAACACTTTAAACAAAAGAAAATATTCATTGAATTAATCGTGATGTTTATGTAGATAGCTGGTTGCATCAATTTTGGAACACATCGTTAAGATAGAAATAAGTATATCAATAACAAGTGTCGTTATCTGGCATCTCTATGGTTTACAAGTTTTACAAGATGCGCGTTTGCAGAGCGGCGCAGGCGCAGTGGGCGGGTGCGAGCGTGAGAAACAAATAACTGGTGTCGCGTCCACGGCCCCTTCAACCTCGTGAAGAATCGGAGCCCGTCTAATGGCGACCACACTGCTGTTATAATTGCTTTTAGGCAATCACAATTTATTACTTGTCGCGTGTCGTTATGGAGTTTTACAACGCTTATACTTTGGCGTTGAAATATTGAATAGCCTGTAAGGATATTTTTATTGAGCGAGTCAGGGCTTAAATACATTGGTTTCCCTTTTAATAATTAACTTTATGACCGTGCATTTTGTTTACTTTTGTTGCAGCGATTTTGAGAATGATATTTTCTGGAAAAATATCTGCTAGCTGTAAGTATTATCTATTGTTCCCTCTTCGACGTAATATGAACGAAACCAAAGATTTCCAATAAGTGTTGGGCGTTGGATGCAATATTTTACGCAACGAATGCAGCGCTGAGTACCGCTATCACTCTTAATTTAGTATCGCGGACCATTAATCAAAAATACGCGCAAGGTAGGAAATTGAAATCGTGATTTCACAACGAGTGAAAGGTCCCAGTCACATCAATACTCGTTAAAAGTTACATGTTACAAGAATACAATGTCTTTTTATGCCATAGTCGAAATATTGATATTAAATGTTCCGCCAACACAATATTGGTCAGCACGAACAGAAGTCTATAAAGATGCGGCGACCATTGACATGGCATTTGCATGGAATGTGCCATCTATTGACCAACTTCCGATGGCTGTAACCGCTGGCAGAATGTGATGTGTTATTGTTTATGTGTTGCAAACAATTGTTTTACATCGATGTTTATGTTCAAACGTTTCTCCATCAGTTGCCACGTGAAGGTGTTTAAGTTCATGTGTGTGTAATGTTAAGTTTGAAATATTATGAGCACTGCTTATGACAGACTTTTGACGGCTCATCTTACAAGGCTGAGCTCAATGATAAAGTGTTACGAGTTACCAGGCTAAATTTAACTTTGAGATTGTGTTTTATGTTAAAAATAGCTTTGTAATTGATAATTTGCAATAAGTACAAAATAAGGAAAGCGACTTAAATTAAAATTACTACCACACGAGTCCAGAATTTCAACACGCTGTGAAACATTGTTATCTACAAGTCGAAGGACTGCATTAAAGATCTATAAAGCTAGCGTGACTAAATTGCTTTCCCCCCTCAAGATAACTGGACAAGATTAATGAGCGTAACGTGCAAAACGTTTAAACCCATTTCCAACTGAAATCCGACTAGTCAGTTCCATATATTAGCGCCAGCGAAAACGTTCCTGGCACAAATTTCCATCACTAACATTAACCAAATTAGTTAGCTTTAAACCATCCCGTGAACTAGCCGGATCTCGGTCGTTATGCCAACGAATTGAATGAATTACATCTGCGCTTGAATCCAACCATCAATAATTCTTGAGAATATTAATTTAAGAATCCCTTTTAAGAATCCAGAACAAAAGCGAAAGTAGAAATGTTTAAGGCGATTTACTGGACTTGCTCTTGGAGTTCCACAGCGAAGAAAATTAACAGTTGCTGGAAATTCTACCTCCATATACTGCAGTGGAAAGTTGTAGTTAAAAGTTGATCTGGACGGTTACGGGCCATAAAATAATAAAAGTGTAAACTAAATCAGATCGCTTTACATAAAAGTAAGTAAAGTTACGATGTTACATCATTTAGCTATTACAAGTGTATGATATTCCGTTTCTCGTATGAGTGCAGCTTCTCCGTGACGACAATAAACCCATATCGTTGGTGGTCGCACGTTTTGAGCCTCATCTACAAACATATTTTTATTGAACTGTATAAGGTTTTACTGCGTCATCCAACAAATCTTTACGGCGCTAAACATCAAGTATTTTCTCGAAAGCATCATATTGTGTAATCAATAGTGAAACGTTTCACATTTACTTCGTGAAAATTGTAATTTGATACAGATCGTAAAACATGAGCTGAAATGTTACCTTTTGTTTTTTCATCTTCTCATTAACTGATGTATTTGAAAATACTTTACATAAATCTTTGCTCACATTTCTCAGCTTTGTCTTGTTTCTATCTTTTGCATTCCAAGAGCGACGTCAAAGTTCTTTGAAATATATAAAGCTACTTATTTAAGACTAACTTGCTTTATGATCCATTTTCTTGTCCTGCAAACATTATATCAACTACATTCTTGTCACATTTCTGCAACATTTCTTTGAAACGTATATTTAAATGGAGAGTAGGATAAAATGTTGAGAGCAGTTTTTAGTTCCACACAATTGGTTTGTTATAAACCTTTTGACTCGCACTCCTTTCTGTATAATAAATAATTTAGATAAATGTAAGAGTCACAATATTGTACGCACGCGCCCACTAACATGAATGTGAGTTATATTAAGGTCACAGACAGGCAGACACTTTCTAAAGCAAAATAATTGAGTCAATTTATCGAGCGTCTCCGCGTCTGCAAGGATCGGTGACACTTTAGCGGACATTGATTACCGCTAAGTTGTGAGCGATTACGCATGCTATGTACGGACTGCGTCCCGACCAGTCCTACCAGGACAGCCTACTTGATGATACTACATCGCATAGATTCGTGGAACGTGATTAATACGGTAGCTAATTTGAATTTTAGCACGCATACTTGCCAACGAACATTAGGTACCTGAACCGGTAAGGTCAGTAACTAATTCTACCCAGCCAGCTTCAAATTGCTCGAACACATTTGTATTTCACACATGTTTACCTTCACAGGTAAACTTCGCCGTAAAAAAATAAAGGTAGTCAATTGGGTCCCTTTTTGTTTTACCTCATATTCACGACTACCGACTGGGCCGGGTTCAACGTCTAGCCTTTCCTTTAAATACAAGACGAAGGTTAAGTGGTTCGCTGTCTGTTTCACTTAAACCGCTGCCCGCAGCCCTGGAGTATACGGTGGCGGCCACTTGTATTCACAACATTATATTATTATGACGGCAAACCCGCGGTTAAACCGAGACAAAACAAAACTTAAAAGCTGACTGCACAGATTCGTTTTGTACTTTATGACGGACTCTTTGTGTATTGAAGTTTGCCAAGTGCTTACGCTTGATGGACCTTAAGTGAGTACCTACAGAATTTAATTTCGCATTTTGTAGTCCATGGCTTAAGGGTGAGAAAATTGTATTTCAATATTCTTGAACTAGATATTCGAGAATAAATAGTTTTGTCGGTGCACAAGTTTGCGGTTGAGGTGAGGGCTCTCGACGGCCCTCGTCTGGCGGTCAACTCAATACACACTTGTCCGCAATCGTTTTCGCTAGTGTCCAGATTGCTTAGGTAGTTGCTTCTGATTGAATTCACCCGAGGAGGCCGCCCGCCGCGCGCCATCCTGACCCGGAAAATTAAATCGCCGACATAAATGCCGATATGTGTCAAGTGGCTACCAGAAGGTATTCCATCATGACGACCACTCACGCCTCGTTACTGTTCACGTATTTTTGTCTCACTAAGAATATAAAGTGAAGAGAGTTCTCTTCACTTTATATTCTTAGTGAGACAAAAATAAGAGAAATGCAATGTGGCAATCCAGTTTTAAGAGCGTTAACACCGTAAGGCCTTCATACAAACTTTCAAGTCCTTATTTTCCGAAATAACTGAACCCATTTTAATGAAACTTAATACGCATAAGCAGGATACATACCTACTTAGTTCTAAAAAGTTAATAAAAACAATTACGAAAAGTCTTTAAAAAAAATGTATTGGAAATTTCTGTTACTATAGATAATTTATAATCGGGCTAATTCAGAAGTAACACTATTTTTCGAAAATGTTTTTTAGTAACGTTTTAGCCTTTTAGGCTGTCTTTGTTCTTCACTGAGTTTGTGACATACCTGCTTTTGTTTGTATAGGTACGAATGCATAATATATGCTCATACAACATATCTTTGTCTTGCCTGTTCTCCATTTTAGCTGCCTATGTTTGCCGGCAAAGGTCAGTCTATAAACCGTAATAATGACGTTTTGCTTTTAAATAGGAAAAGTAATTGAGTTTAATCAACCGCTAGGCAATCTGTTCACGACTGTACCTGATGGGTGAACAGGGGCAGTAAAATTAAGTGAAATGTGCGGAAACTGACGGTTCATCATAAAAAAGGTAAAAGCAACACAAAAACAGGGGAACTTCGTATAGTAATGCCTTTACAAGTCCCAAATAATCTGGCGGTGATTCAGAGCGTCCGTGTGAAATCCGCTAGGTTTTATTAGTGGCATAAATAAAGCAATTAACACCATGAGGATTTACGTGATCCAATTTAAAACGACTGTACCGATTATTGTTTCTGATGTCGTTCATAATTGCTCGTAATTGATGGCTCGTAGCCTTTATTACTGTTTCATTATTAAGTGTAAAGTTAATGTGAGTGTGCACATGCAATACGATTCTGTGCAAGTTGTAGTAGAAAACGGGCCTCCATCGGAAGCTCTTCAATTATTCCATGAAGCGCGCCGTTAAAAATGCATATTAAAAGCAAGCATGATGCAAGTGTGGAAGCCAAAGTAACGGTGTATTATCTGTGTGAAAGATGATATGGCTATTGACCGTTGAGATGACGAGTAGTTGAATAGTATGGAAGAAGATCAAAAGCTGCGCAGACCCCAAATAAATTGGGATGACGACAGGAGAACGATGATTTTATAAAATCAAGACTGTGTAGCCTACGGAGATAAAAGTTGTATCTGTAACTTCTGTAAAAACTACACTTTTGTAATGTGGCGCTGTTTCTTCATAAAGTAAAACTTATATGAACCTATGCACACTGAATTAGTTGTAAAAACAAAACTACAAACTACTACGTACTGCACGCTAGCTAGAGTACGTCCAAACCTAATTAAAAATGTTAATAAAGGTGTGTACATTAACTTACTTCTTAATTAAGTCTAGCAAAGTCCTAATACGTGAATGGTGATATAAAGTTATTCCTCAAAGTTGTAACTTCGTTAGTGACGTTTGTCACATATACGACGCCCCGACTACTTGTTCTTCCATGTTGTCAAAGCAAGGGGCTTGTTCATAAATTGAAAGCCGCTTATATAGCAGTTTATGTCTTCTTTGCGGTGCGATGTCAGTGTGAAAGTCTTCCTCCATACGCTTCAATGCACGCTAAGTATGATTACTGTGAGCCTGTTAATAGGAGAATTATGTTTTTGGTAGATACAGTTATATTACTAGCACGGATGGATGTGGTGATGTACGTGATATCGCGTTTGTGTTTTGTGGCCATCGTGGGTAAGTACGCGTAATTAATGCTTTATTTCAGGACCAATATTATATTCCTTGTAGTCAGTGGCCCGAAAGTCTGAAAACAAGTACGGGGCGATCCTGCCATGTCAGGACAAAACGCTGCAATCTGTAAAAAGTCAATTTGAAAAAAAATCCGTAATCCGTTTAACGACTCACACCAGAAGTAAAAACACATGTATTCAAGATATTGTAGTTAATAGACATAGTACAGATTAATACTCCTATACTACTCTGTACTATTTCTAACAGATACTTATTTGTAAGGTAAAACATTAAGCTTGCATTGTTTTACGAAAATACAAAGACGTAAAACCACTATATTGATGTGCGCACGGCTCACTTGCGCGCCCGCAACCTTCTACCTATCACGGTAAAACGCTGCAAATGCTGCAATATAGCTAGATTACAGCGTTTAGACAAAACATTTGTCCGCACAGCGTTTTAATCGATACCCTACGTTACTTTTCATTTATTTTTAGGGGCCATTGCCACATTAAACAAACTTATAAAGGTCCCCCCCTTTATAATTTCGTCATGCCTATGATATTACATGGCTATAAATTGGTGGAGGTGACTGTTAAGATGACGAGTAATAGAGAAGTATGGAAGAAGAAGACAACCCCAAATAAAGAGGAATCAGGGCCCCAAACAAACAGCCAATTTACTCGGAGACTATTAAGACTATAGTCATGAAAATTGGCGACAAGGTGTATTGTGTGCACCACTGATCAATAGTGTTGTGAAAATGTGTAAATATTTATGCCCACTACGAAACATTCACTGTGTGTGGTCAGATACGCCCTTGGCCGGGTTTTCCTTTTCATTCGGTTTCTCTATTCATGTTTTCAAGTGAAACGTCGGAAAGCAAAGTGAATCAAAGTGTAAAATGAATTCAACAGTGAATCGATCCAACGATTGAGTTTAATCAACCGCTAGGCAATCTGTTCACGACTGTACCTGATGGGTGAACAGGGGCAGTAAAATTAAGTGAAATGTGCGGAAACTGACGGTTCATCATAAAAAGGTTGAGCAACACAAAAACAGGGGAACTTTGTATAGTAATGCCTTTACAAGTCCCAAATAATCTGGCGGTGAATCAGAGCGTCCGTGTGAAATCCGCTAGGTTTTATTAGTGGCATAAATAAAGCAATTAACACCATGAGGATTTACGTGATCCAATTTAAAACGACTGTACCGATTATTGTTTCTGATGTCGTTCATAATTGCTCGTAAACTAAAACTACGAAACATTCACTGTGTGTGGTCAGATATGCCCTTGGCCGGATTTTGCTTTTCATTCGGTTTCTCTATTCATGTTTTCAAGTAAAACGTCGGAATGAAAAGTGAATCAAAGTGTAAAATGAATTCAACAGTGAATCGATCCAACGATTTAGGCAGTTGCCTACGGAATAATTAAGGTTAATGAAAGGAGCAGGTGAACATACCTTAGTCATTGTCTCAGTATCGTGTGAACGTAAATAAACACAAAAATAAATAATTACTCGAATGATCCGTCCATCCAAGTGTAGCATTTGATATCGGCTTTAAGAACTAAAATAATTGTATTTATACAAAGCAAGTGTTATTTTCTTTTAAACTTTATCCCTGTTCATTGAGACTTAAAGATTTACTTAAAGTTTTTAAAGGATTCGTTTTGTTTCATCTTTTGTTTGAAAAGATGGTTATTCGTAAGGTGAAATGAAGTTATGAAGTATTTACGGCGTGGCAAGTCTAGGCAGGTATAGTTTTAGATAACTGAGTCTGAGAAGAAACTCAGAAGTGGAAATTATTTTCAATCAAGTGTGAAAAGGGTGTTCATCAATATTTAAAACCCATTTTTAAGGTTCCGTACCTCAAACGAAAAAAACGGAACCCTTATAAGATCACTTTGTCCGTCCGTCCGTCAGTTTGTCTGTCTGTCAAGACCCTTTTTCTCAGGAACACGTGGAGGTATCAAGCTGGAATTTATATCAAATACGCAGGTCTACTGTCCCTTAGAGCTGTGAAAAATCAATCAAATCATCACTTCTAAGCCAACGCAATCAAAAGATACAGCCGTTTATGCCGCAAATTTCCGCAAATTTTCGACACTCGCAAGGGAATCAAAACCTATAGGGTACTTTCCATGTACTCAGAATCTTGAAATTTGGTACGAAGTAACGTCTTATAGCACAGATAAAATAAAAAATAGCGAAAACCGTAAATTTTTAGATAATAAAAATATTTTTAATAATTTTTGTACGGAACACTCGGTGCGCGAGTTCTACTCGCACTTGGCCGGTTTGTTTTTGATGTGGTTTGACCGTCGGACTGCCAAGTCATAGGTCTCAAGTTCGAACCCATGACACGTACTTCTGATTTTTCGGATTTATGAGCGTAAGAAAAAGAAAGAAAGAAAATTGTTTTTATTTGGCATTAATAACACCTTAAAAAATATACAAAATAAATGAACAAACAAGACTAATAATGCCAAAAGGGCCTCAGCATAATGCCAGATGGCAACACAAGGTGTACCACCTGACGCTGATTTTCAGCTGCAGCCCACGAGTGCCATACGCTCGAAAACATAAACAAACACATATATATTAGTACTTTTTTCCTGCATAAATTCTAATTCAATTATATTGTTAATTAAACACATCAAGAAACAATAAAAAGTAAATGTTGAAGTTTGAATTGCTTATGCTGTACCTCTATTTATATGCAAATGTAATTTATTGCAATCGTTGACAAATTAATTTCAATTCTGTGGTTTTTTTTTAATTTTTATATGTTTAATAGTTACAATGAATTGAATTATTATCAAATATTATTGTAATACATATTTGTACGCCGTAAAGGTAAAACATGACTGTGATCCTGTATGTAATGTACCAAACATCTTGCATGCTTTTGTGTGTGCATACTCATGTTTCTGACAAATAAATGAACTCTGAACTCTAAAAATGATAAAATTGTTAAAAATTAATTAACGTGTAAAATTTATAAAATACTGTGCCCATTATTAAAAATCACAAAAAGACAATAATAAAAAGCAAAATGATAAATTCGAAAAACTATAAAATATATAACATTAATAAAATTAAAATTGATGACATACACTGATTAAACGTAAAAAATTATTAAATTTAATTATTAAACATTGGTAAAATTAAAGAACGCATACAACAGAAAAAAATAAAAATGTATTAACGTATAAAATTAAAAAATGCATATGATTGTAAGTATTTTTGATAAAGTATTGTAGGTATTTTTGTGTTTTGTTTTTTTAAATCCTTTCCCCACGCTAGGAGTTTCTCCTGTATCGTGGGTGCGTTAACAACCATTTAAACTAACACACACAAATAGCCAGACCACGGAACAACTATCTGTAGGCCATACAAATATTTGTTCCGTGCGGGGATCGAGCCCGCGACACGTAGTTCAGCAGTCGATAGCTCAACCACTGCGCCAACCGTGCCGTCAAATTTATTTATATTGTATTATTATATAATATCATTTGCCAGCAAACCAGCATGTCTGAGTGATATTTCTCGACGGCATGTAAAGCCAAGTCAGAGGCCCATGGGCGGCATAAAAACTCTATCACCAGCCCCCGTATTCACAAACGCTCGGATTCGATTTCGATTCGGAAAGTCGTATGTCTATCTCGCTCGCTTTCGTAATGCCAAAACAAGATACACATACGACGTAACGAATGGAAATCGAATCCGAGCGTTTGAGAATACGGGGACTGGTCAGGCCCTAACCACACCATAAAGTAGAAGAAGAACATTTAGAAGGTTCAAAATATTTTTGACGTTCGTCTTCACATCGTCTGGAGGGTGTCTCCAGGGAGTCACTGCGCCAAATGGCAAGCAATGCACATATGGGTACAATGCGTGCCAGCTCCAAATAAAATCTATTAGATCCACTCGTGTTGCTTTTGTATTTGTAAAAACTTTTATGCAGCATCGATATATGTAATAATTTAAAATTCAAATAAAAAAGTACGAAACAAACGACTTTTTTACAACGTCTACAAGCACAATGTTATCTTTGTTTTTATATTGTGACCGCCTATCACACCGAAGCAGCTGGAGTATCCGACTAATGTTTAAACGGTTTACAAAGTTGATAGGGCATGTGGTCCGATAATGCGCTTAACTCGGCAGGGGGAGATGTTGCGCATAAATCATTGCTAAGTGAGATCGGGTCCGGTGTGTGAACTCGTAAATCACCCGTGTAAATGAGGCCCAGCTTCAAGCCGACGTTGATGGTGGCCTATCTTTAAAGCGCATTATATAAATTAATCGACTCCCAAGGTCGATTAATTCTGTAACGGCTTATGATAAGCTGAGCGGTACGAAACGGTAAATATTATTACTTTTCTGATTCTATTAATGTTTTTCTTGATAGGGGATTATTTTATATTTTTTTTGTGCGATTGAAGGCGATTTTGGCTGTTTTTGTGGGTTTTCCAGCTATGATATTGCTGTCCTCTTTCGTTATCGTGAGGTGTGTCTATGGGACTCTGACTTGGCTTAGAGATATTTCTCGACGGTACAGCGGTACCGTCGAGAAATATCTCTCAGTCATGCTTTCTTCCTCATAAGTCGACCAGGTCCTTCTTCTAAAATTCAATAATTAAAACCTTCATCCGTAGGAACCGACCCTCAAAACTAATTTAAGCCTCAGATAAAAACCCGCGTCTCTACAAAAGCGGTGTAGACGTGTCAATAAATTCCTTTTAATACGTCTCTAAGGTAGGTACATAAAACATTGGCGTAACAAAAGTTCTTGCAGCATATCGTAGAAGTCGTGGGCAAAACGTAATGACTGAACAGCCAGAGTCGTTCACCGTGATTTATATTACGACATAGCCTCATTAGGTAAATGTTATTTAGTCAACACAGACAGAGGTACTGACTACATTTATTTAGACTGTGGTTCCTAAGGATAAAGGGATGAAAATTAACGGATGGTATCATTAAATTATTGAATTTGGAATCACATGAAAACAGGAAAAAATATCAATAACCAACAATATACTTAAGGATTATAATTTTAACAACAAAAATACCTCTTTTCCATCACTGTCATAGATTCGATGCATGATCTTGATCAACGTTTGATCTATATAGTTAAAATAAAACCTTTAACGTTTATCTTTAACATACTGAAATTTTCGATTAAACTCTCATTTGAAAGCCATTTAAAGTCTGTCTATTGTAAAAGAATTTCTAACACAGCCATCAGCGTTCCATTTCTCTTAAATGTGGTCTTCTAAAAAATAAAACAATATAAAAAGCCTACGCGTAAGCACAATTCACAACGACCTGTAATCCAGAATAGGCATCTGCCATGCTTTTATCTCTTGCTACGATCATAGCATTAAGATTGCTTACCACTACGCATACGGATACCAACGTAATGCTATACAAATGTGCTGCGTTCCCAACGAGCCAAGGTGTAAATGCTCATGTAATGATCTATTTACATACCGGCTAGGTAATATCGAACCCACTGCTTCCCTATATCGATATGCAACGCGATCACAAATAGCTTTTTAGCCCTTTTTCTCTTAATACCGATCTTATTTGATGTTCGTTTGGACATACTTTTCATTGAGATTACGAGGCAAGTTTTTTTGAATAAAAATAACTGGTTTTTTTAATAAAATAAAAACTGGCTTTGCTACTTATATCTTTTGGAGTATTGGTTTGTGGCGATGATATTTTCATTAGTTAATTGGAAATGATATTTTTATTAGTTTGCTTCTGGCTGGTGGTAACGAGAGCAAAAACATTAGGAAAAGTAGGTATTTTGAAAGATTCGAAAAACGACTTTTCTTCAGTTGATATTTTGACCTATATTAGTATTCATCATGATAAGGACCTAAATGCCTACCTAATGATGGATAATTTATTCAAATTAATTATGTCTTGACAGATGTATTTGACTATCAACACCGTGTAGGTGTAAAATTAATAGCCACTGCATACGAGCTTTTAATAGACTGATACACTAACCCTAAAATGGCTAAGGCAGTTTGTTTAATGCGATATCCGATGCTTCAATAAATAAATAATGTATCCTGATAATTCATGCCTTTCTTACCGTCAATTTTCCGAAAACGAGTGGAACTATTTCTACAAGTAATAAGTACATTATGACGCAAAGATATTATAGTTTATGTAGTATGTATGTCTATCACCACAAACAAAATCGCACAAAAAGTCTGTGGTCTGTACTGGCCCTTACAAAAGCAATTAATTACGTAGGTGATCGAGTGTACAGGCAGAGTAACTCTACTTGTAAACAGGGCTGCTTGAGGGTCCGTCTGAGGCTTTACTCAACCAACTTGAGCCAATTTGAACCCTATATCAAACAAAATTATGTCTTATTAACCGATGCTTGTATTGGGGTTGTATTTATACAGTATGTATGTACCTAGGTTTACACGATGTTGTTAATTAAAGAGAAGATGTACCGTCGAGAGAGAGGAGCACTAACATCTATACACTTAGCAAAATTCAGAAACAATTTTCTCCTGAACTAAGGTTTCTACTTTGAGATAACCTAGACCTATATCGAGATATAATGGCTTCCAAAGTACTGTTTAACATGTACGAGAAAATCTGTTTTAAAAGATGCTGCGTGTTTACATTATTAGTGTGCAATGCCCATGACTGTACGCGGCCAGGAAAGCTCTTTCAAACTCAAAATCAAAAGTCATTTATTCAAATTAGGCTGATAATCAGCACTTTTTGAACGTCAAAATTACATGAGACAGTCCCACAAAACGCCCGCCCTTCGCCACTTCCTAGTGTTATAGCTAGGAAGAAGAAGTGGCGGAACAAACTCCCCAGCAACACATCTGTCTGTTAGGTTAGAAGAACCAGATTCTAAACAATAGTGCTCAAGTTCATATAAACAAAGAATCTAATTAATGTCACATGTCAGCTAGCACACACCAATAATAAAATATGTCGTAGTTGTCATGATTTATTTCGTTACACTCGGTCATCATGTGGGCAGAACATGGGTTTCGTGCTATGAAAAACACACTACACGCGGTACACTGCTTTTGTCGAACTCACAAATTACTTGAAATTACAATCCAACACAATAACACTAGGCACCATGAATCGGGGAACAGTTTCGGGACGTCTTGACTCCGCCGCGATCAGACACTGACTGTCTGCCTCACGGCGAGCTCGGAACATCACGACTCTGTAGAAGCGCGCTTAGGTGTGGGTAGACTGGTAAGTAGGTCGCGTGATGCTACCTTTGGTGCGCTTGCCGATTCATTTTCTGTCCGTACTAATGACCGGATCCAAGAAATATAAAAAAAAACTCAAGAATTATTAAACCCTCCAGACATAAAGGGCGTGCCCGCTTGTACGTGCATACAGACGAAAAAATAATAATAAATAGAAATAAAGTTTAGTAAAGTAAAATAAAAAAGCAAAATAAAATAAAGTAGAAAATCTATGCATGAAGTTATATAACATATCAGTAAGCAAATTTGGAGAAAGAACATAAACATTGTCTTGAGTTCAACCCAGCGACCAACTATTCTTATCGTTTAAATAGTCGTTAATGGAATAGTAGGCTTTTGAACACAGGTTAGATTTTCTTCTTTTTTCTTAAATTAATCGCCTTACCATACTTTCGAGGTTCAAATCAGCCTACCTTTGTCTTATTTTTTTCTTTTCAACTACAAGATTAAGTTTATTGGTTCGTGAAATTCATCGAGTGAAGCCGCGGGGCGCCGGACCTAGCCTTGTGAAGGAACCATCAGGGCACTCAGAGTCTTGTTTTTTTTTATTGGTAAATATTTTTATAAAAAGTGTATTTCTATTTAGTAATATTAATTATCTTTGGGTGGGTTTAGTTTCACACGAAGGGGAATTAATTAATTTAATGAATTATTTATAAACTGGGTGTTGGTATCCTAGGTACGGTGCTGTCTTCATATTAATATATATTTCAGCCTATGATATAGACTGTGTGTGTGGATTTAAATAACTATAATGGTTGAAAAAAAAGTGGTAAATTATAAAAATTAACGGAACACTTATTATATTGTTCGTATTAGGTAAGTCATGCAATTATTTGTTGCATTTATGAAATCTAGCTTATTATTGTGATTAAGTTAAAGCATATTTTATTACGTTGTCCTATTTCTTCCTACGTGCATTTGTGAAATTTTCTTGGCAATAACATAACATGTTAGAGCAGGTAATGTTTGACCGACAAAATATTGCGTAAAATAATGTTATTTTAACTGTTATTACTGGTGATAAATTTATACATGCGTGTAGTCAATGGGTTGAATGGGAATAGTATATTTCATTACGAGTTCGGAAAGCCTGTCATTGCAAAGAGTTCCGACAAATGTCTACCCGAGCCGAGGCGCAGCCGAAGGTGAGGGTTGACAGTCGGAACAAGTTGCAATGACGGTTCCGCACGTGTACTGAACAACTATTTTTAATACAGTTGCGAAAAAATGAAGCAATTTAATAAAGAACATTTTTGGAAAATGGCGCCAACCGTAAAAGAATATAAGCAGTTTTTTTTTTGTTTTCTTTACCCATTCTGGGTAGGCAAAGGGAACTATGCCCATACAGCCAAGTCTTCAGTAGAATTTTTTTAATTGATATGAAATGAAACCTAACCTAACTCATTGAATCAAGTCATTAAATCTAACATTGAAACAAATTAGTAGCTTCTTTTTAGAAATATTTGCATGAATCATAAAAACTTCTATGATTTTTTTTTAGTAAAAACTCCGTGGTTGGTTTTTTTTCTTTTTAATAGACATTATTTTGACAGTTGGGAAAGAGACCGCACGAGTTCGGACAAGGTAAAGAAAAAGCTCGAGTGTGTAATAGCTCACATCCCGAACGCTATACGTCCCTGCAATACGCCACTTTTTGAGCAACTGTATTAAAAATAAATATTTTGATAGCCAAAGCAAAACTTTCTGGGCTGCACGGCGGAACCTACGACTAGTGTGAAGAGAGCGTGCCTCAAGAGCATTTACGCCTTACTACATTTCGTACAAACTTTCAAGTCCTTATTTTCCGAAATGACGGAACCGAGAATAGTCCGGTTATGCAGACAACCTCCTAGGTTGAACTGCGAGATGTCATTCCCAAAAAAAAAAAACGATTTTAATGAAACTTCATACGCATAAGCAGGATACATAGGTCTAAAAATTTACTAAAAAACTTTTCAAAAATAGTGTTACAGCTAAATTAGACCGATTATATGTATATGTACCTATAAAAACAGAAATTTCCAATACTATTTTTTTTAAAGTTATTTAGTAACTTTTTAGACCTATGTATCCTGCTTATGCGTATTAAGTTTCATTAGGATCGGCTCAGTCATTTCGGAAAATAAAGACTTGAAAGTTTGTATAAAATGCCGTAAGGTGTAAACGCTCCTAATACGGTGTACGTTTCAGTATCACGCGAACCACCTCATCATAACACACTTTCTGTTGCGTTTAAATATTCAATTTAGTAACTGGCTTGGAGGCAGCGTTGCACGCGAAAACTTCGCATTAGATCAGCGATTGAAAACTCAATGTTCTCCGCGTAAAGTACCAGCAAGACTATTAAAAGTAATTTCACGTTCCACATTAATAGAGTAAGTTAGCAATAATATCACCGTATCGGTATATAGGTAAGCTGGCATCATTACCCTAATGATCGGATTTAAGGGTTGCTCCACTGTCGGTTTGTGGCAGATTTTGTGGATTCTAAACCCGCTCCGATAACAGGATAACACATAGATGCAATAGTCTAATACTCTGCGCCAAGTTAATTAAGCTCGGTGATTCCAGTGAATCCGAGGGAATTTAGTAATTCAGTCTGTAATCTTTGATCGGGGTCTGTGTAATACTTGGTATACATCACTATTATTAATTCGACATACCCATAGACATCTTGTTTAAATAATCCGCTTAATAGGTGTTTCTACACCGTCAATTTTATAGCTGTAGAAATTATAAATCTTAAGATTAATGGGCCGGTACCATTTTTATTATTCGTTCAACACGTCGCCGCGTGTCTGTTCGACGTGTTTAATTATTTATTGGTATAAGACGTGTTTATACCATATTTTATGATCGATTAAATGCAAAATGATATATTTACGAGCGTGTACCCAGTTTCGCGTTGTGGCGCCATCTATATTTCAGTCAGAACGCTGTGTTCGATTATGTTATGACTGCGCGGGGTTGTATACGCGGCTTTATAGCTCGTGCCGAGTCCAGTTTGCCGATAAATAACTTACTAAGCACCTAGATCATGTGACTACAGCCTTATTTATACGAGAACATTACCAACGATTGCGTGTTATGTAAAACATGGGCTATCTATTGTTTAGTAAGTACCTTAGCCATAAGAAACAATTTTATAATAATAGCTTTTTGATGAAGGTCTACTCCTATTTCCTAATATCTCGAACCCCTCTGAAATAACAACTATCTTTCTAATATGAATAGACATAAATCCATCAGGATAACGTCCTAACATATAATTATAACGTGTCAGTAATCCATGGAACTGATTATTACATTCATAATCATAAATAATTAATATCGTTTCGGTTGTCCTGTGGCGTATGGCGGCCGGCAGGATCCATCCGAACCTGATTGACGGACAATTTGACGTCTTTTCATTACGTTAATGGAGCCGCTGAGACTTTGCTCATTAATTAAGACAGATGTACTGATGATAAAGGTGTGTTATGACGTTTGGAGTTGTAGTAACGATGAGTGAAAGGTTACTGAAGGGATATGTAAAAAAAGTCAGCAAGAAAATGGTATCTAAAAATTCCAACCTAGATTATAAATGCGAAAGCATCTCTGGCTGTCTGGACGAAGTCTTGAGCGAAGTGTAGTCAGTCATAAAAGGGTTGACACTGATAAGATTTCTTAAAATATTTTCCACATTTATTGCTCCATTTTTAGGGTTTCGTACCTCGAAAGGAAAAAACGGAACCCTTATAGGATCACTTTGTTGTCCGTCCGTCTGTCCGTCTGTCCGTCTGTCTGTCTGTCAAGAGCCCCTTCCTAGGAGCGCATGGAGGTATCAAGCTGGAATTTATATCAAATACTCAGGTCTACTGTCCCTTGGAGCTGTGAAAAAATCAAACTTCTAAGCCAATGCAATCAAAATATACAGGCGTTTATGCCGCAAATTTCCGCAAATTTTCGACATTCGCAAGGGAATCAAAACCTACAGGGTACTTGGTACTTGGTACGAAGCAACGTATTATAGCACAGATAAAGGAATAATTACGAAACCGTAATTTTTTATTTACATCATATACTAAAAATATTTTTAATACTTTTTGTACGGAACCCTCGGTGCGCGAGTCCGACTCGCACTTGGCCGGTTTTAGTATTTATACTAATTTTGTTTTTCTTTCGTTCTAGGTATAGCAGTTATTTTTTTGTCAAGTAAAAAGTCCAGTAAACGGTAAGTTATGTTCATATAGAAGCTCTATTCTCATCAATGGATGCACGAAGAGATATTAGATCTTATACAAAAGATGCTACACTTCAGCACACACTTAATTCAATATCTTAATGATAACTACTTTAAACAGTTTTCACTAAAATTATTTTGACAAAATCGTTCGTCCAGGGAAACGTATAAGAGTAACAATGGAAATTAATTTCAGTGGCTTCCCCTCTTACTGCAGTGAAAGTAGTCATCCTGAGCGGCTGGCGGCTCCAACGTTGAAACTTCAGTCACAAACAGTCCAATTACCGCAGTTTTGCTCGCGAATGATGTCTAACTTCAATGAAATCTTTAAGATAATATTTTCGAACGCTTTTTCAATAAAGTTATATAATTTGTTACAATATCAATCATAGCAACAAGCTTGTAATCCTCGAAGGGTAAAATAGAGGTGTACCTAAAAGTACACGTACATATTAGGTTATTTTTAAGTCTTATTTAATAGGGGGCGAGCCTATGGTTGCTACTGAGGAATTTCGACCTGGGAATCGAACTTTCAATTCAATGAAATCTATGATTCGTTTTTTTTCTACATTTTGTGTTATTTCTGCCTAGTGAATTTATGGTAGGAAGAGTATTTTTCTGAATATTTAATTAGTAAGAGTTTGCTTTAGTACTCCATACTTGGTATTGAGATCATATAAAGGTTTTGTATGAAATATTTGGGGATTCGAAACTCAATTCGATGCAGTTAATTTGATTTCGTACGGGATTTTGTCCACCATCTAAAACGGCATGATACATAACTGATTTAAAAGAAATATCATGCTGTACAGTTAATACAGGCAACTATCTCAAAAAGTTTCATATAACCATAGCCAAGCCTGTTTATTAAAAGTCCCCGATTAAAAATATTATACATCATTTCAACACAATGTTAACGTCAATTTTGGGTTCGTAATTACTGTGGTTACAGACTGGAAAATTACATTGATTATGATTTGATGTGTTTTATGCAGGTGTCTACATATCCCTAAGTATAACTCACATCGCGGCTTGTTATTACGCAGAGCGTTATTAAATATAATAATAGTACAATAAGCAGTACTCCTAGACACGGCTCGTATGTTAGGAGGTTCCTTTCCCTGGAGCCCTGAGCCTATGAGCTTGGACCTTGTTGCCGACTCCGGTGGGCTACAATTTTATACTTTAAAATGTTTTTTATTTCTATTATTTAAAAAAAAAAATGCAAGATGTGGGTAAGTAATAGGTATAATGTGTAATCGAAATATAATAACACATATCCCCAAATAACAGAATCGCAAGAAGTGCATAGTATTTTTTATTTATTGGGATCTCAATTTCTTCTGAATCGTAATTATTCTTGCTATCTTACTGAAAACACACCTCTCATATTTCCGCTGTAACGTAATAAAGATAGATAGATAAATCATTTATTCAGTCCACACAAAAGATATCGTACAACACACAGAAGCACAATTAAATGACACAGATTACATGAATTAATATATTTAAAAACCATATAAAAACCAGATGACAATAGAAAAAAGGAAAAAAAACATTTACTAAACAGTTATAGTAACACCATGACATCATCATCATCATCATCATTTCAGCCGAAAGACGTCCACTGCTGGACATAGGCCTCCCCCAAGTGTCCCATATTGACATATTAAGGGGGGTTTTGCCATAATCGCCACGCTTGGCAGGCGGGTTGGCGATCGCAGTACGGTTGTTACAAAATCACAGAGAACGCTGCTGCCCATTCTCTGTAAAGTCCCTTAGTCGCCTCTTACGACACCCACGGGAAGATATGGGATGGTGCTATTCGTTACGTCCGACACCATGACATACTTCAAATAAAATAACCACTATGCAAGGTGCTGTGTGCGTCTCAAGGTTTTACCAAATAGGTGGCTAACTCAGCATTTGATTACAAATATATAAACCTACATACATTATAATCGTATCGCAATTTCAATTGCATTATTAGCTCTAATTTCAAACAGTGAACTAACGGAAATCAATTTCACATAAGCTGGTTTTATTTGTCAAACAGACACGGAACCGTACAAATATGCAAGTACATACAATCTGCCCGGATGCCGGTCGGAAGTCGGATCCCGGCCGCCCCGTGTCACCGCGCGTCACTTCCTACCGCGTATCCAAAAAATACCGACATTATTTTTGATATTCATATTTTTTTAAATCATTCGTGCGTGTGGACGTGTTGCTATTCATGTTAGAAACGAAAAAAGTTTAAAAAAACATTTTTGAAACTGTATTTTTTGAGTTGTTTTCTATCTAGTACTATTACCTACCTTAGTAATATTTTTCTGCCATTGTGTTTTTTTGAAATATTAAATTTTAATTATTCTGAAAGTAGTTATGATTATTCGTAATTATAGTTATTTATATTCTCTCCAAATGAGTTAAATTTAGTATATTAAATGGGTGTAAACGTACCCATAGCGAAACCGAAAGGCTTGTTCTTTCCGTCGTCATTACGACCTTTTTTTTTTTGGTCAGACCTGTACTCCTTCTTTACAGATATATTGGGAGTCAAAGTTCTTTTTTTTAATTCGGTGATTTAATATTACTACTTTATGAATGGCTCCCCGATCCTCGTACTATTCAACGCATCCATCAGTACAATGTTTTGAGTGCATTACATTAAGTCCTACCGTTTAAAGTGGTTCTTCACTCCAAAAAAAAGTTGTTTCACAGAAATATTTTTTTTTGCGTAGAGTAACTTTGTTAGTTTTTTGAATGCTTGGTTGATGAGGCCGTGAAGGGTCCGCGTCCATTGATTGATTGTTCTTGGCTTTAAGGCTTATTGTAACACCATTTATACCTACCTGCACTGTGGAACGCAAATGAGTTAAAACGAGTATTAAACCAGCAGCCTCTAATCTCTACCTTAGATAAGTTACAGACACATTTGATGGAATCTGAACAATGACTGCTATGAACAAATAGGTGACCTACCATGACGTCTTAAAACATTATTTTTTTTTACTTCTTTTCCTGTGTGGGAAAGAGATGGCGCTAGACATCATATATAGCTCCGTCTCTTTCCCACACTGGAATAAGTGTAAAACAATACTGCTTTAAGACGTCATGGTAGGCCAGCTGGTTAGGAAAGCGGCGTACTATTTGAGCTACACATTACCTGCGTACCGAAGTAAACTTTATTATCTAGATGCCATGAATCACAATTAACAACCTTTGACTGTGATTCATATCTTGCACCATTCATATAGTTGTAGGCTCAATTACTGTGACACAAACATAACGCAAGTCGTATGAAATATGAAAGGGACTAATACTAACAAGGACTGATGTTTATCTTTCCAGTCTGTGCTTAGGCTATTATGTACACAGTACACATGATTACTTGATTGCTTTAGTGGTTGTTGGCACATACTTATTTATTTAACAGTTTAATACAGAAACGAAGAAAGAAACAGAAAAAATTGTACAAAAGCG
Source organism: Cerastis rubricosa (assembly GCA_949152445.1). NCBI lineage: Eukaryota > Metazoa > Arthropoda > Insecta > Lepidoptera > Noctuidae > Cerastis > Cerastis rubricosa. Next base: position 11,367,313 of record OX424525.1, on the reverse strand, counting down.
ATGCTTATTTGTAAACAAATTTCTTCCAGCATCCTTGCCAAAAACAATATTAAAACTAGAGAAACTTTTAAATACGCTGTATGCTCCTCTGTGTCATCCAAAATATTGGTATTAAGCTGCATCTGGTTAGACTGGAAGCTGACCACAACATCATCTCCCCAAGATAGTTTGGGAATAGGCCCTAGCCTTTTATACTATCTTGGTCAGCTGCATCCGGTTAGGCTTCCCGTCTAACCGGGTGCAGCTGAGTACCAGTATTTTACATGAAGGGACTGCCTATCTGACCTCCACAACCCAGTAACGGGGTAATATGATACCTCTTAGTAATACTGGATGTCAGACTTTTGGTTTCTGACTACTCGTAATAACTGTCAAAGATCTACAAATGACAGCCAGGACCAACGGCTTAACGTGCTTTTCCCTCATGCTTCACGGAGGAAACTCGGTATGTAATTATGGTCACCCATCCACGGACCAACGTCAGCAAGCACGGCTTAACCTTAGAGATCGACCCGTGCGGCTGTTATTATTTAGCCACGAAGTCCTCTACGAAAGAGTTAGTAGTAGAAACCGAACCACAACATAATTGGGAAAAGGCTAGGCAGATGGTGATGATGCTCATCTGTGTCATATCATGTCAGTTTTGTCAAATGAATTCAAAATACATCGTTCGATGAAGAGTCGTCTGTTGAAACAAGTATCTCCTATTTCAAATAAAAAAATCTAACACAACAATGAAGCACAAAATCAAAGTACGTACTTTCGTAAGCCTTTTGTTCAGAGCTGCACTGCATGTATCGTACTCGAGCTTTCAGTATCAATATATTAGAAAACTTTTCAAATTCAATTAGAGACTACACGATCATCTTATAAAACATTCGAGATATACCGAACAGCAAACTAAATACTTGGAAAGTTTCTTAAGTCTTGTTAAAGTTGTTGTGATGTATACAATCCGTACTAAGCCCAGCTTAAGATCGCAGTTGGCTGTTGAATTTCGATTAGAAATTAATATGTGTGTGAGATAGTTGTTTAAGTTCTTACTCGTAATAGCCGATTTCGAAGCACTTAAAGAAATATGTATTGTTATGAAATAACATGAGATAAGGTTCGGGCCTTGTTTTCTACAAAATTATATCATAGGTGAATTGCAATGACTAATGAGCTTTTGGTAGGTGTACGCCCTACAAAAGTAATTACTAAGTACATACCTAACTGAATTTCAAAATACTGTTTAATTGAATTTTAACCTATTTACTTTATATAGTTATAACATAAAATCACAACATCACATTGTAAACTAAAACCAACGGACGCAATTTGCAAATACCATCATAATATTCAAATTCGCCGCCATTACCATACTAATATCATTAATCAGGCTCACATCTCTATACGGATTATAACAAATTGAAAACAATGTCTCAATAGCAGGCATGAGGAGAGAGGGGAGCCATTGACGAAGTTATAAGGGCCCTCGCTCACCGCTACTTTTTGCAGCGATGAAGTAGCGATGTAATCGGAAAACGGGCGCGATTCAGTCGCGGTGCTGAAGCTGGCTGACTGTGTACTATAAGGAGCGGGTGTGATTTTGTTATTTGTATGTTGAGTGTAATAATAAATAAATGGTTAAGACGTTGAATTTATATAATTTATAGAAAGAAATCATAAAGGACATTGCTGAGCAGCCATACACCGTTCGCCTAAGAAGTAACAGCCGTGTAAAGTTACTTCCCGTGTTCTTAACTATGACTACATTCAACTGTAATACAATTAAATTAACAGACACTTGTGAGAATAGTTTAAAAATATCTAAGATACCTTCGGATTTTGAGGTTAAATTATTTAAGGCATAGGCGTTACCAGTACATGTTTCCAGGAACTCCATTGTTTTTTTTTACAAATATTTTTCGAAAATAGACAAAAAACTATAACTAAAAATAAAATCATTATTTTGTAATTATATTTAAAAAAAATACCTTTAGACGCTCGTTTCCAAACGTTAAACGCTAAACGTTAAATTAATTGACATCAATTCATTAATTGACAACTGTCAGTGAGTATTGACACTGCTAATGTCAATAATCTGAAAACATCTTTCGTCATAACTTCATTCGCTCAGTGCTTTTGGTCGATTTAGCGCCGCATACATCGGATAGCAGTAAAAAGTTAAACCGATAAATAAAGCGCTGAAACTGGTGACTTTTTATAAACAAATATGGCGCTGCGGGATAACATTGAGAATGGAGTCGTGACACCACTCTTTAAATTGTTTTCGAGATGCAGAAGTATCCTTCGATGGTAATAATTGGTAGTAAAAGCTAATTTGTAAAAAAAAAAGTAATAACTGTATAGGTTGCACACATGTTGGTCCATAGGCCATTTTCAACAATTTCCTTTACATTGTCACACTTTGACGGACGCCTAAGCTGTCTAAATCTTTATTGTTCTAATTTCGACCTTATTGTCTATTTCCTTTTTCTTTAAAACGTACCAGAGTTAATTCCTAAATTACCACAAAGGTTAAGCACTCTACAGTACCCAAGCCTACGTAACCACGATGCTGTATCGCGATGCTGGCTTCTTCATATGCACTGCAGTCACGACAGCCTCCATTCGTTCCTCTTCGGTCCCCCGATGTCGTCAAAAACAAAACCGGGTTTTGGATCGAAAGAGTATCGATGCTGCCGCGCATGGCATTTATATCGCTCCGTTAACGCGCGTCAGCATCACGACAAATTGTCGCTATGGACGAAGGGCCTAACATGAATATTCAAGTGCGCGGTTCAACTTGGCACACAAAGTAACCAGTGTCAATTACCGTGTACATTGTACTAACTAAACGAAATCCAAATATTAGCTGAATGTTAGGGAATTAGTTTGACAAGTTTTTGGTGTATAAATAAACATAACGTTACATCACACTTGTAATCCTCGGAGGGTGTGGCAGAGGAGTAGCTAATGGTAAACCCACATTTTTAGGGTTCCGTAACCAAAGGGTCAAACGGGACCCTATTACTGAGACTTTGCTGTCCGTCCGTCCGTCCGTCTGTCACCAGGCTGTATCTCATGAACCGTGATAGTTAGCCAGTTGAAATTTTTAAAGATTATGTATTTCTGTTGATGCTATAACAACAAATACTAAAAACAGAATAAAATAGAAAAAATAGTGTGGTCACATAATAATCTTTTATATGGCAATATCGAATATTGGTTGAAAAGAAGTTAGCGTTTTTTGTTTGACCCGGTTCTTAAAAAGGCAGTAACGCGTTACAATTATAAGTTAAGAGCGTTTATACCCTACGGCATTTCATACAAACTTTCATGTCGTTATTTTCCGAAATGACTGAACAGATTTTAATGAAACTTCCTACGCATAAGCAGTATACATAGGTCTAAAAAGTTACTAAAAAACATTTTCGAAAAATAACGTTGCAGCTAAATTAGACCGATTTTTAATTATCTATAGAAACAGTAATTTCCAATTATCTTCATTTTTAAAAGACATTTCGAAAATGTTTTTAGTAACTTTTTAGACCTATGTATACTGCTTATGCGTAGGAAGTTTCATTAAAATCTGTTCAGTCATTTCGGAAAATAACGACTTGAAAGTTTGTATGAAATGCCGTAGGGTATAAACGCTCTTAAGAGAGGACTCTAGAGGGCCTTTCTCTATACAAACGTATTTCGCTGTTTTCTTCGTGGATAATGGGTCTAGAGCAATGATTTCTTTCCAAAAAATCTAGGTCTTATTAATACATGCCCCTAACATTTCTTTTTTTTTCAAAACATAATCACTAAAAGAATGATGACAATCCAAAAACCCGAAAAAAAGCCCGTTTTTACCGCCATGTTCCGACGACTATCAGACAAATTAGATAAGTTTTTTAGCAAAAAAGAAAATAATAGAAGCAGAGATATATTTTTCCTCTAAATTTTGATGTCAGAATTATTTAGATCAGTTTAGTTTTGAAGAAGAAAACAGCGGAATACAAAACGTCTTTTGGTCTAGATTTTTGTAGGTAAAATCAGCCTGAGCTGTAGTTGTCCCTTTCGCACTTTACGGGGGCTTGGTGGGGCGCAGCGCAATGGAAATAGTTTCTTCAAATACCTATTCTTCAAATTCCTCAGGCGTAGAGTCCCCTCTTAAGTGTTAAGTACTTGTAGTTGGTTATTTTTTTATGTGGTAGTGAGTGCATTTGACAGAATTGAGCATACGCATAGATTGTATTGAGTATCTTATCTAAATCACGCTTGTTATTCCTGAAGGGTTAGGCAGAGGTGTACTAAGTAGTACTCTGTATGGTGTCGGACGTAAAGAATAGCAGTATAGCACCATCCCATATCTTCACGTGGGTGTCGTAAGAGGCGACTAAGAGATTTGCCAGAGAATGGGCAGCAGCGTTCACTGTGCTTTTGTAACAACCGTACTGCGATCGCCAACCCGCCTGCCAAGCGTGGCGATTATGGCAAAACCCCCCAAAATGTCAATGTGGCGAGACTTGGGGGAGGCCTATGTCCAGCAGTAGACGTCTTTTGGGCTGAAATGATGATGATGATGATGTACCAAGTAGTACACCACCCACATTTCGCTAGTTCATTTTAAGTCCCTATTTCTATCAACCGGGCACAAATCCATAGTCCGTGGCTGCTACTGAGAAATTCCTGATGGAAAAACCAAATAGCAATTTCCTCTACCTGGGGATCCAGGACGCCATTCTTAGCAGGCAGTCAACTGATCTCGTAACACTTAAATCAACAACAAAAATTTACCCGATCATTATTAGTGTACCTTATTAAAATTTGCATTTATGACACCTAATGGTTGCGTAGCAAAACATAAAACCGTTGTAACGACATCAAGTCAGCCACTTCTTAAAAGATTTATGTAAATTAGTAGCTGTAAACATGAAAGTTTTATATAACCCTCTACTGCGGTGGCGGTAAAGTGACATAATTATTGTTTACAAGTTACTGGCTAATGAGAACCGGTGATCAGGTATCTGACCTAGAAACGTATTTGCAAATTGCAATTTTATGGCTTTCAGCAAATTAGTGCTGAAACGGCGCCGCCAACTCCTAATGCAATTAAATTGCTACTCTCCTGCGTAACCATACGATATTATTTGCATGTAATTTCAATTAATTGAAACTCTCCCTACCCTCTGAGGGTGGAATATTACCAACGTGCACAAAGCATTCTTGTTGCGTTGGTATTGCTTTGATCGTTTCGTGTATTTGGCCTTTGACAGTAAACACCTAAGCCTACGTGAGAATTTGAAGGTTACTTTTAAAGGCTCAAGTATTTGGTGATCAAGAATTGGCTTGTTAAAACAATAACCTACTATTCTACTACTACTACCACATTTCGCCAAATAAGGTTACCCAAAGCTAACCTTACATTTGTGTTAATTTTTGAATGGAAAGCAGTAATTGTCACTAATTATAGTAACTATCAGATTAACTAAGGATTAAAAATAACTCTGGTTGGCGCAATTGAGCCTAAAGAAACAAAAGAACCCTGTAAGTAATTGACTTTATTCTCAATCCAGTCAGGAAGCTGACAGAACATAAGATCATTGAAAGTAAGTAGGTAATTCAGAAGTTCACAAAGATTTCCAGCTAGACTACGTCAACGAGTAAACTCTTAAACTGAAAAGCTTTCGAACAAAGTTTTTATTACAAGATACTACTTAAACGATTTTATATCGAATGGTTTCGATTCGATTTATCGAATAACATAGCACAGCTTTCCATCGACAATCGGTATATTTATTCGCAACGCAACACTTAGCAGAACAAATATGAAATGGCAAACATAATATGCAAATACTGGAGTTGATTGTTTAAGTTATTGTGTTGTTTGACTCACAACGATCGTCAATGGGCTGGAAAGTAGTTTTGTTTCTGCCTGTAAGGTAGCTGTAGGCACTACCAAGAATTTCAAAGTTTAAATATTGGTAAGTGATTTCTATTTATTGATTTAGTTTAACTGAGGTGTGTCCTTTTTATGTTTAGGTACGTAAATGCGTGCGTAAAGGGGGTTTTGTTAACTTGATTCCCAGCAGTAATATCTTCTGGTGTTTAATGTTTTTGATAGGTTTTTTCCAAATAATGTTTTGTTTTATTTTCCAATCATCATCATCGTTCTCATCATCATTCTCTTGCCCTTATCCCAATTCATTTGGGGTCGGCGCAGTACGTCTTCTTCTTCCATACTTCTCTATTACTGATCATATCATGGCATACCTCCTTTCTTGCCATATCATCCTTCACACAGTCCATAGATCGTTTCTTTGGTCTTCCTCTACCCTTATAACCATCCACATTCATACTCAAAACTTTCCTCACGACATTTTCCTCATTCCTCCGCATCACATGCCCATACCACGACAACCGATTACCACGCATCTCTTCAGTCACCGTCGCCATTACCAGACTTCCTCTAATGTACTCATTCCTTATTCTATCCATTCGCGTAACACCACACATCCTCCTTAGCATTCTCATCTCATCCACATGCAAATGTCATTTTTCCAATCATTGTAGTGAATTTCAAGAACAACTAAAAACGTATTTCGATAATATGTCTACTTAGATAAAAAAAAAACTGTCTTTATAACAATGATCCTACCTACTTCTATCCAATTTTCCTATAAAAATATTTTCGTTGAGTTGAATTTGTAACCTAAGGTTTTGATAAGAGTTAACTTACGTCACAAAAGATAAATCAAGTTTATGTGACGTCTCCTGCCATAGCGGGATTTATGTGACCCCCGGCGTTCTTTCTAATGTATTCCGTTAGTGGAAATAAAATATGTGTGTTCCAAAATATCATTTCCATGTCTATCCGTAGATAGATCTTTAGTTTGCGTGAATGGGCGTACAATATAACAATTATAAACCTTAACGACTCAATAGAAAGGATCATCTATTCAATTGTTTCGCCACAACGCCTACGCGACGTGACTTGATTTGAATAAAAAGTTCTCTTCGAATTTGAACACAAAGACCAATAATTAGGTCCGATAATAAGAACGAAGCGTTTATCCCACAAGCTGGCTATGTAAATGAATATGATAATATAGAATTTAACATAAATGGAGCAGAAACTGTGGAGTCATCGCAGTGATCGCTGATCGGCGTGCTTACCGCCCGGGAACCGGTGTAGCCTTGTGGGACAACCATGATGCAGCGAATACGTGCCGTTTGCTACAAATAACGAGAACACTCAAATATTCAATAACTTACTTTTTATAAAACATACACATTATATTTGTTCTAATCCTACTAAATCTTTTGATATTAGGTTTATCTTCATTGGAATTTTCTTTTGAGAACAAATTGTATTTTGCCTCACTTCACCATCAGCATTATTGTAATGGTTATACTTTTACAGAAAAGGAAAAAGACCTATCTACTCACCTACTTTCTAGATAAAGACAAAAGTAAGTAAATATTTACAGTTTCTTAAAATAGATAAAGCGTAAGTACGAATGTTATGTATATTGTTTTGAGGCCATACCGACCTTTATAGCCTTCTGAAGTCAGTGCTATAAATAATACATCATAGCCAAAACAAAAGACATGCTATAATTGGTTGAGGATTATGGGCCTTGATATTAATATGTCTCATCTTTAAATATATTATACTACTTCCAATAAGTTGAACTGTCTTCATATTTCAACGGTTCGTGGGCGTCAAGTTTGGCTCGCGTTATAGCCTTTGTGTATCGCTTTATTACTTCTAACTACTCGTTAATGTTTCTTGTATTATAAACCAGAAAATCGTAGGTTCGTCCGTCCCCATGCTAAAGAATTTGTCCTCAATACAGACAGACCGACCTCCACGGCTCATTGCTTTTTTAGAATTAGATTCATAATGTTGGGAAATTTCATCGATCATACTTTAAATGGCGCCTTCTCTCAAATCTATAATTAATGCTCAATAAATTAATGATTTGAATTGTTTGTCCATACATTTACGGATCGATTTATAAGTTATTAAATAATAATTACATTCTTTTATTGGCTTTAAACTGAAATCTTTTCGAATAAGTGACAGCTTTAATATTTGATAAGAATCAAGAATGAATATAGAATTAATTAGTTGAATATCTTCGAAGGCTGACTGTAAATTAGCTTGTGTTTTATATCATTAAACTGTATTCCAAGTTTACCATTACCACTAAATACGAGTCGATTACAATTTATTTTTATGTGAACTTATAACAGATTTGGGATTCAATGTATTTTTACTTGTAACGGTAAACTAGCTATACATTTGAGAATTTTATTATAAGAATATTCGAGGTCAGTGATATTTAAAAAATAAAGACTTGAAAATGAGGGATCATGAAGATAAAGACGCGAGAGGAGATACAATCAAACAGCTTTTAAACTGCCAATAGATTTTCCACAGTGGGCGGACTTACGCTGATAAACAAAATAAACAAACACTATATCTATTCAATTACTCAATAATAGGCGGGTTTCATGCAAGTATTTCATATTTGCATGGTAGGTTTGGCCAGGGTCGGTCCTAACTCCGGTTCGGTTCGAATTACAACGCGGCTCTCGCAAAGAAAACCAATAGCCCAGTTTCACGCGACTGGTTTTATTGAAAAGCTCCATACGCGTATTTTGCCAGTGTTTTCTATTTTTTTAGTTTTGCGGTAACTACAGTATTTCTAGGTGTTTATTGCACACGCGTTGCGGGACGACCAGATGTTACATTACAATCATGGTTTAAGGATTTGAGGCTTCAAGCTTTGTGTCAAAGCTGTGATTCTGAATGTGTGTAGGATTTTGGAAATTGGTAAAATGAAAACGCTGGTTTATGGCTGCATGACTAATCTAAGGGACTTAAGGAATCATCATACATGAGTCTACGGCTTTTCACATAGGACAAAAATTGGGAATGAAGTCGGTTGAAAGCACTTCTTGTGGTTACATCACCTGGCTTACAGAGATGAGCACCGATGCTTAGAAATCCCGTTGTAGGATAAAACAAAAGTGTTTCGTGGCCTGTTAGCACCGTTAGCTTTATACGTATGGGAGTACACACCCAGACGCCTACGGGACGTGTTTATGGAGGCACCCACAGATCGGTGCGAACAAGCTCCAGCGCTGCACCGTCATGTCAACATGCTTTATTGTCCCCATAAAATAATAAAAGCTTTAGTGTAAAGAATTATTGAACTTCTCAAATACAACCACAATAATTTCAACTTTCAAAGAATGCAATCTGTTGACATTCAATATTTATTTAACGCTCCAACTTCACGTAAATGTAAATATTTGAAAGATTTATTCGCGTCGCTCTTATTCTACAGTTTATTATAAAAACAATCTTTATTGTTTCGAAAATCTGATTTGTTGTTAACTGGAGACTGTTTACCATATAATGTGTATTATTGAATTTATATTGCTTTGACATTTAGGGTTATTAAGAGTATATATATATATATATTATATTAGTTCGTATACTATATATATATATATATATAGTATACGAACTCGACGCCTACTCCACTTGGACTCGACTCACATTAAAGCATTACCATCATTCTCAGGCCCAATTCATTTGAGATCCTTATCCCAATTCATTTGAGATCCTTATCCCAATTCATTTGAGATCCTTATCCCAATTCATTTGAGATCCTTATCCCAATTCATTTGAGATCATTATCCCAATTCATTTGAGATTAGCGCAGCATGTCTTTTTCTATTATTCCTGTCTATTACTCGTTATCCCATCAGACACCTCCTTTCTTGGCATATCATACTTCACACAGACCGTCCATCGTTTTTGGCCTTCCTCTGTTCTTATACCCACAGTAAAGCTTCGAGATCATTTACTTGAAAAAAGATGGCCATGTGAAAATTTTACAAGGTATAAGCAACACGAAATAAGACTTACATTTCGATACTTTACTATGAGTCGTGTCGGAGTGGACTTGGCATCGAGCCTGTGTAATGTGCGAACACCTTAATTCATGCCATCATTGTTTCTAAATTGGTATAAATTAAATATCTTTGAAACGTTTTATGGTATACGTTTCAGTACAGAAAATTAAAATACATGAATGTTTGATTAAAATTGAAGTGTTTGTTCAGCATGAGTCAATTACGTTTTCAATATTTCTGTGAAAACGGAACGTTCATCAAAGCGTGGCACCAATTACAGTAAAATTAACACCCACACTCGTTCCCTACATCTGCGAACGATTAATTAACTCCCACCGACAAAATCATTAGTTAAGTGATAAGTGACGTCTGGTAGATCGGTCCTTAGTATCTATTCGAGTTCATCGGGTGACTTAGTAACATTAAGGCGCTCCCTCACCGGAGAAGTCGCCTGTAGTGTAACAAGCCAAGATTCGATGTTACACAGAGACATGTCATTGTTACAAATTGTATCGTTACGTTAGCTGCTTCGTTGGTCTAGCGGACTCAAGCGCGTATGCTGAACATGAGGTACTAGGTTCTATTCTCAGGCCGGCTAAAGTGTTATTGGGTTTTTCAATCAGGAAATTTGAGACTCGATGACCGGAGTTTTTTTTACGTTCGCGCGGAATGTAGGGTCGTTTTACAACGAATCACGCTCAGTTCACGAACCTCCTTAGCATTTAAGATGCATATTATTATTGTAAAAGTTAAATTTAATTTCATCAATGTCACTTGTTCAATCTTTTATAAAATGTAGTTAAGTTTTATGTGTATGTAGTTTATTAAGTGTGTTAAAGTGCGTTTTGTGTCTAATCATCGCGCTGTGCAGTAGGATAATTATTAAACGTATGAAATATGATACCTCTGTAGAAATAATAAGTTTTATACATTACATAACTCAAACTCAAACCTAAGCTCAAAGCATTTATTTCAATTAGACCATTACATGCACTATTGAAAGTAAAAAAAAAAAAACGCGTAGCTACAGTCCCAGTCACAAGACACAATAACTTGTGAAAGTACTGTAGTTGCCCATTCCAAAGCGTAGATTTCTAAGGAGAAGAATGGGCAAGAAACTCCATGGAAACTCTTTTAAATCATATTTTATATATACGTAAATGTTTTATATAGGTGCCATAGTCTGCACAAAACACCCAAAGATAATATTTAATGATTTTAGAATAAGACCTGATTGTCATTTATCTGTTTTGTTTATGTGAAAATAAATAATTTTTAAAATTAATAAAATCAATCAGGAAATTTTCAGTAGCAATTTTTTCTCGCCCTTATTACATGGTACTTAAACATAACTATGGCTAAATATGGGCGTACTTTCCGAGGTTACAGGTTGGACTCGAATTTGAACTGTTAAAATTATAGGCGAATGCTCACTGTGTGGGATTGCCTTTACTACATACTTAAGGGCTTGTACACAAAACTGCGATTATGCGCAATGCGAATTCGCAACGCAGAAAACTGCGACACGAATTGTTGCGATGCGTTTTCTTGCAGCAAGGCGTCTCCCTTCCACGATTCGGGATTCGGATTTTATCGACGACCGTCAATCGTACTGAACGTATTTTGTAAATCATATACAAATCCAACCAAGTCGTGACATGGATCGTAAAAGTAGACGTAACATCGCAGAAATGCGCGATGCGAAACAATTAGCAAGTTCTTGCGATGCGTCGTAGGTGCTCGTACAGACAGCATCAGTATGTGCTAACCCCTCTACAGTCCGGCCGAGCACGCCAGGGGTGTAACTACTTAATGACGCTGTCTGTACATTTACAGGATGCGACGTCGCATCGCAGTTTTGTGTACAAGCCCTTAGTGTAGCGACACGCCCCATCGTCGGACAATGCGACACTGACAGAAAGATCTATCTGTTTGGATTACATGAGCTCGTGACCGCGTACTCACAGTGTTTTGTTTTTTTTTGTCCTCTTCCACTTCTAAAGGTCCTGGCTTTTGTCCAGTCACGAATAAAACCTCGGATAATCACTATATTCATTTGAAAAAATGGTCAGTAGACACTGGTCTTTCATTTCAAAAGAAATGGAAAAGAGCACTTTTTAATGTAAAAACCTCTGACCCGTATAATTAAAAAGGCAATGGTAGATTCAAATAAATATGATGAAAGCTGTACACAACTTGAGTAGACTTTTGTGCCTATGTAAGTATGGCTTTCATACACACATTATATGTATTTATTATATGCAATTTAATCATAGCTTATAGCCATTTTTTTTTCGTAAGATTTTCTCAGTAGCAGCCACAGAGTCTGGAGTTTTGCCCGGTTGATGGCAATAGGCTTGCCCCAATTACATGATACTTAAACATAACTGCCGCAATGCGGGTGCTATGCTATGCTTACAAGCTACACTTCTGCCTAACCCTCCGAGAATTACAGGCGTGATGTTATGTTAAACCCAGAGCGGCCATGGTAACAATAGGCATGGAAATGACGAAGTACCTTCTAACTTCAGAATTAATTATAACATTGTAGAACTCCTTGATTAATTACATGTTACGATACCATTGATTGACGTTTGGCGAAAGCATCAGTTCCAGTGACGGCACCATTTTCTATTAATTATTAACTTTATTCAATAATAAATTGCTATACTCGGAAACATGTATGGCTGATGATTGAATTTAGTAGAGCCGTATTATTAAAAGGGTCCGATATGAAAGGATCGACTGTTACCTATAAGTACCTATAAGTGCATCTAATTAATATGATGAAATACTGGTTCCTAGAAATGAGGAAAACTTCATCGATGTTTGCTATCCTCGAATATGGGCATGTACACAAAACTGCGATGCGACGTCGCATCGTAAAAATCTACGAGCTCCCACGACGCATCGCAAGAACTTGTGAATTGATTCGCATCGCGCATTCCTGCGATGTTACGATCCTTTTTACGATGTATGTCACGACCTACAAAATACGTTCAGTACGGTTGACGGTCGTCGAAGGAATGGTCACCAGAATCGTGGAAGGGAGATGCGCCTTGCGGCACGAAATCGCATCGCAGCAATTCGTGTCGCAGTTTTCTGCGTTTTGAATTCGCATCGCGCCGATTCGCAGTTTTGTGTATTAGCCCTGTAACGTGTCCACATTAGATTGACCAATCTAAAGACACAATACACATAACATAACATCAGGATCGTAATCAGCGAAGGACAAGGCAGAGGTTTAGCTAATAGTACTCTCTCATTTCGTTCAGTTTATGTCTAAGTCCCATGTAATAGGGGAGGAGCCCATTGCCATTCGTGGCTGCTACTGAGAAAATCCTGATGAACAAACTCAATAAAACTGTGCCTGAGCTGGGAATCGAGCGCAAGACTTCATGCTCTCTTATGGCGACATGAAGAGCGACTGTCGCAACCCCGTGCAGGGCACGCCACGATAGTGGCGATAAGTCCCCACTTTGAGGAGTGTCTAGAGACGCGCCTCGGTACCCTCACCGTCCGCCTGACGCAGGTTCTCACCGGACACGGTCGTTTCGGGAGGTTCCTGCACCGAATCGGGCGGGAAAAAATGCTCGGGTGTTACCACTGCGAGGATCGCCCGGAGGACTCGGTGGAGTACACCGTGGAGGTCTGTTCCGATTGGTCTGAGCACGGCGACGGCGACTCCTGGCGTCTGGTCCTGGTTCAATCCAGGTCCGGAGCGAGAGGGAATGGGAAACCGTCACCTCCTACGGCGAAGCAGTCATACTAGCGAAGGAGATGGGGAGACGTTAGAGGGAGAGAGCCTCACGTCCCAGCTGCCGCAGAAGACGCCCCGGGCGTCCGGGGGCCACCTATTGGTAGATCATTAAATCTCAGTTAACAACTCACCAATAAAAAGCTCTTTCAGAGTCAAATATTCACGAAATAAACTACTTTAATGGAGCACACAAAACCCGTTTTATCTATTATTTATATCTGTTTCGAATCTGTTTGTTTGAGATCAATAACGTTCCTATTGTTTAATATCTAAGCTGACCATTGTTCAGGCGACGGTAACGTAAGTAACCAAACAAGTACAGTAATAGAATTAAATTGTATATCGGATTAAGGAAGCGTGCGCCTTGTTTGTTAACCTCTTTCACTACGATGAATTGGTTTTTTACGAAGGATATTTCTACTTATAATGTGTATTGGTATAGTTTAGGAGGAAAAAGTCTACATGACAGTTTTGTTGTGACATTCAATTGAGTCCTTATTCTGAAGTTTTCAAGTTCAACTTAGTAAGTGCACCTTCAAGTAATAATATTAATTGTTTAAGTATATGTTAAAAAGAGCAGTGGTGGCCTAGTGGTGGCAGCCCCGACTTTCGAGCATTAAGCCGTGGGTTCGAACCCAGGCAGGCGCATTACTTTGTGTAATTTATTTCATCACCGCTGCTCTCAAAAACCGTGAAGGAAAACATCTTGAGGAAACCGGCATGTCCTAGAACAAAAAATTCGAAGACATGTGACATCTACCAACCCGCACTGGGCCCGCCTGGTGGATTACATAACAGCCCACTCCCTCTCATAGAGAGGAGGCCTTTGTCCCAGCAGTGGGAATATTATAGGCCGATGATGATGATGATGATGTTAAAAAGAAAGACGGAAGTATTCAAGAAATTGTATTTTCTATTTACCACTTTATTCGATATGTGTGATTTTGAGTGCGGACTATTTAATGCTGGTAATGGAGTTGTTAAACAATTAATTACTCTGACTTTTCCCTTTGACATCGCAGGTAAATGCTGGATGAGATTGACACAGGAAAGTAGAGATTGACACCAGCAAACAGAGGCCTACTCCCAGCAGTGGGTGAAATCGGACTTTAGATGATGATAATAATGCCTTTTTTTACCGTTCAAACAATATTCTAATTTTGTTTTAAAATAATCCTTACAAAGCTGAAATGTACTTGGTCTCCCCGTCATTGCGATATTTTTTGTGTTCTAGACTATACTTGGGAAACTTGTAATTATGGAGATATTGGGGTCAAAGTTCCAATTTTTGAAAACGGTATTTTTTTTAAAACACGTTTTGAATGTTATTATTTAACTTTTAATACCTCCATGAACGCCGTAATATTACAAGTTGAGTGAGTTACGTTGAGTCCAACCGTAACCCATCTTTTTTTCCCAAAAAACAAGTTGTAGTCTTCCAATATTTTTTAGTTAGTTAATTTGATGTACAGAATGCTTGGTTGAAGCCTTCGCGAAGAGTCCGTTTACAGTTTACATCTTGGTTAGTCTGATGTAACTAACACTAGCCTCACGTCCCAGCCGCCACGGGAGACGCCCCGGGCGTCGGGGGGCAACCAGTGGCCCCCGGCCACCGTAGGCGCGGGCCTGTGGACGGTGAGTAATGGGCTAGCTCACCGTCCGTCCGTCTTATGACGACAGGCCGTGCCGACGTCGCGTTCGTGTTCCACGCGCGCCTCAAGGAGATGTCAGCAAATCGGAAGGGGTCCGAGAGGGCCGATGCCTGCCAGGGCTGCGGTACTGTTCGAAAGAGATACCGTGGCCCTGGAACACAAAGGGCTAAGAAGGAACATGGATGGTTTTAGTCAGTCAAGTCTGACACTCCCTTCCGCTCCGCCCAGAGCGGAAGGGGTTATTTGATGATGACTCATCCGAAAAAAAAAATGTAACTAACCCTAACCTCTGAATTTTTATTTGTAACAGTTCATACCGCAACAAAAAAATACTGTTACGAATAAGATAACATAGTGTTGCACTCCACTCCTCCCTGTTAGCGTGACATAATGGATGATGTCCTTTATAAAGGTTGTGTTACAGGAGACTTGGCAAATCTGACCCATACCTGCACAAAGTGTCTGGAGAGCCGCATTGGTGTCGTTTGGCAGATCTTCCTCTTCTTATTTGGATAGATTGAGGCCACAAAGGTGTCCACTTTACTTCGTTGGTGTTTCTCTTCTTGAAAAGTTGCAATTTATAGAAAATCATGAAATTTAGAGTAAACATTATTCCTAGGAATTTGATTTTTCGTGTTTTTGCATAATTGATTATTTATTCAAGAAACAATATATGTATTTCTAATGATGCAAGTCAGTCAGGTACACTAGCTTGTCTTATTCCAAATAATTGCTTAAAAACTTTATGGACTTTTTTCCTGCCTTCTCTATGAAACTAACTGCATAAAACTCCGATCGCCAGATCGTCAACCAATAAGATTACCTACACCAATATTCGTCCTTAGCTTGAAACCTGGCTTTTACCCCAAACGTGACGTCATAACTTATTTAGACATAAGCCAACGACCCTTTTGGTTTCACCTAGAAATCCAAGCAACATGTTAAAGAAAAAAATATTTTCGGATCTACATAGAATATGAAGCTACAAGTACGACGGCCGTGTGACCTGCATACATTTTTGATTTAGTGATAGAACATCAAACTAGATCTTACAGAGGTTTTTACCCTGCCTTCTGTTCGCATATCCTTGGTTGACGTCCTCTAAGGACGCATAAAGTATGTAAGTGTGGAGTTTTCATACATTTTCATGCACACATGGAAGTTTACAGTGCGGAGTGCAGTATGTACTGAATAAGTATGTATGTAGTGTAAATATGTGCATAATAGATGGCTTACTGAGTTAGGAACTTCGCGTAACGTGTATGTGTTGGCATAATCACATTTATTTGACGGTAGCCCTGGCTCACATAAATAGAAACTAGCGGGTAACTCTTTTTCGACATAAATTAATTACAGAATCTGTTTTGTACCTCATAGTTTAAAGTTGGATATTTATACGTGACTTTTGGGGGTTGACGCAAGGGTGAGCGGGACACATTTTTTCGTGTGGTGCACACAACCATTTAAAAAAAAAAACGAAATTAAAATATCTTTATTTCACATAGGCCTACATGGACACTTATGAAACGTCCACTAAAAGGTGTTCGGTTCATTAACTTTCTTTTTATCTATCATTGTCATCTACACGAGGAAAATATTAAAATAATAATCTAAGTGCTCAATGCCTAGAAAAACCTATTCATTACATCATCATCTCGGCCATTTTAGGAATTCCAATAAATCGGCTAAACAGAAACTTGGCACATTATTGATGTTATGAATTAATATCCCCAAGAAATATCGGAATTTCTTTATCGATCCACGATAAGAGAGAAATGAGAAACCGCTAGGTTAATGGAGATAGTAGGGGTCAATTAAATTACCTTGTAACTATCAACATTTAGTATCAACTTATTAGTTCCTGTATTGTCGCACTTAACGTTTAAATGGAAACCAATTAGCGGCGTCATGGTGGGTATTCAGAAAACATCTAAACGTTTAACGACCTATTTTACAGCCTGTAAGCTCTTTGCAGCGCAAAGTGTTCACAATGTGTCCGCTTGGAAGTGATTAAAATAAAAGTAAAACATTATGCAACAAATAAGGGAAATGAGCCGTTCCCTTGCTGACTGTCTTAAATTGTAAATAACGGTTAAACTGGCAGTTAAATCATTGATATTTATCGCTCGTAGAGTAAACGATGGTTCACACGAAACGTACTTCCATACAATGCTCAAAGGTTTTATAGTTAGAACATTTTATCAAAAGACGCGATGAACCATTAAATACGTAGAAAGTTTTGTATTGTTGTAGAATTATGTTCAGTTTTATGTGAGTGCGGCGGTTACTCGCGGTCTGAGCGCTTTTATAACAATCTGTTCTGTTTTTTTATTCGAAAGAGTTTTTAATGGTACAGTTCTCTAAATCAGTTTGAAAAGCTTGCAAATCCCTTGCGTATTACTTTAATGTTTTCGTTTATTCTAGTTTTTTACTTTCTCTCATTCTCACTCATGGTTTCTTGTTTTATCATTCCCGATATAGCTTCTATGTCATTTTAAAATTTAACTTTTACTACATTGAGGTTTGTATTAAACATTTCAATACGAATGGGAGTTACGTAAAGCTCATAAACATATTGTAGGTGGTCGTTTTCAATTTCCAGCCATTTAAGCTTCGACACAAAGGCTGTATTACAATAGTCAAGTGCTAATTCGCAAAGTAATGCCCAAATCGGCTAATGTTATGCAAAGTAAAGTCAAATTCACCGAAAACTAAAGTTTTATGACAATGTTTTTCATATTTCATGGTCGTTTACTCCCACTCCAGCATAAGTACCTGGCCACTTAGAAAGTTTTGTAAAAAAAGTATGTACATGTTACATGAGACACTGGCCAGTAATAATTTATTTTGAAAATACGATTAAAACACCAAAGTTCCATTTTCAAATTTTCCTCCACATTTTCTTAAAGTTGATTTTAAATATGATGGCTTACTGAAAAATGAAATGCAGTGGGACGAGTTCCTTGAAAAGATTAAAGAAAATATAACTTTACCCATATGATATTGGTTTTTATTTTAGTTTGACAAAACTTTTTGACTTCACACGTATTCACAAATTAATTGCAGATACGGTTCGACGAAACGATTGAAACAGTCTACGTAGTTCAAAATCATTTAAGTACAAGATTGAATTTTACAATGTCGGTTGACTCCATCATCGTTTTAGTGGCACATCATTGCCTTTTACAGTAAAACTAATCATGAAGTTGTCGTTCGTGGTATTCGTATAAAATACCAGTAAAGAAGCCTGGGATGGGTGGCGTTCATCCATGGCGGGAATCCCATTAACCCAGTAATATGTGCTATAATGGAATAAAGCAAACACAATGTGTGCGAGTCATCTTACGAGACAACTGCGAAAAGCCTGCAATAAGCGCTTTCGAAGGTAACAACGATACTAACACACAATATCAAGTAAAACATAACGACTTGTTCACTGCATGTTTCGTTTCCTTCCAATATTTGAGAGAGAGATGTATGTAAATATTTTTCTGAGCGGCGCTTACTGATGTTGAGACGAGATGGCAATATCGCCGACAGACGTAATGAGGAAGCCTGGTTGTAAACCCGCGCATACGTTCACCGAGACTACAACGAATATTCTTTAGACATATTCGTTAACATCGTAAGGTCCAAAATCGTTTGTGAATTGTTGAGTGCAGGTGTATAATGTAAGTTTGCAATTTGGTCCCCGGCGCCGCGGGGCTCGCTATAACGAGCGCCCTGCGTTGACGGGGCGCCGGCGATCGCGACAAACCACCTTCGAGTGAACCTCTTTTAAAAATTAGCTCTTGAGTTTTAATTTGAAGGGTCGCTATCTTTTATGGAAGTGCATCCTTAGACGACGTTTTTACAAAACAACTTTAATAAAAATACGAGAATATTACCACGACGCCCGAGGAAAATTCTTGCGCAATTAGAAGGACTTCTATGTTTTCCAAGTACGGTTTCTCGTGCTTGTATAACTCGGGCTTTGCTAATTATATGGTTATAGAAACGTCGACAGTCATGCTGTGCAGCAACATTTAATAGAACCGGCACTATATAAGCTCTAGATTATACTTTTCATGAGTTTTGTAGTATCTTTGTTAATTACAAGACAGCCATTAATACACGTTTAAAATGTGTGTTCTTGTTAGTTTCCTTCGGTTTCTGCGTTGTTAAGCACGCTCTGCGCAAAGTATCTAATTTATAACGTTTCAAAATAATGTCTATTCCCTTAACTTATCTATAGTGAAGTATATAATGTACATGCACATGGCTCGGATGGCAACTTATAATTAAACTGACGATATGTTCGCGAGTAACAATTAATTAGACCATAACTGAGCACTGCAGTAACGGCGCACGGCTGAGAGATGAGTTAGGATGAAAGAGGCTGCCTGGAGCTTAGATTAGAAAGTAACTTGCCTTAGAAACATTCCTACTTGACACAGATTAATGAAATCTGCGGGCTTTAATGCAAGTGATCCGTTTTACAGAGCACGGAGAAAAACAGTTGGATTTATAAAAGTGTGCAAGTTAGGCGACAGGTGGTGCTATATGGTTAGAAAAGGTTGTTACATCACAAGTTCCATCTTTTAATGGTAAATAATTTTATGTAGTCGCCATTGAATAGATATGTGTAACCCCCACGATGTGTCAGTGGACAGCAATATTTCACGGCTGGCAGTTAGAGTTGCTCTCTGTTGCTGCGGCTATTTCCTCACGCAATAAACTCTTATAGCTTCTTCTTGCTTTTCCCACGCTCACGCAAATCTATAAAGTTTTCGATTGAACCAAAACTCGTTTCTACAATGGTGTCATATTTCATATTTTTAACATTGTGTCTCTCCACCAGAATGCCTTTGTACATACACGTGTTTATGTATAAAGGGATTCCGCGGTGCGTTGTTTTATTTGTGGACTGTAAAAACTTTACGCAGGATTACACAACAAAAATAATGATACTGCAAAAAGTAATGCGACGTTTATCCTCGCTCTACAAACAATTCATACTTCAGCTGTCAGATTAATCTAAGACTCGGCGTGCATCGTTGATTGTGCGAATAATAATCCGTCGGAGCGGAGTCTCGTATAGTTCACGAGAGCGTCAAAGCCGAGCGCAAAGGAACAAAGCCTCCAATTACCCGAGCGGGCACGCCGTGGGCTTTTAGTGAATAATGAGCCGCTTATCCCGGCGGATGACGGCTTCGGTAGAATTGCTATTGAGTGGGCCACGCGGACCACCACGGCACCGCTCCGGCCGCGCCGCAAGTGTCGCGACGCCACACGCGCCCGCTGCGGTCACTGCGTCAACACAATTTCGCGCCCACCTCTTGCTTTTCCCCCTTACTTTGACATTTTCTACAAAACGGACGCGGTCACCGCACAAGTCCCTTTTCAATGCCGCGCTCGCTTAGTGTTCTGCAGAAACAAATAAAACAGTACCTACCTGTAAAATGTTACAGCCTATAAAACGTTGGGAAAAGATTGAATCAAGCTTAGAACTGAAAAGGAATTTCTAGCATCTTGTTGGGTTACAGATTGCATATACTAAACATTGGCATTAAGGGACACATCCAGACCGTGACATATATTGCAAATAAAGGATCATGCCACTCTACCAGTCGTAAAATATGTAATAGCTACTTAATTAATGTCATCTGAATTAATGTGTGCAAGAATACATGGATCTCTACAAATATGCTAAAAATATACAGTACAAACACAAACCTTATTAACATGTGCAAACTAATAAATTCGAATAAAGTACATAAATAACGATCATAATAAGAATAATAGCAAACACTTACTCGTTGCTCAGCGAAACATTTATTTGGAGAAAATGCCAACGTTGAATAGGTGCTCGCGAAATTGTACTGGCTTCGGAACAACAAGTATATTTTTAAGTGGCCGTGATTTCGCTCGTAACATTGAGTGAGACGGCTTTTATTTTCAAATAAGTACCACTTGCCCTTTTACCTCTCCGCAAATATTTTCTGTCTGTTTAATGTCGAAGTACTAAATGTATGTACTGAAGTAATTGTTGGTAGTTACGATATGATACTCATCATCTTCCTGCAAATGCTTGTCCAATTCTATTTGGGGTCGGCGCAACACGTTTTCTTCTTCCATTCTCCCCTGTCAGATGTGACGGCGTCATTTACTCCTTTCTCTTTCATACCACTCCTCACAGCATCCATCCATCTTAACGGTAATGCTGAAAATAGTTACCAAATGATATTATTTTCAGGATTAACGTTATGATTGTTTTATCAGAACTCATCTGCCTAGCCTTTTCCCAAACTTTCTTGGGGTCGGCTTCCAGTCTAACCGGATGCAGCTGAGTACCAGTATTTTACATGAAGCGACTGCCTATCTGACCTCCACAGCCCAGTAACTGGGTAATACGGTACCCCTTGGTAAGACTGGATGTCAGACTTTTAGCTTCTGACTACTCGTAACGACTGTCAAAGATCTACTAATGACAGCCGGGACCAACGGCTTAACGTGCTTTCCGAGGCACGGAGGAAACTCGATATGTAATTATGGTCACCCATCCACAGACCAACCTCGGCAAGCACGGCTTAACCTTAAAGATCGACCTGGGCGGCTGTTATTATTTAGCCACGAGCTCCTCAGAACTGTTACATGTTTAACTTCTTTACTTGGAACTAATTGTCCAAGTTACAAAAGAAGCAAGGAAAAGCTACTGAAAGTTGGTGTCTTCGTCACACAACCTATTTTATTTGAATGGTCCTTAGTGGCGGGAGCCACATCATTTTGACGTTGCAGATGGAGTTTAAAATCGGGACGTTTGACGGAACGGATCTCTTACTGCTAGTGCCTGCAATAATGTGGCATCATTCTAAAGCTGGTTTCAGACTACGCTATACTATAGTGCCATATAGTATAGCAAAGAAGGACCTAACCTAGTAATCCAATAATATACAGGGTGTAACGGAAAGGGTATACACATAATTTCAATACCTATTCGACCCAAATGTATGTGACAACTGATATTTTTTTCGCTATGACATACTATGTTTGTCCGATGGAGAAACATGTTCAGTTTCATAGTCTATAGCACACCCCTACGTATGTATATACCCTTTCCGTTACACCCTGTATAGTACAGTACAGTGTGTCCATAACAATGTATGGTGCGCGATATTATTGTGCTATGAGCTATATACTATTAGTACATTACTGCCGCGGTCTATAATGACTACTTTGCTGGTCGCGCTGATTATGGCCGACAGCGCAGGGTAGCGCAGCTCCAGGCCGACACAACGCGGTCAGCGTGCAGCACTTGATGGACGAGCTGAAATAATGGCCGAGACCGTAGGTCGAGGCCTTTACAGCGAGGACAGCAAGGGCTGCAATGATGGCCAAGCTGAAAGGCCTAGAGCGTAGCTAGGCTAGCTCGAGGCAATCATAGCGGGACCAGCAAAGCAGTCATTGTGGGCCAAGGTTTGTATAGTGCTTTACTCAAAAATGCAAGTACCTAATCTAAATAAAACCAGCAAGTAATTTAAATAAAAAACGTAAAATTTTCGCTGAACCGCGCTTTTGTAACTTCTTAGTTTTTTTTTTTTTTCGAGAAGTGGTAATTGGAACTATACAGCCTAATATGGAATAAAATCTTTTTGTACCTATCTCTATAGATACAAACAGCTGTGTTCTAAATAAAATCTTTTTGGATTTGATTTTTTAAAACGTTGAAACGTCAAAATAGCGGCCGGCAAAACATTGCCGGCCTGTTAGAGCGGCCAGCAAAACTTTGCCGGCCGCTCCTTGAAACAGAACGGCAAGGTCGACTTTGCTCAAACAAGGTTGTCAAAATAATGACCACATTACATGCATTTTTGAGTAAATGCTATTATATTATAGCGTAGTCTGAAACCAGCTTTAGTTTGGTATGACTTGTTCGATTTGCAATAAATGTTTATTATATTTAAAAAAATATCTTTAGTGCTTTTGAATTACCTCACATTTGAAGATAGGTTTTCAATACCAAGAAGACTTTGCGATTCTTTAATTCGTGATTAATTTGACTTTCTTGTATGTAGATACATTCTTTCCCCCATTTGTGAAAATAAAAAAAGCAAAAAATAAAAAAAGTCACAATATTCCTTCCTTTTGGCTTTTCCGAAGTCGGATTAAAAGGATTCAAGTGCTTTCTTATGTAGAAGAATCGGTTTATTGACCTATAATTATTTTTTATGTTCGACACCTAGCTTTGGGTGTCACATTAATTCTCTTGGAGCCAGTTGGAGCATACACACTTTAATGGCTGCCGTGAACGATTCCATCGCGACTCGAAACACGATGCGACGACCATGTTTTATGTGAGTAGCTGTCGCCTGACACAAAATTGCGAATTAAAAAATAAAACTTTTTTTATGGCGTCGTAATATTGTCGCTGGCAATTCCAACGTTCAGTGCTCTTATTTTAAATGTTCTGGCTTTCGACATTTGATAGGGAGTAAGGACTCAAAGATTGCGATTTTGACCGATAGAGCCTTTGAAATTGTCTTCGAAAAATGGGAATCTTTTAATGTCGGTATGGTTCACCTCTTATCTATATATATAAAACGCGGTTCGTCTATTCACCGATGAATATATTCTGCAACTAGGTATAATCCCGCGACTTTCGTCCGCGTTATATTGTTATCAAAATAGATCCAGAGATGCTTAAATATGTATCAAGAAGAAAGTGTGTAGGTACTTTACTTCAAGAACAAATATAAAGGCTTTATGAAAATCTTGGAAAGAGTATTAGGGTTAAAGAATGCTAAGAAAAGGCACCTAGTTTGTATACAGCGTGTATGCTACAGAAAGGTGGGGTCATACTAAAAGCGGTAATTCAGACCATCAAACTGAACCACTTTCTTCATGGACCAACATTGTAAACGCGAAAAAATAATCAGTTGATTATTTTATTTTTTCGCAATTATGTTGTTGGTCCATGGAAAAAGTTGTTTTGAGAGCAGTTAGAGTTTTGATGGATTAATACCACTTCCTGAAATATGTTCTCATCTTTCTGATACAAGCTGTACAGTTTAGTTACCTATAGTTGTACTTGGGACGTGGGTGCGCGGGGCAGGCGAGCGGCTGGTCCAGGCCAGTCAGGCGTACACAATTTGTAGACCATTTCTCTTGCATGCCGCGCGACGCTTTTGCAGATTAGGCCGAAAGGAAAATATAGATACAGCTGCTTGATGTTATTTATGTGTGTACATTTCTGTTTGGTATTGAATTAGTTTTGCTATCCATCTGTTTGCTGCTTTAAATATAACGTAATGTACGATTTACGTTGATAGGCGCTCTGGGCCGCATCATATTGTTTTTTTTTTTTATTCTAATGATACCACTACAAACGAAAACAGTTAAGGCGTTTACAAGTTATCGTGGAATAAAGAAACTCAGTCAAATATCCGTACCCTAAAAGCATTGAATTTTTTTTGGGTAGTTGTGAAAAAAACTTAATTACCTTTATCAAATTATTAATACACTTCGATGCGCGCCGGCTGGTGCAAATCGTACTAAAGGTGTTCGTTTGTAGCATGAGCAGAACTGTAAACAAATGCGGGCGAAGTAAATACTATGAATATTCTTATCTACTTCATAAAGTTACCTTAAAAGTTTTTATTGTTACTTTATATTTTATCATGTGTGTACGTAGTAGGCACTCAATTATATGAATGAAATATCGCTTGTTATTGCTGCCACTCCTCCAGGAGAGTAGAAAAGAGACTAGCACTCTTAAAAAGTTCAGACACAAACCGCCGTCTTTCCGACCTCGCCGTCGAGGTCCGTCGCGACGTCCCGGTCCATGCCCTCCCCGACCCTCGCTCGAGCTAGCCCGCGATGCTGTGCCAGTAGTTTTAAATCAGCCCCTAAATAATGATATCATTCAGATCCAGCCTGTCCCCATGCAGTTCTCCCCCAGCGACGCCCTAAGCCGAGGCTCGTACCCCACAGGAGGTTCCCTTAGCGTGTAGTCGCTTAGTTTGTAAGTTTTTATGCCTTGGCTGGAGGCCTTACTCTTAAAGCACCCACAGGATAGTCCGGTTAAGCAGACGACAACCTCATAGGTTGAACTGCGAGATGCCATTCACAAAAAAAAAGTTATTGCTATTGAAAGTTGAATAAATTGAAGATGACGCTGAATATTCAAGAAACATTTCAATAGGTTGTATAGCGTCAAATAAAATCAATAATAAAACTACGGAACAATGCTCAAAGCAGTAGCGCTTACGTTAAAAGTGCCAAG
Organism: Cerastis rubricosa; assembly: GCA_949152445.1. Taxonomy (NCBI): domain Eukaryota; kingdom Metazoa; phylum Arthropoda; class Insecta; order Lepidoptera; family Noctuidae; genus Cerastis; species Cerastis rubricosa. Next base: position 11,341,731 of record OX424525.1, on the reverse strand, counting down.
TGGTGAATCACTTATGTTGTTTACTAGCTTAAAACTGTAAAGCATTGTCGTGAATTTTTCTGACTACACTGAATAACCATTTTGTCGGTACGTCCAGTTGTGCATAAAATAACAATTGATGTGAGCGGGCATTGTGTCGGCGCGCGGCGGGCGGCGTCGGGCGGCGCGCTACTCTCGCACGACGCAATTTGTCGGGCGTTTCTCTTGTGTGTCGCCCTAACAAAGCTACGAATCGAGCTGACGCGAAACTATCGATAACTCTCGGCGGAATTAGTGCCTTTGTTCTTATTGTCCCTTCTACCTCGCCAGCTTTTTCGCTACACGTTCCGTTGAAGAATAAACATAACTAGCGCACTCGTGAAAATTGTCTAGTTGGCTTAACTCGATAAACGTTGAGCGGTTGAAATATTCGAATTCTTCTGCTCCAACGGAAACGGGTTAGTTTTTTGCAGCAAAAAATATTCAGGGAACTAGTTTCCTATTCCATAGTTCACGACATTTTATATGAGGGCTGGTATTTTATTTAAGTGCCGTTTCAATGTACTCGTAGTCTAATATGTTAGCGGATGGCTGTGGCAGGCGACGTTGGTTCGTTTAATCTCGTCGCTGGGCGTGGGCATCTCATTTTTGCGGCAGCTGAAGAGCTTTTGTGGCCTCAACTGTTACAGAGTTGCGGACTTCTAATGATATTAGATCTTCTTAGTCATGTGCAAATTTCACGGTCTACCACAAAGCCTGACCGCGACATTAAAGTTACGTTCTGTCTGCTCATTGTGATATCATAATACGCGAATATGAAGTTGTGAAGCGAGCATTCCATTTCTGACCAGTTCTACAATATTTAACTAATGGAGAGTACCTATTATCTAAGTAAACGTATTAGAGACCGTAACAATTTTCTTTAATATCCGTCTGTTTGCTCGTTATTACGTTTATATATTTGTTTAAACAGAGAGCTTTTAAGTTATACGCACACAAACAGATGCGCTTCTCTTAAAAGCTGCTGGTCGAATTTTAACGAGGCTTTCACTATTACCTTCAAAATTAAAACAAACATTACTACTATGGCACAAGTCGTTTGCCCAATATTTAAAGAGTGATGGAGTAGGCAGCAATTTCACGAAATTTAATAGGCAATGCGTCATTAGCCTAATGGTCGCAATAATGGTGCTGAGCATAAGGGTCCTGGGTTCAATTGCACAGATTCAATGGGTTTTTCTTTCAGGAGTTTCATCATCATCATCATCATCTGCCTAGCCTTTTCCCAAACTATCTTGGGGCCGGCTTCCAGTCTAACCGAGTGCAGCCGAGTACCAGTATTTTACATGAAGCGAATGCCGATCTGATCTCCACAACCCAACAACTGGGTAATACGATACCCCTTGGTAAGACTGGATGTCAGACTTCTAGCTTCTGACTACCCGTAACGACTGTCAAAGATCTATAATTGACAGCCGAGACCAACAGCTTAAAGTGTTTTCCGAGGCACGGAGAAAACTCGGTATGTAATTATGGTCAACCACCCACGGATTACCCTCGGCAAGCACGGCTTAACCTTAAATATCGACCCGTGCGGCTGTTATTATTTAGCCACGAGCTCAGTACATGATTCTTAACCCAAAATTCATCAGTTCCTTTAAAAAATTATGTTCCATACATTTTGTCCGGTCAGTTTTTAGAGTTTCAGTTATGTTTAAATTCCATGTAATAGGGAGCGAGCCTATTGCCATTAACCGGGCACATAGACTCCGTGGCTGCTACTAAAAAAAATCTGATAGAAAATCCTAATAACATTTTTCCCGACTTGGGAATCGATTTAATGCTCAGCTGTTCGGCTAACAACTACTAGCGCAACGATGCAGTCACCCCCCATAAAATAAAACGAAATGTTCTATACTCGGTACACCTTTGCTTAACACTTCGGGAAAAACAAAAGGGAGATAACGTGCTGAATAGGGAATGTTTTGAGACTCATTATTTTAATGACATTTATAACCCCCCACCGAAAAAAGAGGGGTATCTGTGTGTCTGTCTGTGGCATCGTAGCTCCTAATTGCATGGACCGATTTTAATAAGTTTGGTTTTGTTTGAAAGGTGATTTAATCGAGGGTGTTCTATGCTATGTTTCGATAAAATCTGACCTCTTTCTAGTTGATGAAGGGATATAAACAACTTCTACGGGTCTGGTCGATTCGAAATTTCAAATCTTGTCATTTGTTACCATGGCCATCGCCAGGGGGGGGCTGCCAGTATGAGGTACGTGTATAAATTCTGACATCCAGTCTTACCAAAGGGTATCACCCAGTTACTGTCTTGTGGAGGTCCGATAGGCAGTCACTTCATGTAAAGCACCCACAAAGACCTCAACAACGTTTAGAAAAAGGCTAGGCACATGATGATGGTTTTTTTTTTGATGTCGTAATTATTTACATTGTTTTTAATCCTGGAAACAAGAAGTCAGACTTATGATCCAAAGTACTAAAATCGCCTAATAAGTAACCATTTCACCTCTCAATTCAATGAAATCGTTTACTTAAATGGGAAGGCAAATCACTTAGTTTCACTAACCAGTAGAGTTGTTAAGCGATGGAGTTGAACGTGCGACCCCGCGGAGACACTTGAGGTTACCGTAAACTTGACACTTTACAACTTAGTTACCATGAAATATTCCGCTGGATGCTGGATATCAACTCTATTACTTTATTCTTATTGAAAAGTAGCTGTTACCGCGACCTTCGTCCGCGTTAATTTATTATAAAAATATACTTATTTGAATCGGATTTTGTTAACACTTTAAAGGGTTTTAATTTTTTTCCACTGAACCCTTATTCTAAAATAAAAGTAGCCACTCCTTACTCCTTAAAACTGCAGCCAGTTTAAGGAAAAATCCTGTCAAAATCTGTCCAGCCGTTTCGGAGATTAGCCGAAACAGAGGGATAGACAGACCGACAAACAGACGTTTAAGAAAAAAGATTTTTGGTATAAGTACCGTTTAAACTACTGAATGCATATGAAAGCATGAAGTCATAAATACTAACAAGACTTGAAATCGTCGTGTTCACACCTAAATCCGCTGAAAGTACATAGAAGTCCCTTGTAATATTGTAAACAAAAACCGGTTGCGGTAACTTTGCAGGGGACTGTAAACTTGGCCGTGCCAAGGTATTGTTTAAGCGCCATTTTGTATCTTAAACATTCAATATGCAATTTCTGCGAATGTTCCCAAACGACATTTAATTTTCTGCACTGTTTGATGTTTCCGGGCCTCGTAAAGGAAAGTGTGCTATTTCGTTTAGAGGTAAGCAGAAATACAGCATTTCTGGGCATTGTTTTAATAATTACTTAGATTACAATTGAATACTAGATGCGAAGGAATGAGGAAAATGTCGTGAGGAAAGTTTTGAGTATAAATGTGGATGGGTATAAGAGTAGAGGAAGACCAAAGAAACGATAGATGGGATGATATGACAAGAAAGGACGTGTCTGATGAAATGACGAGTAATAGAAAAGTATGAAAGAAGAAGACATTATGCGGCGACCTCAAATGAATTGGTATGAGGGCAAGAGAATAATGACTAGATGTAAATACATACAGTATCTCAAGTGTAACACCTGCAATAAGTAGCTACTGTTTTTCATTTTGTAAAGACTATGTTTCCATTCGTTCCATTGAACGAATGGAAACATAGTCTTTACTTTTCATTTCTACCTGTACCGTTTACCCTTTGCTCGCCACTTTGTCATTTACAGCTGCGTTTTATTTTACAGAAATGAATTTGTAAAGACGTAGTTGTTTGTCACAATTATTCTGCTGTAAGCGAGACACTTCACTAAGTTTTCAACTGAATTTCTCTGAGAGGAGAATTTTATTGCTATGTTTACAAATGTATCTTTTGAAATAAGAGTTAGTGCTTAAAATTACAATGTTAATAAACTGTTTTTGTTATGTTCGAGGTGTTTTAACAATGATTATGATGAAAGGAAACACCATTAAGAGGTTATTATGAGCTCACAATAAACAATATTCACGGAAAATATCCCGTAAGTGATAGAGTAAGTTGAGGTTATTATGGTGTTAATTTTTGCATTTTATTTTCAAATGTTTACAATTAAAAAAGAAAGTTATATTGTTTTATATTTGGTTAAAAATATTATCGCGGTTAATATTATTATTACCTGCGCTGAGAAACCTTAATTTCTTAATAATTATAGGTATCATCCAATCTAACGCGAATAGGTAATTACCAATATTTCATTACCTTTAATTAATCTACATTAAGCTGCTAACTAAGTTTCCTGATATATCATCTTACCTCGCATAATTAGTTGATATTAATACTGTGGAAGACCCTTAAACGCGCACTTGCTCACAATAGCAAGTAACATAATAAAGCTGCAGAAAATTCAGAAAACTTTTCATTAATTTACTCAACACAACTAATTGAGGACTTTGATTACATTAGTGGGAAACCATTTCGCTGCTAAACTTGTTTCTTGTTTACCCAACTGAAATTTGTTGAAGAAAACTGAAGTTTGTTTGCGCTCCGTTCGATCGCGCGTGTTCTTGCCAAGTGGAGCGCCGCGACCACAAAATGCAATTATCGACCGCTGTCTGCCGCAGCTATGCTCGAATTGCATTCCGATGTTCAAGCCAAGTATGAGCCCATACCCGCGGCCCTCCGAACTCGACGGACAGGTGGCAGACGACCAAGAGTATGGCACAATGGAGTGCTACGACAATAAACATCGGATTTTCGAATCAGTATTTAAACTGCCTGCTTTGACCGATCGATTTGAATGTATATTGACGAACTGTCGTAATTATGTAGGTATGGGGTTTTGGGGTGATCGGTAGACATGGTATGTGATGCGCAGGAATGGGGAAATTGTCGTGAGGATAGTTTTGACGAATGTGGATGGCTATAGGAATAGAGGAAAACCAAAGACACGATGGATGGATTGTGTGAAAGATAACATGTCTAGAAAGGAGATGACTGATAAGATGACGAGTAATAGAGAAGTAGGTATCTGTGAAAGATGAAGACGTGCTACGCCTCCAAATATATTGGGAGACGGGTTAAGAGAATGAGCATCTGAAAAGTACTAATTTAGCGCATCTTCTTGTCGTTTTTGACGATACCCAAAAAAATATTTGAGGATCTGTATTTTTTAAACCGAAAGTAGATCTCAGCAGGAAACATTTTCACAAGGCCAACCGGGGTTAAGATGAGTGTAAGAACGAGTTTCACGAGTTACTCAGCTGCTTCTACTTTAGCGCTCCATTCCATCTACCTCTATGCATATTACCAACAATAATAACGTCAACTTTTATACTTTCAAAAGTTATAGTCTACAACTTCAATATAAATTTCCCTTTTAATAACTACCTCGAGATACACCGTAAGTTCTATAGATTCATAACCGTCCCCCATACTAAAATGAATTTAATATCTGTGATTTCCATATAAGCATTGTGTTTACGTGCATATTTGGTCGTTATTATTCTCATTCTCAGCTTATTGCATACACGACGCTCTTTTCCTGCAACTTTCGCAATATCTTCCATAGAAGGCACTTCGATAATATTGGCAGATTAGGAACTTGTATGGATATTTTAGAATTTACATTGCCTTGAAGTAAAGAGTGGATATTCAATGCCTTATTCTGAAAAACATCGTGGCTTAATAACAGCCGCATGGGTCGATCTTCATCATCATCATCATCATTTTAGCCGAAAGACGTATACTGCTGGACATAGGACTCCCCCAACGCCACATTGACCTAAGAAAAAAAAAAAAAAAAAAAGGGGGTTTTGCCATAATCGCCACGCTTGGCGAATAAGCCAGTACTAACTGGGTTGTGAAGATTAGCAAGGCAGTCGCTCCATGTAAAATACAGGTGTTAAGCTGAATCTGGTAAGACTGGAAGCCGACCCCAACATAGTAAGGCAAAAGACTTGGCAGATGATGCCCATAGGTTATCATCGCACGTGAAACAATAACTAAACCTTTGCTTTAATTGTCTGTCCGATGTTGTTTTGCATAAATATTGCATGTGCTTGTGTTTATATTATATCGTCTAGCAGTAGTTTTAATAAGTTTCCGCTGCGAACTATTTCACATGGATGTTACGGAGTTACTTATGTTCAGTGCCAGTTCGCCTCGTGTTAATCAGTTTACTTGTGGCTTTCGTTGGAGTAAGCTTCGCATCCCTGATAACCGTTGTGTGTAGTAATCATTTTTCACCTTAGGAGTAACTCAAATCCTAGAGAAACTGCTAACAGTTTGAGTTAAAGCTTTCGTTATAAATACATGAAACTTAACGTACCTAAAATCTATTTCTGTACGGGATTTGAGTGAACGTTTTTTCGCCCGTTTTCCTCAGTTGATCTGAAGTCTCAAAGGGGATAGAAACGCGCCACCCGTCACGAAGAGCCCGCTTACTGGTACAATACATCCTCTTATCTATTGTCGCGATAACGTGGCTATGAGAAGGTCGGAATTTATAAGAGTTTCTAAATAAGATGCTCTAGCATCTAAGATGGTTCGATTCCTGGGTCGGTCAAAGTGTTGTTGGCTTTTTCCATGAGGAATTTCTCAGTAGCAGCGACGGACTCTAGTTGGTGCCCGGTTGATGGCAAAATGATCGCCCCCTATAACATGGGACTACAAAATAACTGGGGAAATGTAGTACACCGCACACTGGCCTACCATGACGTCTTAAAGTAGTATAGTTTTACTCATATTCCAGTGTGGGAAAGAGACGGAGCTATACAGGATGTCTAGCGCCATCTCTTTCCCAGCCTGGATAAAGAGAAAACAATAATGTTTTAAGACGTCATGGTACGCCACCTGTACTGGTAGGTCAAGGTCAAGGTCACGGGCGTAATGTTATGTTTTTATCTCCGCTATTAGTAGGTATGATCATATCAGCACATAAACATAAAGAAATGTCATGATGTAGGTTATGTAAAAATAATAAAGTTGTCAGGCTCCATGAAGGAGTAGCGTTATTTTATTAACTTGCAGATACGCGTTCATAAAAAAAAGGCGTTTTCTTCTTTATAAATACGAAAATTTGAAACAATTAGTACCACCATAGTCCAATTAGTGGCAATTAGTGGCACCATATCGCTTTATTTTGAGCGGAATATAAATTTAAATCAGTCGAAATAAACCATATAAGTTGAGGTCAAAAGTTGCAAAATATTTGAAGCATATTTTCAGCCCAATGGCTAAAAATATTTTTGATGAAGTGAAGCCAACCAGCACTGTCCGTTATATTTGACTTAAATGAAGAATATTCGGTTAGCGATGGAAATAATGCAGACGATAATTGTTATGTTCTTCATTTACAAAACGACAACACTTAACTCGGACAATAAAATCGTTAGACAAATTAGCAAATGGCTATAGCTGCCATTTACGAGGAAATTACTTTAAATATTAGCAACCCAGACTTCAGTAATCGAATTAGTAAGTTAACTTAGTTAACTCGAGTTATTTGAATGGAAGATTTTCTATTTGTCCGTTTTCTCGTGATTTTACAGAGAATGACAACATAAGAACAATAGAAGAACAAACACTGATTTTATTGGTGATGTTTTTTATACATGTTAGTTGCGTATAGTATTCGCAACCGGGTGTGCGTAAAGGTCAAGAATCGATAAATAAAAAAATAAAACTGCATCAGACTTCACAAATAAGTAACATAACATCACGCTTGTAATCGGAAGGGTTCGACAGAGGTGTACCTAAGAGCACATCCACATTTCGCCAGATAAGTCCCCTGTAATAGGGGGCGAGCCTACTGACACTAGCCAGGCACAAATCCAACTTCCGTGGTTGATACTGAGAAATTCCTGATGTAAAAAAGAATTGGTATTCTGTAAAGTCGGTTTACGGTCGCTAGTTTAACGTGACAACGTCATAAATAACAAAACATTCATGAAATGATTGCATACTTTTATGAATAGTAAACCGAACGCTCAAGCCGATCGAGCCTTTCCCTCGCTCGTGCATCGCTCTCGCTCCGATCGTAACTCCGAAATACATTGGTACAACGAGACAAAATCAGGCATCTTCGTCCTCCATCTTCCAAGCTTTGTTACGCCAACATATTTACGAGCAAGTAACTAAATATTCAATTTGCGGCTCGTATCTCAGTGTTGGTTGGCAGGGACACGCGAACGACACAAAGTGCGTAAATTCCGGGCGTTGTGGAGCATGTCGCCGTCACAGAGACGCTGGGCCAGTGTCGGGGCCAGTCCGCCCACGCTGGGCCACGTGCAGCCATGCACCGACAGGACTGCGACTTGATTACTGCTGATCTACAAGGCCATTTTGTAATGTTGAAGGGATTCTGCGAGAGGTGTAACTAAGTCGAAAGATTCCTAAGAGTTATTCTTGCAAAGTTAGTTATAAATGGGGTTTAGGGACTCTCTTTTTATTTTTCTGTTTTATATGGTTTGGTGGGCTTATAATGAAACCTTCTAATAAATTCTAGTTACAATCAAACATAATGAAAATTACATTAAAATGCTGGTAATAAGTGAAAATCTCTCCAATTTTCATGCCGCGTCGGAAGTGAAAACCGTTTCCACATTATTCGCTACTGTTTTCTTTTAATTTTCCTGTTTTCTTTAAACAGTAATAACTACGAAAACTAGTGAGTCGACATTCCATAATAGTCTAATTGCCTGTATGTATACGATAGTTACAACGTGGGTTTATTTACCCAGAGATATGTTTATCTATTTACTCACTCAACCTTTCAACTGTCCAATTAGCACCTAAACTTAAACAAAATGTTTGTAATCTGGTTTTAGATCACACGGTACATTTATTATATGTATCTAGCTAAGTTACACAAGCTCAATCTCCACACAACATGTTCTATGATAATTATATTAATTATCATTAGCACTAAAATCGGGATATTTACCATGTTTACTATTAATTGCATAGTAAACATGGTAAGTATCCATTTTTTAGTGTCAGTGACCACGTCAGTTTGAAATCTTATATACCTAATCAAAGACACACATATTTTCACTTATTCGAGTATCCAAGCTGCATTCTTACATATTTATAGAATTATATAATAAGTGGGTAACTTACGCATAATATATGTCCTGTTGCGTATGCGACGTCGTCTAACTTAGAGGATCAATATGTATACTCCTTTTTACATTCGTTCGACAACTTGCAAATTGTTGAGTATGTATGTTTATTTGACCTGTTTCTGCCATTTTTTTATCCGCTACCATTCACGGGTTTTAATATTACCTTAACAATCCACACAAATGGCGCATATATTACATTGCAATTATTGTTCTCATCGGCACAGCAATTAATGAAACTGCTTGATTCAAATCTTTTAAAAGTACCGCACGCACATTATCTTAAACAACTTGATCGCGCTACAATATTATATTGCGATGTCTGTTCGAGGAAATAAAAAAGAAACGAGAAATATCATTTGAAATATCGCGAACGTATTGGTAGTAATGTGTTTACAAAAGCTGTAGTAGCCGGCTTAAGGATTAAAATACAACAGGTTGCAAGTTGCAGCGGATCAGATGAAGCCTCCAGTCGAGGTTGGCACGGCATGCGGCGCGCGCGCATACCACTACCACATTCAACCGCACCTCACGATTACCGTGCATCTTTACAACGCGATGTTTCTACCAACATTTTCTGATAAATCACTCCATACTATATACACCGCAATATCAAAAATCAAATAATGCTCGCAGTTATAAAAGTGCTGAAAGATTATTGTGACACAAAATGTTAAAACCAATCCTTATTATAGTGTTTGTGTTAATTTTCATAACGGACGCGGACTTTATTGTAAAGGGCCAAGTTAAAAAGCGGAACACGGTAATAAAAATAAACGACAAGATCCCACTGAAGTGCATTAATAACAATTCTGTATTTCGAAACAATGATACTTTAAAACGGATTGTGTTCGCGTCTAAGTATATTTTTACGGGGAAAATATCGAGTGAACAAAAACGGAAGCGTGGAAAATTTAAAACAAGTATATTTAAAGTATTTGTGAGGCGAATACTAAAAGGTGACGTTGGAGTCTTGAGTGAGATATTGAATTTTGAAACAAGAACGTTTAATTCGTCCAATCGTGCGTACTTATTAGCTGAGGGTAGTCCACTGAAGCGGGGGTGCTTCGGCAACGCGCAAGGATGGGCGGCGCTACTCTTCAGTGCTGAAGAGTTTACTTCTCCGCTGAAACTGCTGGTTGATCCCGTCCCGTCTAACCTTGATGGCGTCCGGCGTGTGAAAGCTCTGATAAAAGGTAATTACGATCTTAAAGTTTGCCAATCAATACGATTAAAGATAAATAAAAAGAATATAATAAATAAAAGAGTCCTATTTAAGATGAAAAAAAAGGATTTTAAAATTGTGGTCGGGTCCTTAAGGCGTTGACAAATAGCTATTCTATTAACGATAAAAAAGGCTAATAGTATATTTCATTACGAGTGCGGAAAGCCTGTCATTGCAAAGAGTTCCGACAAATGTCTACCCGAGCCGAGGCGCAGGCGAAGGTGAGAGTTGACAGTCGGAACAAGTTGCAATGACGGTTCCGCACGTGTACTGAACAACTATTTTTAATACAGTTGCGAAAAAATGAAGCAATTTAATAAAGAACATTTTTGGGAAATGGCGCCAACCGTACAAGAATACAAGCAGAGATTTTTTTTGTTTTCTTCACCCATTCTGGGTACGCAAAGGGAACTATGCCCATACAGCCAAGTCTACAGTAGAATTTTTTTATTGATATGAAATGAAAATGAAATTTAATGAGATGAAATGAATCAAATCATTAAATCTGATATTGAAACAAATTAGTAGCTTCTTTTTAGAAATATTTGCATGAATCATAAAAAATTCTATGTATTTTTTTAGTAAAAACTTCGTGGTGGTTTTTTTTCTTTTTAATAGACCCATCCCACATCCCGAACGCTATACGTCCCTGCAATACGCCACTTTTTGAGCAACTGTATTAAAAAATACACATCACATGGCTGCCCAAAAATGCTTACTTATTGCCCAAACTACAAAGAGAAGGACTATTTAACTTAAAAGTGAAAAATATGTTGTTTTGGTGATCGGACTGCGTTTGTGCGTGTGTGTTTGTGTGGGTATTTTCATAAATACATTTTTTTTTCATACTTTTAAGTCAAATTCCTTGATACCTGATGATGATGATGCCATCTAGCCGATTTCGGCCACAGCGACTGCATTCGATGGCTTTCTAGGGTGGAAAGTGTGAAAAGATTTGGTGTGCTACTCTTTCATGTGCTCTCAAGTGGCAGCTTATCCAACTTTGGCCGAAAAACTCCGAGCACAAAGTGGACATGTCAGAACACCATTGACAATATTGTATTGTATAGCTGTAGGTGGCCTAGGTTTAAGTTCATCGCGCTTAATATCTAAATTCAATTTTCTTCTCTCTTCACAGGCGTTGACCTGCTGATGCACATTGATACAAATTGATACCTACTCGTACATCGAAATCGGTACAAAAATATCGTTGAATAAATAAACTCATACACACACTAAACTAACACTGAAAACTTAATACCATTTTAGGATAACACAATATCAAGAGAGTTTTATATCAACGAAAAAACAGATAATTATTGGAAGCATAGGTTCCAAAAAATTTTATACATATATAGCAATAAATGTGACACTGAGCTTTTCTGGATCAACCGGATATGTTTTATTAAAAACAGCTATAATGTTTACAAAGAACCACATACGTACTTGTATTAATATATTATGTTCATAGGGAACAGAAACATTTAAGACAAGACTGTGAACTGAAGACATGGCAATTGGCCATGGTATATGCCTTTATGTAAATAAAAACATGGTGGAGATTCTTACATCTCAATGTCTGTATTTTAATGCAGAATAGGTACAGGTGTTCGAGAAAACAATGTGCATCGGAAATCATCGTCCATTTTTAATACATATTATTGTTCATTTGGGTATATTCGTGAATATTGTAAATTATAGCCCGGTTTACACCTTTTTTTAGAGCACCGGTGGCCCAGTGGTGGCAGCCCTGGCTTTCGAGCAGTAAGCCGTGGGTTCGAACCCAGGCAGGCGCATTACTTTGTGTAATTTATTTCATCACCGCTGCTCTCAAAAACAGTGAAGGAAACCATCGTGAGGAAACCGGCATGTCCTAGAAATAAAAATTCGAAGACATGTGATATCTACAAACCCGCACTGGGCCCGCGTGGTTGATTACAGCCCACTCCCTCTCATAGAGAGGAGGCCTGTGTCCCAGCAATGGGAACATTATAGGCTGATGATGATGATGATAAACTTTTTTTAACTGATTGTAAAATTGTTAAACATCAAGAGCCAGAATAAAATAAGCTTAGTAGCTATGGTCGCGGATTCACTCGCTTTATAATCGGAAATTATCCCACGGTAACGTATTATAAATAGCCTATGTCACTCGGGTGGTGATAGGCGGGACCTTCCCATTGTGAAAGAATTTTAGGAATCGAATCAGTAGTTCCGAAAATTAACCCTTACATCCAGACTTACAAACTTCACGTCTTTATAATCAAATATATAAATTCTCGGGTCGCGGTGTTTGTTACCAAACTCCTGCGAAACGGCTGAACCGATTTATTTGAAATTTTGTGTGCATATCGGGTAGGTCTGAGAATCGGCCAACATCCATTTCATTTTCATATTCAAATTTCATACCCCTAAAACTCATCAAACTGTACGCGCGAACGAAGTCGCGGGCAGTAGCTAGTTTTAGTATAGATTATCCGATCAAGCTGTAAAATAAATACAGCACACAACAAACTACTGCGGTTATTTTGATCTGTCAAAATATTTTTTTTTTGCGCACACGTTTTAACTTCCAATCAAATAAATACTACCAAGTAGCATTTGGACTATTTTTTAGCCATTCGTCATACAAAAGCTTGTTTTCAAGAGAGTGTTTTCCATAAAGGCCTACCTATTCTTCATTCCTCCAAGAAGTCAAAATACTCGTTAAGTAAGTACTTACTGAGCGTTGTGCAAGTAAACAATGGTACCTACTTAGCTACAACTTACATTTACAATATACGAGTACCAACACAATATATGTACAAAGTCAAGTGTGTAAGCTTTTGCTCTCATAATGGCGAATGGTCAAGTAGGCTTATCGGTAGGCGAAATATTCATATTTAGAAAGGAATATTATTTCGACTACATTAAGTGTTATGGATGCTTATAAAGACGGGAGGAAATATCACCGGCACACTTTTGCACATCCCCTGATTTATGAAATAAAAAAGTTTGCCGTCACGGGACAAAAATAATAAAAATAAAACAATTATAACTATCTTAAATTGTTTATATTAGGGTATAATTCAAAATTAATATACGTATACCGAAACATGAAGTAAGTAAAATAAAGAAAATCGGCCAAGTGCGAGTCGGACTCGCGCACGAAGGGTTCCGTTCCATTATTTATAAAAACAGGAAAAAAACACTTTTTTGTATGGGAGCCCCCCTTAAATATTTATTTTATTCTGTTTTTAGTATTTGTTGTTATAGCAGCAACAGTAATACATAATCTGTAGAAATTTCAACAGGCTAGCTATCACGGTTCATAAGATACAGCCTGCTGACAGACGGACGGACGGACGGACGGACGGACGGACGGACAGCGAAGTCTCAGTAATAGGGTCCCGTTTGACCCTTTGGGTACGGAACCCTAAAAAACGAGGGAGTCGAGAGGTGTGGATTAGAGGGGGCATCACGGCATCATAGCGTCATGCCGTTGGCCGTCACGGCAGTCGAGTCGGTTTTACGGCCAAGGCGCGCCAATAGATGTATGATTCTAGTTCTCGCAACTTGCGATGTAAGATGACTTTTTCCTCGGAACTAGAACGTTGTGAGTGGTGAAAGCCCTTCATCGCATTAAGTTCAAAAATAAAAGGAATTCCAAAAATGGTGTACAATTATTTGTTTCGTTATGTATCTTAGTAGTAATTTTAAAATAATAAATACGAATTGAAAATGAAAAATGTATTATGCCATTTTTTGTTCCGCAAACAGTTTGGAAATATTTTTAACCTCAGTCAAATTTATGAGAGCAGCGGTGGCCCAGTGGTGGCCCAGTGGTGGCAGCCCCGACTGCCAATTTAGCCGCGCGTGGGTTCGAATCCAGGCAGGTGCCGCTGGGCCCGTGTGGTGGATTACAGCCTCATAGAGAGGAGACCTGTGTCCCAGCAGTGGGAACATTATAGGCTGATGATGATGATGATGAAATTTATGACCGACAATTTCGCTTGAGGCGCTCTTTTACCTATACCTAGAAGGTTTTCTCTTTTAATGGCCGCCTATGTACTTTCTATATTAAAAATGGCATAGAAACAACGAGGTTTAGCCAATCTATTGCCATTTATATTTTCCTACAAAAGTGATAGGGCACAATGAAACTGATGTGTAGGACAAACAAGAGATGCCCAGACACGTCGTGCTCCAAAGTGTCACATTGCTGATATGTTGAGTTTGAGATGTACAGATTTTATTTATCAATTTATTTATTTACGTTTTACTCAACTTACTTTTTTTTTAAACAATTTTTGTTTGTTTACACCTTTTTCCCAATTTTATCGAGCGCCATATGAACTATTTTTTTTTTAATGACGACACACAATATATAGCCGTTCTATCTGGGTATAGGACTATATAAAAAAGTTGAAACCCTTTAATTAGTAAAACTCGTAACTACAAAAATACCCTTTCAATCAAAATGCTGTGGAAAGAGATTTAACATACAAAATTAAATATACCAGGACGTGTCGAGGGAACAATCTAGCCAGACTGCGGTCGATTCAAATATTTATGGTGATTTGATGGTGTCGTACCGGCGGCCTTTTATCTCAGAGATGATTATCGGGTGTGAATTGTGTGGCCAAACGTGGAGACTGGAGTGACCATGGAGAACTCAGAAATGGTTGGAGTTGGGATAGTGTTGTAGATTTTTTTGAACATGAGTAAAATCAGTTTTTAAACTGACATAAAAAAAAAAGTTTATTTCGGAAAAAAAAAAACACAGAATCAAGTAAAACAAGTGAAACGATGGTAGCTGCAAAAGTATAAACTGTAGCGCAGCTAACAACGCCCTTTTCCTTAAAAAGAATGGAATGATGTTCAATGCTAAAAGTGCTTATTCCCTACTAATATTATAAATGTGAATGTAAGTTTGTTTGTTACACTTTCACGCAAAAACTACTCAACCGATCATCATGAAACTTTGTACACATATTCTTGGAGGTATTAGAAGTAACATAGGCTATGTGTCATCACGCTACGACCAATAAGAGTGGAGCAGCAATGAAAATGTTGCGAAAACGGGGAAAATGTGACGCAGACGAAGTTGCGCGGGACAGCTAGTAGTTAATAAAGTTAATTTAGATTTTGTTAATTTATAACAATAATAAAAAATAAGACAAAATAATAAGAAAATAAACAAAACAGGACATACGATTTGGGATGTATTTTGTGATGTGAGTTAAAGTGGTGTTATTGAAGTGTCCATGGGGTGTTTGTGGCATGTGTGTTGTGTGGCTTTGTTGGGATATAGTCACTAACACTATCAATAACACTAGAAACGGGATATTTACCATGTTTACTATTTGTTTTGAGTTCCGAGATTCCGATTTCAGTGTTATTGATAGTTGTGAATAAATCAGGAGCAGTAGGTTTAAAAATAAATCGTTTATGGTTGTAGAAGTTGTTCTACAATAATTCACTTCGTGTGAACAAGTTGTTCCAGTAATTACACCTTCGTAATAGTCATTACAAAATAGGGTTTGTATCGGTTGTAGCAATTAAACTCTTAATTTATAATAATTTGCAGAGCTAATGTTGTCGGAGATAGCAATAAAACCCAAGTTTCATGTCAGCATTTTATACTATTTTAGTAGTTCTGCGAACATTTTTGTTGTTTAAATCACACATTTTTTATTCATTATTTATTTATGTTGAAGTTTTGGTCATAGTGCGTAGAATCGACTTTCGGTGTGTATACCTCTATGACATTAATTATCAATAACACTTGCAACGGGATATTTACCATGTTTATTGTTCATCCGTGATCATGGCGTTTGCAACATCGCCGAAATATCGGGAACTCGAAACAAATAATAAACATGGTAAATATCCCGTTGCGAGTGTTATTGATAGTGTTAGTGACCATGTCAGTTTAAAAACTTATATGACATTCATGTCCAAGATTGTGGTAATTTGATTATCCATGCTGTAGCTAAATTATGAACACAAAGTTCCACTCCTTGGTCCGAAATGTATTCGTAGAAATGGTGGGCGTGGGTGAAGTCCATCGTGGGAAAACATATCCCAAAATTGTACCTCTGTGCCTTTGTAACTGACAGGAAATGGGTTCCGTATTATTCAACACAATTAGTGCCGTGAAATCCTTTGTTTTTATTTTAACGATCCAGCATTTACTTAAATTATAGTTGTCGGTCTGTCTGTCCGTCCACTTTGTTACTTGACATACAGGCGAGAACATTCTACATTTTCGATTCGATAAGGTGCTACGAATCGTTTAACGCCTTCTCATATTGTGCTATAAAAATAACCAGTAAACGGTACAATGTTTTGTTTATATCTTTGGGATTACGAACGCATTGTAAATTAAGGTTTACCGAAAGGTGGGACAAGGTAGCGACAAGATCACCAATCAATTGGGAAAGATAAGTCCTCAGAAAGATATATTATAATGAAGACAAGGTCGGGCGCAGATGAAAACAAAATTGTTCGTCGGGAACAAGGGTCGACTGGTCCTCCGGGTGTGTGCCGCACTCGGGGACGATCAAGTTTATCGGGACCACCGGCGACGTGTCCACCGCTGGACAACTCCCGACAAATTTATTGACACTCTTTCAATTAAACCTATTGTTGCCGGGAACAGACACAGCGGTCATAACAGAATAAAACACGATAACTCGCCGCGTGTATTCGTAATGCGTTCCCATATCGACCTCCGCCCGTTCCGACCGCCGTAAAAGGAGATTTATTAAAACTATTTGGAAACTGATTCGATCGAAACCGAACGATTTGACATTTAGATAAAGAGTAAAATTTATTTTTCCCTCGAATCCACCGCTCCGGCGGAGTGACAATGGAATAAAAAGGTTATAAAATGCGACGGCTGCGGCCGGCGTCGCCCACGTCCCGCGGGTGTCGTCGGATGTTCACGGCATGCCGGGGCCGCGCGGCCGTGCCGGGCCGCAGCTGCCACGCTCAGATAAAACGCGACCAGTGCGTTATTACGACCTGTCGTACCACCGCTGCACCGCCACTCGCAAGCACGTGTAAATTTCCAGTGTGAGAATACGCGAGATAAGCGGCCGCGCGTGGGCGCACAGCACACTCGCGGCGCCGCGGTCAGAGCCAGCCGCGACACGGCGTCGCGAACTCCATCGGATTTTTGTGTAAATCGATGTAACTGTACTAATAGGGTCAAAACACGTTATTTATTGAACGTTTATCATTCCACGATTAACGGCTATGTTTTGTTGTATTGTGATGTTCTTATTGGTCTTTGTGTTGTTGACGCAGACGCAGACGCTGCGTAGAAAAAAATGACAGGCACTATTACGTTGAGAATAAAAAGCTTTTATTTATGACTATACATACTTTATTGGTATAAATACTTATAGGCTATTGTCTAATAAAACTTTTATATATTTTTTGGAACTTTACCATTATCTTAATGAGCCCTAAATATACAAACAATAAATTATGATAATTTTAAGAAAACTGTTTCCGTTATATTTTTGAGAGATAGTGAGATCGTTCTCAGAACTATAAATTCATAATAGGAAATAAACGTAGGCAATATTAATGTCATAAAGGTACACCCACACTACTTAAAGTTGCTTCTTGTCGTTATAATGCAAGTATAGACAATCAAAGAATCATAATAAAAATAACACGTCTTTGTATTATCATTTCTCGAGAAGTTTCGAAATGTTCTTGTTTTTGTAGTCGTTGAGGTAGATCAGGACGACGGAGATAATCTCCTTGGGGACGTGACACAAGAATGAGATAGTTTTTTGCTGACGCATTGTTTTGGGAGTCGAATAACACATGAGGTGCGAGTGTTCCACGAAGCGAGTCTTGACATTGACTGTGTGCTGGCAAGCCGGGTCAACGGGCTTGCCCGAGGACGACACCAACTACTTTATCCCTCGGTTCTTTTATTTTACTCAGCACCAAGCTTTTACTTGCATCCACGGATCCAGAAACTTACATTGTACTACACAATAAACTAATACTTTTATTCCAGTAGAAGAGTTCAACATCGCTGTAAAATTTACATTATGTAGGAAAAATACTCATGGGTCTGCTTGCTTTTAGCTGAATAGAATATTGTGAATGTTAACATCACGACATGAATTTCAATTTAACGATTATCTGCGTTCCGGCGACGCCCGAGAGATACGTTGCAAACTACAATCTTAGTGCGGAATAAAATCTATGATGTCGGCATCGATTGCCCACTAACCGGCGAATTTCAAAAGCTTCACGCTGGGTCCGGTAACTTTAGACGTTTCCTTAATTTACATATCTCCATTGTATCCACTCGAGTTTCCATAAAATTTAACAACACCCGAGTTGACGTGTCCTCTGAGCACCCAAGATGGTACTTTACGACGATTCTCAAGACCGAGTTAAGGTTATGACTATAATTCAGTTTTATGAAACCCCTTTCAGGTAACAAAGTGTGTATTTGGAAAGTTCTCACATAACTAACATTAGGCCAGTGTATTAGTATAATGGCCACGCTGGAACACGTTCAATAATATCTGATAGCATCTCTTGAAATTACTTCAGTAACCTGTTCTGTGGCTAGTGATTATTTTCGCTATTGTGTCTTTGTATCGAAAGTTGTTGGGACAATAATAAACGTATATATTTAATTTCTATTCATTCCGAAATGGGATCTAACCGAGGAATAGGCACTTTGACTGAAACGAAACATATGAGGCACTAGATAGAGGGTATATAAATACGTATTGTTATTTTATCTAAGAGAGATTCCAACCCTAATAAGCGTTAATTTAGTTCGCTGGATTGGGCTAAAGCTGTATCAAAACAGTTGTTGAAATAGTCGGGTCCTAAGGTTCACCTCCATTAACTTAGAATAATATTTTGCTTTCAACGGACTCACCGGTTTGTCTGCCGGTGAGATTCCTTTATTTGTCTATGTTACGAGACGTTATAAAGCAATGAGAAATTCTCAACAAAGGTTTATTGCTTCAATAACGTACTTTACGACTTTCATTGCGGAGCACGTGTCAAAAGTGTAGCAGACACATACACGACAAAGATGGCGATAAAATTAAAAGTTTAGTAAATGTCGATGCCCTTAGCAACATTTCTTTTATAAAATACTTCAAAGAAGATATATTATGATATGTTTGCTTCATAGCTTTTCTTAAAAAGAAAGAATACAATGATGAATACAGAAAAATAATCGGCTTATTTTTCCAATGGCTTCTCACTTTTTTGTACTTTATTCTTAAGAAAAAAAATTAGTAGCTAGTTAAGTACCTATAGATGCTTATTTATTGCTTTCAAATAAGAAGCTTATGAAGTCGAAAGTGAAGAAAATAAGATATAATAGGACGGAACCTACGGAGTATTATGAGATGAATTTTAAACATGATTGACAAGATGTTGTTGAAAGTTACACGATTCATTATAGAGGATGGACCAGCCGCTCCGCTTTCGAACAAGCCTATAGAAAGAAGGGGATGTAAATGCCGTAAAGCGGTGTTACGGCGCGAGTCTTGGCGTCATAAAAGAGACCGACTCTGCCGCCAGCAGTCGCTTAAGAAAGCTCAATTTGAATTGAAACGGTCCGGATGCTTTAGTGGCTGAGTGAATTTTATTCAAAACTCTCTGGTAAGATCAGCTTGCGAAAACATCTGCTGGTGACATACATTCAGAGAGAGTAGGTTATATTACTGAATTTCTGTGATGTAACTTTACTGGGCAAACGTTATGACGAAATGTATGAAAATACTGGCCTCACGCCAGTATTTTCTCAGTTTAGTGTTCTTTCAAGAAACAGTAAAGTCATCATCATTCATCATTTCAGCCCAAAAGACGTCCACTGTTGGACTTAGGCCTCCCCCAAGTGTCGCCACATCGACATTTTGTGGGGGGCCATAATCGCCACGCTTGGCAGGCGGGTTGGCGATCGCAGTACGGTTGTTACAAAATCACAGAGAACGCTGCTGCCCATTCTCTGGCAAATCCCTTAGTCGCCTCTTACGACACCCACGGGAAGATATAACAGTAAAGTGCTTAGCGGTTATTGCGAATACACAGCATAGGTGGATCGATAGAATATTCTTTATTGGTACACCATACAAAATTTCAATTACATACATAAAAGAAAACATTTCATATAGGTACTTACTCATTAGTCCAAAACATTTTCGTTTTAAGTGGTAAACATGGTTTATTGTTTATTTAGAAACACCATTAATTTGGAAATTAAACTAGTGCAGCTAACAAGCTCGAGCTTACTGCATCCATCGTTTAATATTTGTTGCAACTGCAAGATTGATATGATAAATTCATCATACAATTATTCTGCTTTAACTAAAGCATTACTGTGATCCATCACGTATATCAGGGGCTGATTTGAACGCTAAAACTTAGTTTCTGTGATAAGCGAATCGTTGTTTTAAGGAAAAATATTCGATTTCTTGCAAATGCCGCTGCCTAACTAAGAAATTAGCTGTTACCTAGTACGAGGTACCATCTCATCATTCTCCTGCTCTTATCCCTATTTATTTGGGGTCAGCGCAGTCTTCTTTTTCCATACTTGCCGTTTCTTCAGGCACCTCCTTTTTGCCATATTATTAATTAAGGCTATAATTTAAGTAAGCGGTCCTAAACTAGAACTAAGACCATAAATAATAATAAAATGATAAATAGGTCTTATCTATCCATTGACATGAACATTTAAATTCCTTTTAAATCATTAAAAAATATAATCATATCACTCTGACCCTTTTTATTTCGCGTTATTAATTCAACATCACAATATTATAATTTCGATCATTAAAACTAAGGGTGTTCAATATTGTAACGTATGCTGTAGTACATAAGTCACTTTGATATTTATTGAGTTCATAGTGATCCCAAAAGTGACTCGTGCGCAGGTAGGATCCGACCGACATTCCTCGGCTTTGTTCGGATGACGATGCGCCCACACACTTCCGGATACGGAAGAAATCTTAACTGTTGAATCCATTAAACTTAAATCTTATTGGCTATGTTATACTATACATGGTGACAAATACAGCCATTCATAGGTGACGCTTTCTAGAGTCTTCGAAGAAAACGATTGAAAATATTTTATGAGCGATTGTTGATATTTACAATGTGTGTTACACCCAACTTATTTAAAATTGAATATCTCTGTATCAAAAGGAAAAAGACATACACACAAAAATAGGAAAAAAACCAAAGAAAATCGCTTCGGTTGAAGTAACTAAAAGATTTTGTGAATTTGTGCCAATCATTTTTCATAAGTAGGTACTAGCAGTCCCGCGCAACTTTGTCTGCGTCACATTTTACCCGATTTTGAAACATTATTCATCGCTGCTCCTATTTGTCGTAGCGTAATGATATATAGCGTATATCCTTCCTCGATAAGATAATATATCTTACACTGAAACAATTTTTAAAATCGGATCAGTAGTTCCTGAGATTAGCGCGTTCAAGCAAACAAACAAACAAGCAAACTCTTCAGCTTTTAATATTAAGTATATAAGTATAGATTAGTATATATGGTCATTAACTGCTTCGATATTAATTTTCTATTTCCACGTATAGATATTTAATTAACGTAGCAGAGTTTATTATATGTCGTGTACACTGTTCACATTACCATTTGTTTAATGAGCAGTTTGTTTGAGAATTAAAAACTAATGGTTATCGATTAACAACTTTCTTGCATCATTGTCTACCTAATGGCTAGTTAAGAGATGTTTACCGTGCGCCGAAGGTAGATAATTAATGTTTTTTTTACTGTCAACGCAAGACAACTATAATGACGTCTACCATTCATCAAGTACGATGATATATGACTTCGGTAGTGGTTTTTATTTTTCTTTTAAAAGGCGACCTCGCCTCTGGTGTCCTGATCAGTTTATTTTTGATAAAGCTTTATTATAAATAGCGATGGCGCCGATGACGCTTAATAATGCTACAAACATAAAGTGAGTTCACTTAAAAGGTCTTGTGTTGCATGTTTTCACCTTAAAAGCCTTTCTTGTTTAATGAAACATTTCCTATTTGTCAGGTAATTCTGGTAATTCTGGAGCTCTTAAAAACTGGACGATTTTTCTTATACTGATTATTAGTTGAATATTAAATAAAAATATCACACAGTAGGTTCCCTATTGTGTCACCTAACTTTTTTATCCATAATTTAAAGTGCGCTAACTTTTTTTGTCCTAGTCATCATTTGTCCGAATAATAACTTACCCGAACTTAATATCACATAATATAACATGCCATAAAATTTAAATCCCTAAATATAATACGTCCTAAATCCGTTACTCATAAATATTACAATCAATAATATCATCATCATCATCATCATTTCAGCCGAAAGACGTCCACTGCTGGACTTAGGCCTCCCCCCAACGCCACATTGACATAAGGGAGGTTTTGCCATAATCGCCACGCACGGCAGGCGGGTTAGCGATCGCAGTACGGTTGTTACAAAAGCACAGAGAACACTGCTGCCCATTCTCTGGCAAATCCCTTAGTCGCCTCTTACGACACCCACGGGAAGATATGGGATGGTGCTATTCTTTACGTCCGACACCATACAGAACAATCAATAATATACAAAAGTTAAACGTCCTAAATTTAAATTACTTAATGTTTATTTTTAATAATAATATTCTTAGAACAAATTTGTATAACAAAGCTTTTGCTATGAACTATTACTATTACAATATTTTTTCTACTACCGACTTGTTTTGAGATAGTTCATTTGTTATGAAGTTCTGTTTAGTAGCAGAATCAATACGTTTTTGTTTTATAATAAACTCGTATAAAATATTATAGAAAATGCAGCAATGTGAACTTTTAAAGACTAACAAGGGTGGCATAAAATTAAATTATGATGGCTTTACTTACGACAAAAATCGATTCTACAACAAAAAATAAGTATAATTTTGTTATAATTAAAAATATCTGATTTTGCATTATAATTTTTTATTACACATAAATAAATATATTAAACATGTACTCAATAAAGCAGTTGATTGTGAACATGTAGTTTTTGTAAGCCAGAAAGTGTGCAGCATGCAAGCGAGCAGCATGCAAGCAAGCATGTAGCATGCAAGCAAGCATGTAGCATGCAAGCACGCATGCAAAATGCAGAAGGCATGGTTTCTGTCACGGCTCCGGCACTGCGAGGCTCCGGCGGTCCCACGCGAGTTTATCGTCGCAGATGAGTTTAACGCTCACCACCGCAGCTTCGGCTTGCTGGCCGGCGAACCTCCGGCCAGCCTCTGCCGCGGTGGTGAGTGTTACAACCACCTGCTGCAGCAGCTCCTCAACTCGCGGGCCGCCTCGCCCCTCCGCGCCTACGCGATTTTAAATTACACTCTAGGGGTAGAGCAGACAAGACTACGTGGAGTCGGATTAACAGCGATTCGTTTCTGTCACGAAAACCTAATTTTTAGCAAATGTTTTAGGACTATAAAAAATATTATAAATGAACATTGGGAATAACACATATTATTTAACACAATACTTAGGACATATGACTTTAGGTCATGTAAAATTAGGAGATTCAATTATTATAGTATTCGATATTATGACAGAATACTTTTAGAACTAAAGATAATTATGTTAAACAAAATTTCGGGATTTTGAGCATTATGGTTACTGAATTTAATAGCAAACATGTTATGGATAATGATTTTCGGACAAACAGTTTAAGGAGAAGAAAGGGAGTACCCACACGGTAATATGTAGGAGTTGTGAATACATAGTTTCTAGTATCGCTTCGCTACTACATTTATTTATCGTTACAATTTGCGGTGGGTGCCCAATGTTAACAATTGAAATTAAGATCAAATTACATTTTGTTACCACAAGTGGAAATTACTTCTGCGGTAAAACGATGCTGTTATAACAATAACCGAAGGAATGCTTCAACACCTAAGTACGAATAATAATAAATTCCATAAACGGAGCTAAAAAGAAATCTGGCGAATTCTCATGTTCGGTATGAAATCGGAAACTTTATGGCCATAACTTTAGTCCTTTTATTCTTTCATTTTGCATTTAATAATATATTAAATACGTGCTCAAATCATAACACGATTCCAAACAAAGTCATATAATAAAAAATAGTCGCTTTTGGTGAGTGACTCTCCAAAGACTTGGTTTTTTCGTATAAATATTGTTTTTATGGGTGAACCTTCCGTTAAAGACACAATAATATAAATAAGGCACCCGGGTCCGTTCCGGTCGTGGGTGTAATATCTTGCGGTTCAGCGTTACATAATGATTGTGCGGTCTGTTGACTCCTCGGTCCTCGCCATGTCGCCCGCACATCGCAACACCCACTTTGATTTACTCACAACAATGATGCGGGGGCTCTGATATATTGTTACACAGTACATGAGGTAACACTGCTGTTTACTAATTGTTTTTATTCCGTATTGTTGCAGGTATGGTCATGTCTCGTCGGACAAGGTCGGGTGGTATGTACAATAATTCATAACATAACGTCAAACTTGTATTTCTTCGAACGGATATGCAGAGGTCTACCAACATTTCGTCAGATATGTTTAAGTCTCTATAAACGAGCCTATTGCCGTCAATTGGACACAAATCCAAACTCCGGGCTCCTTACTGAGTAATTCTCCTGATGGAAAAGCCCAGGATTACTTTGTCTAACTTGGGAATCAATAATAAATTATTTTTATAAAATCCGTCTGAAACTACAGGTGCCTTTGTAATTTTTACAACTTCAAAAGAATCCCTTTTAATTTCACGAGTCAATGTGACATTTTGGAGACATGTCAGATAAGATACTTACAACTTGTTTTGGAATTAACATTAATAAGGCATTATCCTTAATGTGATAACAGTATTTTATAAGGTGTATTGAAGTTTACAATTTTATCGGAGAATGTCGAGCGATATTTACGACACATGCCTTTATATAATTGTCCCATAAGCCTTTAAACAAAGCAGTATTTTTGTGAACGTTTTTAAATATGTGTTCGAACATTCGAATGTGATTATTTCAATTTGGAACATGGAAGCACGAATGCTTTGTTCGAATTATCAGAATAGTTTCACACTTTTTCAGTATTAATCCGACCGAATGTCCATTAGTGTAGCATGCAGTATGTTGGCTTGGCACTGACAGCTATCTGTCTATCAGTTTTAAACACCATGTCTAAAATGTATATTCTATTTTCGAGTCAGTCTGAATTTTAATTTCCTTCTGCATTACAAAGTCTGACGAGTTCAATTGTAAGAATAAAATACTTGATTGACAGCCTGTTTCAGAAGATTGAAACTTAGGTAAATAGTTTAGTGTTTTTAATACAATATCGCTTGTACGTAATCGTGAAATAAACATCGAGTGTCTTTTTATGAAGTTTCGCAAGAATTTTGGACAATGAGGCAAAATTAGATTTCAATAATCGGACAACTTAAATGTTGTGCGATTTGGGAAAACCTTTTCCCAGTGTTTGCTTTCTGGCTTAACGATTTTAAAATTAAATTTTAAATCTGTTCAATTTCAAGAGGTATTTATAAAAATGGGATTCTGATTATCACGCTGTTGGATACTGGACAAATGATTGTATTAAGAACTTTGTGCGCGCAGTCAAGTAAATGCACCTGCCCAGTCCAGAAGTTAGCTGGGTTTGTCTGCACTAAAGTCTTCACTCCACAAATAACACAAGTTAGAAGCTCGCCTGGGGCTGAATTTCGCAGACTTCTGCTTACATACGCAGGCGCCGTCGATTTGACCCTGCTGCGTGCCGTTAGCGTAAATATGACAGGTTCTGGTGAAATCAAAATTTCAAAACACTAGAAACCTCACAACCGACTGGTTTGCATATTTAATTCTGTTTGGCGCTCTATTCGAGTTCATTTCTAGTATTTGCGCTGCCCACTTTAACTGAATTATTCTGGGTACATGTTATATGTACTTAAAGCCCAACGAGAATATGTCCCTCACCTATAACTGCGCTTTCACACATACAAACAATATCAAATGTTTATTCAATAATTTATTTTTCCCTAGACCACGTTGAGGGGGTTATTCTGAAACACTGTCAAATTTAAATAACAAAAAAGCAGTATTTATTAATAATTAAGTAGGTTCCATCATTTAAATTGATTATTTATGTCTTTTGTGACAACATGCTGAATTTTGACGAGGATGCAAAACAACACCTTGTATTATCGGGAATATTAAATTCACTTTTTATCAGGTGACGATTTTCAAATAAATTATATTTTGTTTTTGATATACTCGTATGCACTACCGACTAATGCATGTTATTTTGGAGACAGGTTGTCCAATTAAGTGATTCATTTCAAAGTATTTTAAGCTAATAAAGATGTGTCACAGGTGAAGACAAAACACAAGTTTATGTTTCTTTTTTGGGACCCAAAGGACAGATTTTTTGTGTACTTTGTAACTCTTAACCTTGACCAGCAAAGTCTTGCGGAAGTGTTTTGAGTCAAGTTCCTGTGTCAATATTTATATTCGTCAGAGCTGTTATTTACTTGTCCCACATAAAATCCTTTCGACCTTACTTTGACATCTATTAGAGTTCATTTGTAAAAAAAAGTCAAATAGATCTAAAATAATAAATATAGAGTATTAATTTAAATGTTACATATTACGTATTTGTTTTTTACAAACGTCTATTTTAATAGAAATATTAGAATAGAACCATAGACGCTAATTGAAAAACGCTGTTTACAATATCTAAGACTTCTTAAATCTTATTCAAGTGTAGATATAAATTCAACAATGTTTCATCTCAGTGTGTTAGAATGTTTAATATTAAATAGTCGTACGCTACTCAATAAGTGCATATGTAAATAGACATGAATAGATATTGACTTAAGCTGTTCCATAATTACATGTATTTAGGTGCCAGCACTTCTATGCGCGTTTGACTTGTTGTCAATCTAACGCAAGACGTGTTAACAGAAGACGCCATCGCCGTCCAACATGGACGTAGCAGCATATCTCTATGCTCAATTATTAGTAGCAGTAAGTATGTGAGCAAGTTCTGATGTGTACTGAGTACATTCCTTGCATAGGTGATGTTTACACGACATCCAACTTGCATACGAAATGCCTTACAAAAGATAAGCATTTTAGCTACTAGCGGTCGCCGGTCAACTTCAACTTTTTATCTTTATAATACTTGTTAAAGTGATTGATGGAGAATGTATAGTTTTATGCAATCGAGGCTGGTATTTGAATTAAGAATTTCGTATATATAAAATAAAAAAAAGGAAGAAAAAAAGTTAAAGAGGTCGTATACGTATCATCAAACATCCGTAGTACTATGAAGACAAACAAGTGGGTACCAAATAGTTCCGTGTGTTTAATGTGGGTGCCTAAGTTGGAACGTTTGTGCAGCGAAGATAGGTGTCACGTATTAATTTTATAGTGTATAATGCCATGGTATGTTCACGCTGTCGAGTAGTTCACGGTGCTGCGAACATGCAATAGGACGAAGTGCGCAAACGTGCGCTGATCGCGGCGCATGATACCACCTCACCCCGTCACTACGTGCGCCACCTCTCCATATTTCACTAAAACAAAACAAAACAAAACTAAACACTTTTCCAACTTTTAACGTTTCATAACAAAGTTTAAGTTTGATATCAATGTTGCATTTTATCTTTATTTATTTTTTCAGTTTTCTATTTGATTGAAAATGTAGAAGTTTTCAGCGAGTTTTTAAGCCATCTGAATATGCTTCATTATTTCATTATTTCGTATCGTATTTGACTTCTTAAAAGTTTTTCTTGTCTTATAAATTGGATTATAAACTTATTTTATAAAGTTCTATGTGTACAAATCTGTGATATCATGAAATACCTAGGGTTTTATTTAATTAGTCATTTTCATTTCAGCCCAAAAGACGTCCACTGCTGGACATAGGCGTACCCTAAGTGTCGCCACATAGACATTTTGGGGTGTTTTGCCATAATCGCCACGCTTAGCAGGCGGGTTAGCGATCGCAGTACGGTTGTTATAAAAGCACAGAGAACGCTGCTGCCCATTCTCTGGCAAGTCCTTTAGTCGCCTCTTACGACACCCACATATAAGGTACACCCACTTATATATAATAAGTAAGACCTGCCACAGCAAATGATGGGATGGCCTATAGCTGATCTACGTTCCATGCGAGTCAGCAATTTAACCGTGTTAACACAATTTCACTTTGTAATTTATTACAAACAGTGCTAATAATTCAAGTAAACTGCCGATTCGACAATCGACTGGCAGTATCAGTCACTATCATAAAATCAACGGCGCTGAATGAAATGAAGCTTGCAGAAAAGTTCATTTACTTTATTTTTAACTAGCTTTTGCCCGAAGCTTTTCTGGTGTTATGGTCGGAATTTATTGATTATGATGATTTCCTCCTTTTTTTTGTTAGGGTGGGAAATCATCAAATGACTTCTCCCACTCTGGACGGAGCGGAAGGGAGTGTCAGACTTGACTGACTAAAACCCATCCATGTTCCTTCTTAGCCCTTTGTGTTCCAGGGCCACGGTATCTCTTTCGAACATGGGCTGCGGGTTGTTCGAACAACTCGCAGCCCATGATTTCCTCCTTACATCTAATCTACAATCTTACAAACATACAAACTATACGCCTTTATAATATTAGTATAGACTAAAGTGACTTAAACCATGTGTTCTGACTTGTGTTCCCTTATTTAGTTTTCAAACGATTGTACAAGCTGTAATTAAGAGGCTGTTGTCCATTGCGAAATATTTTGTGAAGTTTATTGGTCATGGCTGTTAGGCGCCGGCGCCAGCAAATGAGTTATCTTCACATTTACACACAGGTCCATATACTCAATGCGGTCTTAACATGTTCAGTAATAAGTTAACTATTTAGTGGGCTCGACTTGTAAGCGCAATTTGCTTGTGCAACTTTACTATCTCAAAATAAAAGGTAAATCATGACCTGTTTGTTAGTGTATTGACATGTTTGTTAGCGTAGACGGTTTCCTGGTTAAAACTGTAAGTTTAAGCACAGGAAATGCCTCATTGTATCTCGAAGGCAAATGGCAATACAAATATTACTACACATCCTTGTTTCTGTTAATAGTCAATGGATTACTGTTAATATAGCCACTGGCAATTCGTTGAAGCTAAACTTAACATAGCTACATTGTCTCAGTCTGTATTTTATGGTAATAAGGTAAATAGGTAGGTAATGGGCAATAACGACTTGAAATAGTCGTGTTACAAATTGTGAGGAGAATATAACTATTGGAATGTCTAATTGGCCTGAAGCATTCGACAAACGATTGCTAAGGAATGATATCACCTCGATCGTGGGAGTTCGCAAAGGTACCGTCTTACTTGGAGCTTTAAGTTAAGCGCGTTAAGAGTAGCAGTTTGTTGGTAAATAATTATTAATTTTATAGTTTTAAGGCGTCGCGCGTCGTTGCAATGCACAGTTAATCAGCTCGTCGCGGTCCGGCTCGCCCACGCTGGACCGTCATGGCGCCAGCGTGCGCCAGTGTGCGCCACCCGCCAGACGAAGGCCCCACATCAATGCACCACTTACATTCGACCAGTTATTAAAGTTTTATATTCATATTGTGAATTTAAAAGGTATGCAATCAATAAGACATTATTGCGCACGCAATCGTTTATAGGCTTGCTTTATAAAAGAGTTATTTTTATTCGTATTGTGGACGTTGAACAAAGTGTCTTAATTGGTGGAATTTAACGGCAATAGTTTCGTCACTAAACTAATTTGCTGAGTAGTCTAGACTAAGATTAGACACAAAGCTATCGATTGGTGAATAACATAATTCACAGAACCTTATCTACCTAATTACTTACAAAGCCTATAAAGGACCTGTAAGAACATTCCATTAGAGATACTGCCACAGCTGGATGGGCGGCATCGCTTCGATAACAAAACAAATTATTAATGATCCACAGATATCAATCGGATCGTAATTGTTGTGAGGAATGTGACTTATTGATTCCTGTACCTCGGTAAACTGTTGACCCATTTATACATAGATCGATTGTAAACTCTAAAGATTAATGTTTTGAAACGAAACAGTTTTTCGTACAAACAACGGTGCTTTGTGTGGGTGTTGTATGATTCAATTTTGAAACAAAATGGAACCTAGAATGAAAAATAAGAACAATGACAAAGTATTATTTTAGGTGTACTTTTCCACTATTACGACACAGGTAACTCTTTACCTATGTAAATCGCAAATTACTTAACTTTTATGAATATGGTTTCCGTTTGCCTCACAACGCAGTCAGTAAAATCATTAATTAATAACTCATAGATTTTCCAAGAACTTAAATAAGGAATGTGGGCTTTACCTATACTTACCCACTTGATATCGAAAATACAGATGTTGATCTCTTACATGATTAAATACCTAACGTGAATATTAAAGGAAAGTAATTGTTAATTCTGATTTATTATTATTCAACTTGCAAACGGTGTTTTGTTCAGGATATTTCGATTTCGTTGACGTAAATTTATTAGAACAATGACGAGATTGTTGAAGAAAATATTATATGCGTCACCTTTGGGTGCCGCGTCAATATTAAGTCTCTGAGTAGGGCGAAGATCTTCTCTAGAGGGAGATCTGGAGTTAATTCCGATTAAAGAGAAGCTTTCTCTTTCTGAACACTGATATAAATGGTCGAAATCTGGATATCTTTATATGGAATCATTATTCTGCTTGGCCTTAGTCAGCATATTATGCAAACGAGAATCTCGAAGTATCAAAATAATAACTCACAGACTGACTGACTGACGATCTGAGAAAATGGATGACGCCGATTTAGCCTGTATCTGAAAGAATATAGATGTGTCATCATCATCATTTCAGCCGAAAGACGTCCACTTCTGGACATACGTCTCCCCCAAGTGTCGCCACATTGACATAAGGGGAGTTTTGCCATAATCGCCACGCTTGGCAGGTGGGTTGGCGATCGCAGTACAGTTGTTACAAAAGCACAGAGAACGCTGCTGCCCATTCTCCGGAAAGTCCTTTAGTCGCCTCTTACGACACCCACGGAAAAATATGGGATGGTCCTATTCTTTACGTCCAACACCATACAGAACTAGATGAATATAGATGTGTCTTAGATGGAATCAAAAAAGACAGGTAAGGCAGTAGAACTATCGCTCGAGAAATCCTCTTTATCATGCAAAGGCTTTCAAGGGGGCTTTTAACTATAAACACATCTTCTAAAGACAGGCAAAAAGTGTTAGAAAAAAATAATCACAAGAAGAGAACACAGCACACCCCACACAGACTTTTAATTGCAGGTTGCTAATAAAGTTCCTATAATTTAGAATGAAAATAACTCTACTAACAAAATCTACAAAAAGAATGTCGAATTTTTATTTTACGTTAAATTAAATTTGTTTCGACTCGAAACAAACATCTTAATCAAAGGAGACACAAACGTACACAAAAGACATACTGTTTGTATTCATGCAATCTGGATGAGAGCCGTTATAAATTGCAAAAAGGCGAACCCCGCTTTTGAGAAAGCGATTTCTCGAAATGCTTTACAATACAATACGCTCCCGAAGCATTGTGTTGAGATCTAGGCGTTTCCTCGCTTACACGGGATTTATATGTTGTATCCTACTAGCCCGTTTAATATCGTACATTTATATAGTGTTTGGAAACACGTATAAGTGACATGAGCAAGCTGTTTTAGATTAAGTATTTTTCAACCACTTTCTGAAAGTTTAAGTTAAGAATTAAGAAAATAATTATCTACGCTGGACAGACTGTTTTGTAGACTAATGTGGCAAAGCCTACAAAAATGTCCGTAAGGGAAACAAATGTTAATAGAACTCAATTTACTGATTGATTAACTTACAAACGCCTCTTGAGTTTTTGAATAATGTTCACAGTGAGTAGGTATTTTTGAAAAGAAAAATGCTTAGCAAAGCAACTTAGGTGGAAAGTGCACGGACGCGTGAAATAGTTTTCCTAATTTACATAGTCTTAATCACATAGTACTCAGACTTGCATTTGCTTTTCGCGAATGTAACTTAATGGTTATGTGTTAGTTTGACTTAACAATGCTTTTCTCTATTCTTTACACAGGGCATGTGAAAACGCTCTATAGTTTAGCACCACGGATAAACTTCCATTCTAAGCTTTCACTACGGGTTTAGTTTCATACAAATCAGTACATAAATAAAATATTTTGTGTGTCTGTCTAGTTTTTCACAAATACTTTGGTTTTTAGATACCAAATGGTAAACAAAATTATTTTAAAAGCTAGAATTGCCAGTTGGTTTCATAAATCTCTGCCCCAATTTCAAAAAACCAAATCACATAACATCTCAAAAGGGTGACTACAGTATATAGCCAAATCTGATGAACAGCTAAATGTAGGCGTCCTTATCTTGACTGGCAACTCTTGATTACAGACCCGTGGAGTAATGACTCAATACAATGCTCTTACGGAAATTGTACATTATTAATGTCCTACCCTATCATTAGGGCGTCATCAACTTATAATACCTCTGAATAATCTGCAAAACAATGTTTGAACATTTTCATAATCGGTTATTGGCAAGCCTGCGATATGCTCATTAAGTTTTATTAAAAAGATTACTGGCGCTGTGATGCTCGTGGTGTTGTCGCTTTTTTGTTTTTAAAACGATTGTTCTTTTTTTGTTTGGGTCGGCTGAAATTATGCATAGGTGAATTATATATGTACTTATACATAAAATATATCGTCGAAGTGGTGTAAGAACTTTTTTCCATTTGTTTGATCGAAAAAGCTGTGTTTACCTACATCACCATTTTAATGGACAGTTTGTCCTTCAACTAATGTTATTTGGTAAGGGACGCCGTAAACATAGCACTCAACATACGTACTTAAATAATTCTATAAGTAACTCGTAAAATACGCGTACCTACCTATAAAACAAACTTAATACATTTGGACCAGATAGCGTCAACTTTTGGTAGCCCTCGTCATTTTAATGTACCAGTTTTATGGCAAAGTATTACCATAAGTCAACAAAAAGATGAAGTAGTTATAACCGAAGTAAATACTACCCTAGTTTTGTTGTTACCCCCTAGTGACTAATATAAAATGTCTTCACAAATTGTTCTGGGTAATTATTAAATTTTATTCATAGCAGTAATCCAATGCTATTATACACACATCAAAAGTGTCTAGGGATCAACATATATTTTTGCAATAACTTTTCTCCTGATTGATATTAATTAAAATTTTCTTTAAGGATTCATCAAATAAAGTGTTTTCGTTTGTCACAGTAACGATAAACCAAGTCACCTTTGCATTAATAAAGAAATTTGCCATTTTCTAATAAAGGGATTTTTGACATTTGAACCACTAACATTAAAGTTCGAAAAAAAGACTGAAATAACAGTTTTCTTTAAAATTTTATTGGGTAACTTAAACAATTAATAATCCGTGTTTCTACCGCGAACACTAACAACACAAGAACATCGGTTTGGCATACTCAAAATGAGTTCATCCAAATCACGCTGTGGAATGGCCGCCCATGTTCGTTGCAACAACAAAAAAAGGTCTTCTTGCGACTGGATACCCTCCATATTCGGCAGAGCTCTTCTCTGTAGCATATCCCATGCATGCTCAATCGGGTTCAAGTCTGGCGACTGAGCAGGCCAGGGCAGGACATTGATGTTAGCTGCGGCGAGAGTCTGTCTTACAACTCTTGCGGTGTGCGGTCGTGCATTATCATGCATTAACTGAAATAAGGGACCGATTTGCACTTGTAGAGGAACGATGACGTCTGATACAATCGTCTCAGCATAAATTTGAGCGTTGAGGTTGCCTCTGATCCAAATCAACTCAGTTCTTCCGCCGATCCAAATACCCGCCCATACCATGATGGTTCCACCACTATAAGGATGGACTTCCTGGCAGGATTTTAATCGCTGTTGGCGTCCAGGGGTTCTCCAGTGTCGTATACGTCTTGTATCCGGTCTCATACCAAAACGAGACTCATCAGAAAAGCACACGAAACGCCATTGTTCTTCTGCCCAATTTCTGTGTTCAAGAGCCCATTGATATCGAATCCTACGATTGTGCATTGCTATAGGTGGTACCCGTAGCGGTCTTCGGGAATGAAGGTTCACTTCATGCAAGCGGTTTCTGACTGTTTGGTCGCTAATTAAGTTCCCTGAAGAGTGATGAAGCCTCACGGCTAACATCATGGCGGTTATTGTTGGAGCTCTTCGAGTTAAGATTTGAATGTATCGGTCTTGTCTCCGTGTGGTGCAGCGATACCGTCCTCCATGGCGCTCAGCCACGGTACCAGTGCTTCGGTAACGTGTCCAAAGTCGACTGATAACACTCTGACTTGTATTCAGAGCTAAAGCCACAGTACGTTGCCGGGAACCAGCTTCTATCATTCCCACGGCTCTGAGCATTTCTTCCCTGCTTAAATGACGTCGCCGCTCCATAATAACGTTGGTTTTAATCAGTAGTAGGGAAACAGTAGCACTAATAATGTCTTCAATGCGTTGTATGTTTTTATAGGGAAAATATTGACAGCTGATTTTCATCTTTTACTCGAATTTGATTCACAGTTCCTGATTCAAATTATGAAATGCACCAAAAAGGATCCATATAAATTTATAAAATCATAAATTTATTACAAAGCCACATCTCAATCTCAAGAAATCCGCATAAAAATGCTTGATCCCTAGACACTTTTGATGTGTGTATATACGTAACCATTTGTCTTAATTAAGACCATCATGAATTATTTAACAGAAAGAGCTGAAAAGATAGCGCCACACAGACTGACTGTAGCCACTAGTCCAACGAGATTTCTGTGCGTCTATTAACTTTATCAAATCCGCAATTAATATGAACCTAAGTTATGTTTGAACGTCTCTAACTTAATTAAGACAGTCAGTTTACCTTATCCAAGTATTGCAGCGTCAAAATGTTCTAAGTTGGGGCAAGTTATCTCTAAAGTTCCTCAATCTACCTCGTAAGGTCGGACCTATCTCTCAGCAAATGGCTCTCTAAGTAGCCTACAGCAGTGTCGACCCCCTACAACTCTCAAACGTTGTTATGAAAATCCCTACTGCATAATGAGGACTAACGGGTTATACCTGACGGTCGCCACGAGCCGCAAACTTGACCATTGGCGCTCCCCCCGAGAGGGAGCCGTGCTTCAAACGAAACCAATTTTGTTTATTCACCAATGCGCCCGTCTACCGTTTTAACTCCGGGGTGTCAGTGGGGACGACCGAAATGAAACATTACAGGCAAATGTTACACAAACAGAAACTTTAAAACGCAATCTTTGCGGGAGTGAAAGATTAATGGTAGGAACGTTTAAACGGTCGGGGGTGACTGCCAAAAATCCTCGTCGCACCGTATGAGAGCGGTCACAAAAACGTCTCTGAGGAGAATTCCCTTCATTAACAACGAGGAAATTAGTGAGCGTTAGTTTGAGGCGCACTCGCAAGAGGGTAGCCACATGCAAGTCATTATGCGGACGATCATTGAATTAATTACGTAGATGTTACAAGAGCGGAAGAGTTGCGAAGCCAGGGACTCAAACTGTAACCGTAATAAGTGTTTTTAACACTGGTTTTTAAAACAGTTTTAACAGAAAAAAAAACACTTTTAAATGTAACAGATACAATAATGTTACCGAATCAAACTGTAACCTTTTACATGTGTTAATAAGTGTTACCGAATCAAACTGTAACCTTTTAAGTGTGTTAATAAGTGTAACTGAAATAATCAATTATAACTTTAGGTATAAGTAATTGCACAGTACGGCACGCGTACGCTCCGTTTACCTGTTACACTTATTAACACTGTTAACACTTTAATATCTGTTACAGGTATGTTACGGTTACACCTTTGTAAGTGTTTTGGGTTAACACATTGAACACACATTATATTTGATTCTCTTACCAATTCAACATGTAACACTTATCATTCTGTAACCTTTATGAAGGTGTTTTTAAGTCACTGTGCGAAACTGCGTCGAGTGGCCGCAATGGGTAGCCTCACAATAACCGCTCGATGCCACTGATGAATTAACCTTTTACATTTTGTTTTCGCTTTTTCCAGTATTCAGTTTTATCAAACCGACATATTCACAGAAAAACTATGAAAATGTTTGACCAATCTCTTCAAAAACACAGATAAAAGTTTTATAGGGCGTTATAGCCACAAACTATAGATATAAAATGTCGTTGTTGTAAAATATATTTTCAATTTCATTTGGATATAAATGTCACTTATAACTATAAAGAATACCATAGTAACTAGAAAATATGGCTGCAATTCTCATAATAGGTGACAGAAACCATGCTGTGCGAAAAGATACGCGAGCACTTCACTTACAATACTGAATTCTTTGCGACTGGTATTTTTATTCGTTAAACCAAGTATTGCTGCAGGTTTTACTTATCAGATAAAACGTGCGACTCTGCCAGTATACCTCGTTCGTGCACAAAAAATAGACCTTAAACACAGGGATCGCTTTAAAACGAAATTGCGAATTGATTGTCGTGATTCACAGTAGAGTTTGCATGTAACCATAGATAAGGGTTGTAACATTCCCCGATGGAACACGGGCAGGCCGAGGGTGGCTGGACTATTACGTAACAGGTCAGTCACTTGCCACTACATGACGGCGCCGCTCTGTGTTCTTAAACCTGATACGAGTGTGCTGAGTGTCAGAGCACTCGTAAACCTAATGAAATATGTATTCACATGTTGATACCAATTTTGTTACCGTTGAGAAGCAAGCGTCCGTTGTTGGTTACATAATAAGTCTGCGGACTTGGTGTCGTGCGGTAGGCGGGTTGGCGGGCTGAAGCGGCTTGGCGAATCGAATTAGGTCGGGTGCGCGATGGTATCGTAGCCACTGCAACACCCGCTCGTCCGCCCTCCGATAACAGAATGTCTGAATACCTGATAAAGCGCGTTCATTTACTTATTGCTCTCTAGTTGATGACGTCCCGTTTAATAGTCCTGGGAAATGTTTTTCCGTGACCGTGTCTTATCTAGGCGAGGCGGTCGTACTTCTTATTTAAATAAACCAGGGACGTTAATGACGTGTTTTTACGACGCTGCCTTGTTTAAGAGCTAAATAATCTTATATACGTCGTAAACGTGCCCTACCCGCATTTCTTCAGCGAATGCTTTCAATACGCTTTTGTTATTTTTCGATTCACATAATAAAATATAAAACACATCTCTCAGTGGATGATTGGTGCCACGATAATGTCGTGTTCGGTGCGCGGCAGCTGGAAGAAATGATGTTTTATTGGAGTGCTTCCGAAGCTCTTCGGCTGATATAAAACATTGTTCCATTCTTGCAATAGTGGACAAGTGTTATATCACATCGGCTTACGTGGCTTTACAACTCCATATTGTGTTGCAATTCTTTGCGATTGTAGTGGTATTTCGACGGGCTTTGTGTGTTCACAAGAGATACCACTTTGGTAATGCTTTCTGTATTCGCCGTTCGTTCGTTTGTATTTACCCTCTGTGCGGGGATGCAGGAGTGCAGTATTCAATGAGGGACTAGAATAACTTGGTTTGTGATCGCTGTAATTGGGGAGCTGGTTCGGTGGAGACAAAGTGTCCTCAGGCTAGGAGTAGTCTGATGTCAGTACCTAATCTTCATTTAATGCCTTTGTTGTTGGGCACTGTTTTACGTACAAATTTCAGTTTACTTGTTTTTATACATATTCTAGTGTAGGTGTATAAGATACATAATACACTGATATATCTTAGCTCAAGTCGCGTGTACTTCTTCTGTCTGGGGTTGAATGTACATTTTAAAACTTTAACTTATTTCCAGCTATGTCAGGTCACGTTGAAGGTGCACGTTTCTCGAAATAACTAAGAAAATACCAAGTTCCCTCTGTACAGAGGGAATCGCAGTGCAAGTAGTTCTATAGTTAGGTGTAGATATTTCTCACATGAAAAAGTACTTTAGTTTTACATAACAATAAGGCTGGTGTCCTCTAATCTATAAAAGGGGTTAGGCAAAGCTGTGCCTACTAGTACATCCACATTTCAGTAGTT
This sequence comes from Cerastis rubricosa, assembly GCA_949152445.1. Taxonomy (NCBI): domain Eukaryota; kingdom Metazoa; phylum Arthropoda; class Insecta; order Lepidoptera; family Noctuidae; genus Cerastis; species Cerastis rubricosa. The sequence continues at coordinate 11,303,287 of OX424525.1, read as the reverse complement.
ATGTTTAAGTCCCATGTAGGTAGTAGGATGCGAAACTTATGCAGCCTCCAGTAGGTACCGTGCACAAACCCGGTACCGGGGGCTGCTACTGAGAAAAGCCAAATGGAGAAACCCATTCACACTTTTTCCCGTCCTGGCAGTAGAACCCAGAATCTCATGCTCAGCTGCGCTTGCAATCACTAGCCTAATGAGGGGAAAAATTAAACATTTTAAAGTCAGGCTCAGGATAGAATAAAACATATCTGGTGGCCTAGAGATGGAGCTAGACGACCTGCATGTCTCCGTCTCTTTCCCACTCTGAAATAAGAATATAACAATAATGTTTTAAGACGTTAAAGTAACCCCCTAGTTCACAATCTAATATTTATCTCACGGCAAAGTTACTTTTTAATTAAAACATTTGTAATGTCCCGAGAAAGGTGATGGATTATATTTCTCTCTCACAGTCTGCTTCATTAATTACAAGCCTGCCTTTAACTGCTTCCAACTTTTTGTTTACAGTTATTCTACTACCTGGTTTTAACTTTTGCTGCCAACCTGACTTTGTTCACAAAAACGGCAACTGTTTTATTAATAGTTGTCTATAATGCATCTATCTTATGTAATAAAGGTGACCCGTGATCTAGAATCTAGGCCAAACTATTTAATTACGGCTTAAGAAGTAACATCTATGTCCATCCGTGCCTTCAGAGCCTTTCCCAGCGAAAATAACAAAGCCTTTATGCGTACCTTACAGCGTAAACTAAGCAAACGCGTCAAAGAGCTGCGTGACGGTCAATGGGACAAGATGGTCAGCGAACTCGAACCAACCCATCTGGCCTTCTGGGAATTACAGAGGAAACTACGCGCCTCTGAGATTTCCTCTATGCCTCCTCTCATCCGTCCTGATAATAGCGTCGCTTTCGACGATACCGACAAAGCCGAATGCCTTGCCGACAGCTTAGAGTCCCAGTGCTCACCCAGCTCCCAACCAGTAGACATAGCTCACCTCACTGAAGTGGATGCTGAAGTCGAACGTCGAACTTCCCTCCCACCCACTGAGGATCCCGATTTCCCTCTTCCCCCCATCACACCAGATGAGGTGGAGGAAGTCATCAGGAACCCTAAGCCTCGGAAAGCCCCTGGCTCTGACGGAATTAACAATAGGGTATTCAAGCTCTTCCCCGCTGCCCTCGTTGTACTCATGACCGCTATCTTCAATGGCGCCATGTCTCACAACATGTTCCCACAGTCGTGGAAACAGGCCACTGTCATCGGTATTCCCAAGCCGGGCAAGCCCAAGTCCAACCCGAGTAGTTATCGCCCCATTAGTCTCCTCAAGGTTCTCGGCAAAATCTACGAGAGGCTTATTTATAAGCGCCTCAAGGACTATGTCGAAGCGAAGAGCCTCATTCGTGTCCAACAGGTCCATCGTATAGTCGAACACATCAGCGCCCGCTACCAGCGCGGGATGATGACTGGTGCCCTGTTCTTCGACATAGCGAAAGCCTTCGACAAGGTCTGGCACAACGGGCTGATATACAAGCTGTATCGGCTCGGTGTGCCTGATCGTCTCGTGCTCATCCTACGTGACTTCTTGTCGAACCGCACCTTTCGGTACCGAATCGAAGGTGCGCTTTTCTCCCCCCATCCTATTCGCGCCGGAGTCCCTCAAAGGGGCGTCTTATCCCCACTCATCTTCACGCTGTTCACCAGCAACATTCCCAACAACCCCAAGGCTGAGTTAGCGCTTTTCGCTGATGACACAGCCATTTGCTGTTCCGGTCGGAGCCCAGACAGTATCGCTCGTAATCTCCAATCCTCCGCAAACGCCTTAGGCGATTAGTTCCGGAAATAGAGAATTGAAGTCAATCCCGATAAGAGTCAGAGGTTCTCTTCTGTAGGGTACGCCAAATCCTCCCACCCACTCCCATCCCGATCACCATGTTTGGCAAGCCTATTCCTTGGGAAAAGCGAGCCAAATACTTGGGGGTAATCCTTGACCAAAGTCTCACCTTCGGGGAGCACATAAAGACGATGCGTTCGTGCGCCGCTTTCGCTCTCGGTAGACTCCATTCCTTACTACATGCACGCAGCAAATTGTCCCTTAAGTGCAAATTGCGTATTTACACCGCGTGTATTTGCCCCATTCTGACCTACGCTTGCCCAGTTTTCGGACAAGCTAAGGCATACCAGATCCTTAGGATGCAGACCCTCCAGAACCGTTTTCTCCGAAAGGCCACGGGAGCTCCGTGGTTCGTTAGGAATGAACAACTCCATGTTGATCTCAAAATCCCCACCGTCAAGCAGGTCATTAAACACCTTTCAAAGCGTTTCCTAGACTCTGCTGAGAAACACCCCAACCCACTAGTGGTGTCGGCCGCCCGATACGTCCCCACCAGAATAGGGAAGATTCGCCGACCCAGGCATATCCTCGTCGAACCCGATGACCCCATTACCCTCCTTCAAGAGAGCAGTAGGGTAACTAGCACTCTTCAAAAACACAAAAACAGAAACCGATCCGTGTTCCAGCCTCGCCGCCGAGGCCCCTCGCGACGCCCTAGTAACATCACCCCCCCCCCCCCCCGACCCTTGCTCGACGAGCCAGCCCGCGCCGCTGAGCATGTACCGTTAAATTCCCTAAATAATAATATAATGACCCAGCCTGTCCCTTGCTGCCCACCCCTCAATGACGCCCTAAGCCGAGGTCCGAACCCCACAGGGGGTGCCCTTAGCGAGCGGTCATTTAATTGTACCTAGTTTGTAAGCCCTGCCTGGGGGCCTTAAATTCATTTGAGGTCACCACAGGATTGCCCGGTTGAGCAGAAATAACCTTAGCAGGATGATCTGCGAGTGGCCATGTCAAAAAAAAAAAAGGTAACATCTATGTCGCTGAGCTCACAGTAACGATTAAATCATATTACAAGAAAACACGAGTGTTTTTCACATCGTAAAAAAGAAAATTTACAGCTCCACTCCAAATAATGTTAAGATAAAACTACCCTAATTTATTGTACCTAATTTTCACAAGCGAGGACTTAATGTTAGGAAGCCAAGTAGCCATGAAACCTAAAAGCAAAGGTAGGTAAATGACAAAACGCCCATAAAACTTCCCTCATCCACCGGACCGAAGTTTTCATAACTAGGGGTAGAACGGGAGGGGGTGTTCTGTATCTCCATGAATTAGTAGCGACCTCATTAACCCACATGAGCCCGCTCCCACTTAGATCACTATGGCATTAACAATTAAATGAACATAGACGATGCGCCCGCTATGAGACACTTCCCCTTCTGCGCGTGAAGGGTTAAAACGGGTAATTGCATCAGTCAGTAGGGTGGAAAGTTAGTGTGTTAAATTTCTTAGGTCAACATCCTGCTGTTGTATTAAATTTGCAATGTGGCTAGGATTGGACACTATTATCATGAGGGTTGTAATTTGAACTTTGTAGACCAGTAGCTTTCGTCACTGATAGAATTGGGAAACATGGTGTTTTGATTAGTGATTTCATTTGCAACGATTTTGAAAGAACTTAACTTGGTTATTTTTATTCTTCCAATAACGTTTAACGCTTTGATAAATCTGATATTGAAATGAGCAAAAGCGAATTTAAACAAGTAGGCACCCAACAGATTCTGTAACAAGATATTTCAGAAATAAATATCCCGCCGTTTTAATTGAAACAACAATACCCAATTAGAATAACCGTGAGCCAACTATAAAATAGTGTAGTGGGCACGCCTTACGATAGAATGCCGACTTGACAATAAGGCCTTAGCCAAGTAGAGCAGTCGTTGTGGTAGTAAAATTGCGAAGGGAATGCCTTGGATTGGGCGGTGGCGTGTGACTGTAGGCGTAGAACCGGCCACCTTACCTAATGTGTCGCCAGTCTTTCCGCTCAGACAGTAAACTGCACATGTTACGAGTACTTACGACCGGCGACCCGGCCACACAACCCACTGCGGTATCCCTCACCAAATTCCACATCGGAATTCCATCGACCTTATTTGAACAAAACCTAACAAGTAATATCAAACTAAATTCCTCTAACCATCTTCACAACGTAATAAAAGGTACGTCTCGTCCATCATAAGCTGTCAACGATTTTCATAAACCAATGTGAACAAGCTTCTTGTAACATCATAGCGTACCCATTGAGAACCGGTTGCTAATTGAGCCGTTATAAATACCGACTTTTGCATTCAGATGGTTCTCCTTTAATAAATTCGAGCGAGTACCTCGACAAATAAAAAACTTGGTTGTTAATGCCTCAAAGGTATATAATTTCAAAGGTATCGAATGCTACACTTAAAATGAATAATGATAATAATATATAATATATATCGCAGCCATAAAACTGTGCGTGGGTTGAGGGCTTTACCTCCAGTATTATGTCCGTGCGACGAATTACTTCTTTCCTAATGCTATGGTGTCTCAATAATAACGACAATCATTCGAGTGGCTCCTAAATATCATGACTTTGTTGTTATCATTATTACTTGTGTATATTATCGCGCTCGGAAGTCGTTCCGTCACGCAACTAGATAATTTAGTTCAAGGATCTACAGGTAGATAGCATGAACTACAACTTTTACAACTTAAAATCCATTAGTTACAACCTTATAATAGTTTATTATTAGAAACATTACATATACCTGCTTAACCAATCACAGAGGGAATTTCGTAAACGTTCAAAATAATAGTGCTGAACAAATTCCTTTCGCAATTTCGAAGCGTGTCGCGGTTCAATCCTGGTCTAATTACCGTAGGGCTATGTTCGGTATATCGCCCAGTGTAAAACGAACTCTTCTAGCTTTATCTTTTCAATTATTTCGAACGCGTTTAGTCGCTGGTCTTTACATATATGAAGGTCACGTGAAAATGGTCATGGCATGGAAGTCAAATAAGAACAGTGCGTGGTGTTGGTACCACAGAGGCCATGATATTATTGGGACTGAAGTAGACAGGAAAATGACGAGCATTGTTAGTTTTTAGTGTATTGGCAGTACTCAAAGCTTACATTCTGTACCAACAAGAGGAAGTTACCTAATATTAATAGAACTGTAAACAATAGCCGTCCTTACTCAATATGTTCTATGACTGTGTTGTCTCATAGGCATTCGATATATCATAGTCTGGACTCCAGAGGAAGGTATCTTTATTTTACCAACAATTGAGTATAAAACGCCACATTTACTGCCGTTATTTGCAGATATTCTCCAAAAGCTCAGGCTGTGGCAATAAATTCAAAACAAAAACAATATCGTAAAACAATTTCAGAAACATATAGCAAGAAAAATCGTCGGCCACCTCGAACCGTCAATAAATAAAAACAGTTTTTAATAAAAGTGCTGCGTCCAACTAGCGCGTGGCTCCGCGACGCGAACCGGCGCCATATTGCATCCGTACAGTATAAATTCGCTAATATGCCTGAACTCGTACGATAAAGCCTAAAATCGCAGAAGTTATTTTACTGCTGGAATAATTCTTCGGATTTTTGACAGCGCAATCGAAGTTTGCCGCTAGGCCCTGCCTGTTTAATTAAGAGCTGGTACAAACTCCAATTGCTACGTATCGGAGCGCCGCCGCTGCGCTGCCGAGGAATTGTCGGTTACTTTATGCTATTACACGCAAACTTCATTGATACTTTAATTGCTCATGACAAATTTATACCTTCTATTTATATTATTCAGGGGATATTTTCCTTTTGTTCAGAAATTGCAAAATGGTGACTTTGTTGTAGTGGTGGTTATCCTATATCCTAACTGAAGAGAAGGCTCTTTATCTCTTGTCGGTGGGGGATGCGTCCGGGTGTGCTGAACTTAAAATAAGCGACGTTCGCTTTTTCTTGGGAGTTCTTTTCGAAAGCGAGCGTCACGCGCGACCGAGAAATAGCCTAGGAGGCTTATAGGTTCCGTTGTCATATATTTACAAGATGATCGCTTGCTTGCTTGTTCGCTCTTCGTGATCGCTTTGGTCGTATCGTATATCACATTTAAATACTCATACGTATTTGCGAAATGCACTTCAAGTACATTAATTGAAGGTTCCTTTTTCAATAGTCAATGGTCAAACAGACGACCTGGTGTCCTTAAACTATATCAATTGAAAAAATTAATCGAAAGACAAGATATCCGAATTTGTCTTCTATTGTTTGAGCTAACTAGACCGTGTCGAAGTCATTTAGAATTATCTAATGTCCAGCTTGAAAAGGTGAAGGCAAACATCTTGGGACACCCACACGACAAGTATTGCGACCGATTGGTAGCGCCACCAGTCCGGTCTGTCCAAAATGGATTAATAACTACAACGTACAAAATAGATTAGAATATCTACGCAAGTATAAATTACAATTGCCATTCGCCTCAACTGCTTACCTATTGCAAAACGATCTTTCTAATATCGGATGAAATATTTGCAAATTAGAAAATCACGGAAGACGTAACCAACCCTATAACGTATTATCAACGAAGCAAGAAATTGCTTATTAACAATCCTGCCAAGCAGCGTTTACAATAATTCTGCGAATTCGGCAATCGTACACAATCAGGTTCGAAGGAAAGATTTTTTTATCGGTCGTCCGAACCGTGTCCCGGCCGGTTCTAACGAGCTCATTGGAAATTCAAATGGAGCTGGACCGCCGCACCCCGTAATCAATAATATTACATGTACGAGCTTCCTGAAGTCACCGCGCCAACACCGGTCCCAGGATATGAACACACCATAGTCACAACCTTATTTTAACATACTGAACTATGGTATCCGAGAATTTGTCTCTATGACTACTAAATCGATATACGATAGGCACTTTATTACGTCGTTTTCGATGAACATCAACTATCGTAATTAGATTTTTATTGAAAGAAAGTTTCTATTCTCAAGGCAATGAAACATAATATTATTAATAACTGCAGAACCTCTTAGTCTTAATAACCTCTTAAGAGTCTTGTTTATTCAAAGAGCAACTCTCACGACTACGCGTAAAAGCTGACTTTGGTTATCTGTAAAGTGTAAATGAAGTGACAATCCTCGCAGCCTACGTCCGCATTAAACGATGCACTTACTTACTTGATCGCATTTAAATGGAAATGACTTGTTATAGGTAGCATGTTCTACAAAAAACCAAGTGGAATTACGATTTTGATAAAATGCAACGTATATTATGCAAATAGTCAGTAAATGTTAACAAGTTCCATAGTAAGGGAACTTAATGAAACCACATTGCCGCAGATGGCTATAGAAATTATGAACATGTAGTAGTCAAGTTGATTCTAAAGTAGGATCCCGAAAGGAATTACAAAGTATTATTCATTCGAAGCATAGCGTACCCGACGATACCATTCGTGTAGTGGATGTGAAGAAAATTGCACTAACTAATGATCATATCGTTTCTTGAATACAAATTCAGGTCTTTCAGCACACGGCGGGCAGCGGCTGGCCTATTACAGCCGTGTTACACTTGGTAAATTGAAACGGCGATATGATTTATAGTGAGACTCACGAGCCGGTATTACGACCAGCTTCCGACACGAACGTGACGTGAACTTCAACAATTCTACACAAATTAACATTTCTTTCGCTATTTCTAGCGTTAGCTATTGTGCGCCGATTTCATCCACGTTCATTTTTCGTTACACTGATTTTGTAAGGACTACTTCAGACATTTTATTATTCAAATAAAACGGAGGAGAGAGTCCTATAAATACGAGAAAACGATTCTTACCGGAAAACTGTACTTGTAAAATATTCACACGGCGTTTTACTCCGCGTGCGGCGCAAATTCAAAACACATTAATCTCTCATAACAACATTTTAATAGGACGGTGTAAATTTCTTCAGTCCCAAATTAAATATCAAGCCAGGAATAGGATGTTCGCATGAAAATGTGCTCGTTTAGCAAAAAGGTTGGCAGAATATGGAGAGGCTTCTAACTGGGAGCTCTTAGTTTAAAAGTCATATTTAGCTAATTACGCTGCGGCTGTGGCCGTCCGGATGGCGGTTTGGCGTACTGTGGTCGAGAATTCTGCTCCAACTGTATCTGAATATATTACGGACGCAGTGTATATTAAAAAGATAATGTAATACTGTCGTGAGACATATCTTGTTCATTTTAATTCGCTAATCAACGGACTGATAAACGGTATCAAGCAAATAAGAATAATGACGGATTTTGCTCTTTTTATTGTTGAACTTAAATAGTCATTTGTATGCGCTATGTACTGGTATTTTGATAATGCAGTTGTGAGAAACGAGTCGCTTCATGTGATGAGATAAAGGTGAGTCGATACCTACCAGCCCAACCTTCGAGTATGCAAATATGTAGATACCTAGATAGATAGAAAACCCTTTATTATAAACACCGTAAAAATTACAGGTAGGTATAAAACGTAGACATTTTACATAGGGCGACAAAAAGGATCGATGGCCGATCTTCTCGCTAAAAACTGAACTAACTAATAATTATTTTATTTCAAGCTTCACAGACTTATTAACTTAAAGTTTAATACACATTCAGTCACATTAAATAATCAAATACTCTAATTCTTCTACTAATACTCTAATTTCTTCTGTATGGTGTCGGACGTAAAGAATAGCACCATCCCATATCTCCCCGTGGGTGTCGTAAGAGGCGACTAAGGGACTTGCCAGAGAATGGGCAGCAGCGTTCTCTGTGCTTTCGTAACAACCGTACTGCGATCGCCAACCCGCCTGCCAAGCGTGGCGATTATGGCAAAACCCCCCTTACGTCAATGTGGCATTGGGGGAGGCCTATGTCCAGCAGTGGACGTCTTACGGCTGAAATGATGATGATGATGATGACCCTAATTTCACCAGCTATTATATACGTCTGGTGTGAACACGGCCTTAGTTCCAGAAGTAGGGCTCTAAAACAAATTGAGATTTCCTTTATATTTTATTTGTTAATAAGACAAACCACTGCTCACAGTTTACCTCTTCTCACAAAAATAACTTTAAAATCACCGCGATGGTATCCCAGGTCTATTTTGACCCGGCTCCGATAATTTTTGCAGCTGTAAAACGCCTGGGGCATAAAGTTACGTAACTATGATACTCCGGTGTGCAGTTTGCTCAAAAAGTTCCGCGCTTATAACGAGTTTGGATAATATGCTGGATTAGCTTCCCACCTTTGCTTCTCTTAAGCCTTTGCGCGGCCGCTGTACGTGGAAAGAAAACGATTCAACAGATAAGGAAGGATAAGGAAGCGGCTTTCCATATATTTGTCGTTATCAAGACAGTGAGATTGTGGTGGCGCTAGGTCTGTGGTAACTTACAATTTCAAGCCCTTTTTTGTAAAAGACGATTTCTTATCTTCTTCCAGAATAGGTCTCGAAGAAAACCCGTCCAAAATAATTGAGTATAATTTTCGGTTAACGCTTCAAAAACCTGTAGCTTCTGTAAAGGAGTTCGTATTTTCGACAGTATCTAAACGAATGGAAACGTAAATAGGTAATTCAAATAAAGTAGGTTCGTATACTCTAACAACCCAATCCATTGAATTACGAGCAGCATCTTGGGCACGTCTGATGGTAAAGAGATTGTTATCTAAATATTGACAGAAGGCCCTAAACGAGATCGAATCCCTTGTTACAAACAGAGTTAATAAATTGATTCAAGATAAATACGGCCCTTGTCGTATTTAAAGGATTAATACTATTTGAATATGGAGCTGATAGCCGTTATACGATTACTGAAACTCCTTTCAGTACGGATAACTATTTATATACAGCTTATTGCCCTCGAGATTTTTTGGGCTAACCCGTAGGAACCACTTCGCTCTCCGGAATGAAATATTAGTTTATTTCGCCCTCGGGACACGTACCTTTCAATAGAGAATGTAAAACCCAAAGCGATTGAATAGTTCCCGAGATTAAGGGTTTAGCAAATATTAACAACGATGTTATTTGCATTGAGTAATTTTCAACGGAACTGAGATATTTACGTGTGTAATAGTATGCAAATACAAAGTAGTATTAGAGAGGTGCATTAGCATACAGGGCTATTACAAGTCCGTCGGTTTATAGCGGGTATACGTTCGGCTGTATAGGTCAAGTATTTATAATGATTGCGGTGTACTCGTCAAATTGGCTACGTATCGGTGTGTCCCGGGCATTAGTACAACATGTGTGAGTATTAGTGAGTATCGATGCGACGCCGGCCGTGGTGACCCGGTTACTTAGCGCCGTACCTTATTGCGGTGCTCTTACAAGTGTCTAGGGAAACTGGGAGCTGTTATTACACCAGAATTTATGAGGTGAATTGCCCCTGCTAAGTTCCAAGTTTGCCGTAAACAACAATATACAAGTTATCCAATGTTTGTTCGGCGCTGGCCTAATGTGACGTGCGGAATGGAAAGAAATCCTTGCTGAAGAATTCGTGTAAAGCTGTGTTATAAGACTTTATTAGACTCACTACGGCTTGGCTCGTTCTGAGATAGTGTTACTGTAAATGTCCTTCTGAAAGTTTTAGTATTTTGACCCTCTAATAGAGGACTAAAAGCATGATTTAAATAAATCAAATTCTTCTTTTAGCAATTATGTATAAACGCAGCAAAGTACATAATAGGGTCTTACAAAGCACATGTTATTTTTGTTCAAATAAAGGTGAATCCTATTATGGATACTTCTAAAAAGCTTTTAATGTTACACATCACGCAATAATACAATTAACAAGTTATTACTATCATTACAAGGGTATTTAGCGACATGTTATTAGTTCTCTGATGAATAATTTCGTATTATAATGCTGCTATAATTTTTAAAACATTTGTAATTTTTATCGTTATCTATATTTTTCATAAATCACCTTGAGTTTTTGAATAAAACGGAAATATAACCACATAGGTGCCCATATAAAATCCCGACATTAATAACCCAGTTATTTCATAACTTCACACTCCTGCTTTAAGTCACATTCTTAAGGTACTCTGACTGCGGTTGATGGCCCAGTTATGCGGCTTCAAGCAGTGCTCGTTCACGTGAAGTTACCTACCTAGCTACCCACCCTGCATGTTTCTAAACGAAGGAAAGTGGGAGCTATACGTGCACGTGTTATTCTGCAAAATAAATGTTGCGCTAGGCGCTAGAGGAATTAATAAACCGAAATTTCAGGTTAGGGGCTGAGCCCGCTGGCAATGGCTTGCTCCGAGCCATTTCACATGTGCCGTTCATTAAGTGAATATGATCGATAGTTGAGCGGAACCGGAGGTTGGCCGTAGCGCGCCGCTAGATCATTACTGATATGCGAATGGCGCCTGCGGTTCGAAAACGCCCTTCTGGTCGTTATTAATTGCCCCACGAACAAAAGCAAATGACTTGGTAGAGGTGATCCTGCTAGGGTGGGTCGACGCTATCCATTCAGCCGGTGTAGACGTCCGCGAAGAGAAATGTTCATTCACGATAGGAGAATTTATGACTTTGATTTACGCGAGACTTTTCACGTGGCGCCCTCGACGCCGTAGTTCGTCCATAAATAGAGAAGGGTCCCCGGCTGACGTTCGGGAGGCACGTTATTATTGCGTGTTAGGCTCGCGTCACTGTCAACCATTCAACTTCCATCCCGACACTGAATTGATACTGGAAACGATCTTATTTGCATTCTGGCTGGATTATTTCTCACCTTTTAAAACGATTATGATGTACAATCGAGCGCGCTTTGAAGCCAACCGGCTCGAGCCCAGATTAAGCTTATAACGAAATGGGAGAAAATCCTGTTACTGGAACAGACTGTTGGGCACTTATTGTGATTTAGTGGACTCAATTCTTGGTGTTTTGCCTAGTTTCGTGCTTTAAAATGATAAATACGCTCGGCATAAATTTATTATATAAACCAAAAAAAGTGGCTTAGTTCAGTGTTGTTTGACTCTGTAAAAATAAATGTGCGATTCATTCTTATTTATCTTCTTGGTTACTAAACTTGCAAATGCTTGTAATATAAATAAAACACTTTAGAAATATGAGGTATAAAAAATATGTAGAGTTGTTGTTGTCGTCACATTGTTCGGGCGCCATTGCAGCGGCAGTTAGGTAGTTTTATCTCACACAATTTCAATTTTTCATCTGCAGCTGTCAGCTCGGCGGCGGCAGATAAGTAACGTTCGCGTTCGCGTCGCGTCCCCGCATAAAAGTTTGTTCCCCGCCAGTTTGTTCGCTCCACTTCATTTTATAAACTTTTTGTATGAGCCGCCACCGGCGCGATATCAATAATTCTTACAATTTGTGCTCGTATTCAATCGATGGAAGCCGACTGCCGACTCAAACCTTATTCACTACGACATAGCGATAAACATCTTTACTTAGAATTGGCGTTTGTATGAAATTGTAATCTACACTATTAATCAGCCACGACGTGAATAGTGAGCCTTGACGTTGACATTCGTGATTTCAGCTTGATATTGCTTTCAAAAATATAATAATGTCAAAGGTGCGTCATACTAATTAATGAGGCTTGCCCTTTGTACCCTTTATGTGGAGTTCAGTAGAGTGAAGGTTAACAAATAGCAGTACCTACCTGAATGTGTTCAATTGTCTGGAAACATATGGGTGGTAGGTACAGGTACTTTTTTATATAAAATAGGCTAATCGATGTAGCAAAATAGCCATTCTAACAGTCAGGGAACACGTTTGAACCGTACCGAATTAAACAAGAGGTTTAGATCGTATGTATCTGCATAGGTACTTGTTTGAAGGTGTCTTTGTACTCTGGGCATTTGTATAACAAAGTCAATCAACATCGCTCCATTCTCGAAGTTGGACTATTGATAACTATTGTCGAAGGCTCTCGGATCGCCTCGTTTGTTTAGTGTTGTTTTACGGACAGTTAATTAAAGCTGTGCCTTCTTAGTTTGACTAGGTGGAACTTTTATACCGATAACAACATTAATGAAAACTTGTCTGGATTTGGGCGAAGAGTGGCGGTGACAGAGGCGGGCGCGACGGAGGGCGGGCGGGGTCCTCCGGTGGATGTGCCAGTCCGCGCCGCGCCGCCCTGCCGACCTTACGTCGCCGTCGTCGCGACGCGCACAACACTCGCGATCGCGAACCCCGATACCTCACAGTTTATGCCGCGAACTGTACACGTGTGATGATGGGGACTTCCACCCTCCCGGGAACAGAGAGGCCTACTAATGTGTTCAGTGTACCGTTTGGATGTGTTTTCGTTTCATGTAACAAGTGCTGAAGGCGAGTTCCGTTTGTATGGGTGCATCGGTTCGTCGCCCTACGCGGTCTGTCACCCACTTTTGATGATTAGAATGAACTAGTTTGTGACGCACCGTTTACATGATGACAGTACTATGATGCTATTTTGGTTAAATGGAAACTGAGTAAGAGGTTCTGATGTTCAACTATAACCAATGTGAGACAGTAGTTTAACCAAGTTTATGTTAAATGATCTCTAGAGTTTTATTAGAACTAAATAAAAAGCAAAAGCACCTTTAACAAAATAAATAAAGTTAAACTTGTATTCTGCCAAAAGAAAAATTACTAGTCCCAGTAGACGTTAAATTCGTTTGGTTCCGAAACGCAACCATTGCTTATTTTAATTGTAAGTTTCGTTCGTCGGCCTTTGACATCGTTATTTTTTCTGTGCTCCTACATACATACATACATAAATGGCTTAAAAATATTTAAATGAGGTAGACACAGTCTTGCACGCGATTTCACTTCCCTGGGTTAACTGTTTACGCGGAAAAATGCTTATCTAGACCATGAAAGTTCGTTAAATGTTGTTAGAATTACTTTTTCGCTTACCGCGGAAAACAGTAAACTTGAATAGATGTGGGGAAGAACTTTACTTTTCTCAATCTTGCTTATCCTCATTTATAGTAGAAACTAGTTTTAAAGTCTGAGTACCTATTTACCAGTTTTCTCTTTATAAGTAAGAAGAAAATGTTGCCCTGAAAGTTTCAGAAAAATTGCCTTTTAATTGTGACTAAACGGGTGAAGATTTATCTAAAGAAATAGAGTACAAAGAGAGAGACTCCTTACCCTATAATTAATTAACGTCTATGTTTCATTCTTGGTCTAAATTATACACAAGAAGAATAAGAAAATTAAACATAAACACTGAGAAAATTATCCGTTTTGACATAAAAGCCTGAAAATTCAAAAGAAAGTTTGTATTATTGTCGGCCGTCGCCAATGTTCCTTCCACAACATATGTTCAATTATGTTTTTATCTTCGCAATTACACGAGGCTTTAAGTTATGCCGTAATTACCGCCGGGTCTGGGTTCCGTTCCAAGTAACGGAAAACTGCACCAACAACCATAAAAGTTTATTCGTTGACAAATAACTACACTATAAAAATAACACTTCAAAACTTTAGCTAAGAATTAAAACTATTGTTTCAAGGGAATTATAAAACGTAGATTAAGATATGAACTGAGTTTACTAAGCTAGGGATTCATTCGGTCTGAGACGTTATCGCGCAAGCTGTCAGTTGAACGTCGAAATGCACTCAAGCGCATTTTTCGCCACAAGTAACCAATAAAATATCTTGCGTCGCTTCTTGAGTTGCGGTAAATGTTCTACGTAAGTTATAACGTTGGAATTTTTCATTCAATTTCCATGTGTTCGTATAGAAAGGGAAAGGTTACACAGAATTCGATTGAATAAAACGGTCTGCGTGGAGCACACATCAGCATTCGATTGCTAGCTGTAAGCCTACGCGTATCAGAATCATTTTCCTTATTTTCCTTTTCCCAACTTGCATGATAGAAGCACATGGTACCTATACCAGTATGTAAATAAAGCTACGACGTTTTCCTTTTTCACGCTTGCCAAAGATAAGGGCACAAAAAATAATCTACATTGCAGATGTACTACGGCGTAGCAGTTGGCTACGGCGTAGCAAGCTTAAGTATTATAATATTAAATTCCATTATATTTTTATTCTTTAACAAAAGCCCTTGTAATTATATATTACAGAACTGGAAACTAAAATTACTCTCTCCATAATTACTGCGCCTATTTTCACATAAATATGTATTAAGAATTCTTGCTTAAGGATAATTTTACTACGTCGCTCATGTCAAAGTTTGATGACGCCGTCGTTTTATTATAAGCCATTTTTAATATCTGTAGATACTGAACGAAAATATAAATCATCCTTTCTGTAAAACATCTTATTTTAATACCACAAAAATACATTTTCCAGCGGCAATTGCTTTTGTGTACACGTGTTCGTTACGTGTTATTGTCTTTCCAATACAAATTACACACCCGAAAACGGTTCCAACCTCAGTATCATCTGTCTTGGTTGTACCATTTAAGCCCGATCTATTATCACCCCTGTAATTTTCAATACCATAAATCGTGGAACAACATATTATACGTCTGGCGTTGATAGCCAAATGTAATTGTTATTGCTTACCTTGTTTCCTATGACGTCACTCGTAACCGAAGACCCCAAAACGTTTTAGCGCGATTTGATTATACGCACATATAGGCGAAGCTAACATTTATTAATACGTAGAAACAATTAGTTTAGGGTGAGGGTAACCATGTACTCGCACTGATGGCTCGATATTGCTCGGGTAAGCAGTAGCCGCCCGGTCGTTACTTGGCTGGGTGAACCTCACCGTACTTCACATGATTTCTCCTCGCCATGATTAATGTTAACCCGTACCTTTTTAAATACTTAAACAAGAGTAACGTAGTAAACCTAAACTCTCCGGGACTTTATGTTTCCGGCTACCGTAATTTTGCTGCTTCTTTGCGCATTTCAAATGAAATAAAAATAAAACAAAAGAGAAACGGAACAGCTGATCCTTGTTTCCCATGTTTTAATTCGAGCAAGTACTAAATATTTGGCGAATTCGTGGCTTAAATATATGGCCTCCCGGGTAATAACTCAGTTCATATTTTTGCTAAAATAAGAATAGCCTATTTTTGTGTTCCTTTTATCAACATAGCTGTTTTATTTATATGAGGCCTAATGATATAATTTATTTTCTGAACATTGCTCTATTTCAGTCATGTTTGCTAAAAATAGTGGAATTTTCTTTGAGCAGAACCTACTAAAATATTATGAATGACAATAGTCCCGTTTTACTGACGGAGCAAATTTAATTTTTATAAGGGCCTGCCACCCTTGTAAAAATGGGAGTTTATTTGTGCTCGTCGGAGTCCCACGTGAGTGTCTTTGTTCCAGGCCTCACCGCTCTTGCCTCCGTGTGTGATGCATCTCTGAAACTGAACGCCACCTTTCAACAACGCTGACGGGGGCGCTCTGACGTTTACCTTACTTCACACACTTGCCATCTACCAAACAGAAAAAGCGTTTTTATAACTGGCGTGTTTGTTTTCGCACTTGTATCGTTTGTTAAATCGATTATTCTAAGCTTTTATTTAACTGGCCTTGTCAGTTAGTTAGCTAGTATATATTGGTCAAATCTTGCCACTGAATTTCGAACCTCTTGCCCTTCAACAGATTGAGTTGAAATTTTACACACACCTCTGGTTCTGGGGAATACCTTTATATTTTGTTACATGACCTAATCCAGCAGGGACTTCTCACGAGACAGGCAGTTATCCGAACAAGTCAAAACCGTTTAATCTCAATTATCCTTAAACTCTTTTGAATTCTGATCAAGGCAGACTTAAGAGCTTTTTCACAAACATTATGCAATATCTTAATATTATGACACTGGTGGTAATTCTGTCTAGTTGGTCGCAAGTGCGACTGCTGAGCACCAGGTCCTGGGATCGATTCCCGGGTTGGGCAAAGTGTTATTGGGTTTTTCCATCAGGAGTTTCTCAGTAGCCGCCTCGGAGTCTGGACTTGTGCCCGGGCAATAGGCTCGCCGCCTATTACATGGGACTTCAATATAATTGGTGAAACGCGGGTTTACTATTAGGTGCACCTCTGCCAAACCCCGGGGGATTACAATGCGTGATGTTATGTGTGTGTTGGAAATTCAACTCTTAGAGCCGAACATCGGTCATAAAAACAAATGAATTCCGTACCAGTACTGTGACATTGAGAGAATGAAACGGGTAATAATAGGTCGGCTAAGCTCTAGTCAAAGATAATTATAGTTTACTCGCGTGATATCAATCTTTATGCCAGTTAAACCGAATAGGTAAGACCGAAATACCTAGGGAAACTAAGTCAGGCAGACATTGTATCAAACATATCAATTACCCTACTAACCAATGAAACTGAGTTTTAACAATAAGTACTTGGGTACAAAATATTTTGCTGAGTCAGAAACACCATAATGCAGTATGTCAATGGAAAGTATCCTTAAGGTTATGTTTTAAGATTGAAAGTCGTATAAAAATTCTAACACCTTTTTCGTGTTCCAAGTTGCGTAAAGTTTTTAGAAATGATGTCCGACGGAAAACGACCACCATTATTTCTTTGAGAAGCATTTGTTACACTTAGAAATTGTGAAAAAAATTTTTTTGTTAGTATTTACAATTCTGTGAACATTAACTTGGGTATAAAATATGTGCGTTTTTAGATATCTTAGAAAGTCAACCTTAGTAGGTAGGTATATGACACACCTACCTACTAAGGTTAAACCTTTATCGATCATAAAGCAATAACGAGTCATATTCGAACTTGATAAGGTATCTTCTGGCATTTCTAAATTATTACCGTTTAAAAATAATAGATATTCATCATCATCATTTCAGCCCAAAACCATGGCTTATGTCCACTGCTGGACATAAGCCTCCCCCAAGTATCGCCACATTGACATTTTGGGAGGTTTTGCCATAATCGCCACGCTTGGCATGCGCGTTGGCGATCGCAGTACGGTTGTTACAAAATCACAGAGAACGCTGCTGCCCATTCTCTGGCAAATCCCTTTGTCGCCTCTTACGACACCCACGGGAAGATATGGGATGGTGCTATTCTTTACGTCCGATACCATACAGAGCAATAAAAAAAAATAGATATTAGTACTATCTAAAAATTACAAATACTTTTTCGGTATATAACCAATTTCCAAACAGAACAAAAGAACCTGGAATTAATTAAAAATCTGAAACTGTAAATAAGTGAAGGCCACTTAATAAAGTGAGCGTAAAGCTCACTTTCAAAGAGGCAGGAAAAACGTGGGCGTTTGCTTATTTTTACTTCAAGCCTATATTTTACGTTCTATCGATGACAACCCAAAGGTACCTTTATGAATGGCGTAGAAGTTACGGCCAAACCTTTCGTCGAACAGAATTTTATTCAGATATTCAGTTTTTTTTTGTCAGGTATGTTTAAGTAACATGTAATAGGCTTGAGAGCAGTGGTGGCCCAGTGGTGGCAGCCCCGACTTACGAGCAGTAGGTCGTAGGTTCGAACTCAGGCAGGCGTATTACTTTGTGTAATTTATTTCAGCACCGCTGCTCTCAAAAACGGTGAAGGAAAATATCGTGAGGAAGCATGTGTTAGAACTAAAAATTCGAAGACATGAGACATCTACCAACCCGCACTGGGCCCGCGTGGTGGATTACAGCCCACTCCCTCTCATTGAGAGGAGGCCTGTGTCCCAGCAGTAGGAACATTATAGGCTGATGATGATGATGATGAACATGTAATAGTGGGCTAGCCTATTCTGAAGTCCTTAAGTAATAACTAACAGCCGCATTGGTAGGTAAATAGACTTTTCCCGAAGTCGGTACGCGGGTGGTTGTCCATCTATTTCATACTGAGATCCCTAAGTGTCCAGAATAGCACGTTGGTTCCGGCTCTTATTCGTAGATCTTTGACAGTCGTTACGGTTGGTCAGAAACCCGAAAGCCTGGTAATCAGATTTACCGGGTTTTAGGGTATCGTGGTGTCATATATGTTTGTGGAGGCCAGATAGGCAGTCACTCCTTGTAAATGATAGGTATTCAACAGCATCCGGTTAGACTGAACTGGCAGATGAAGTTTTAGATTTTCAAATATTATGTTACGCAAGATCCTACTACTAATAATCCTACAAATATTACAAACGCGAAAGTTTGTAAGAATGTATGTTTGTTACTCTTTTACGCATAAACTACTGAATGGATTTTGATGAAATTTGGTATGTAGATAGCACCCTGGATTAACACATAGGCTACTTCTTGTCTCGGTCTGCGCGGGAAAAACCGCGGGGCGCAGCTAGTAATATTATAAATGCGCAAGTTTGTGATGATTTACGGATGTTTGTTACTTTTTCACGCAAAAAGTACTGAATAGATCTGGAGGAAATTTGGCACAGGGATAGATAATAGTCTGGAATAGCACATAGGATAGTATTTATCCCGGTAGTACGATCCCGTGCGACAATCAACGAACAAAACCCGGGCGAAGCCGTGGTTATAAATTAATTGAGAATATGTTTCTAATATTCAGTGCGGTAGGTACATTTCCAGTTAAACACAAATATCACAACTATTCACATATTGACATACTCCCTAAAAAAGGTAAAGAGCAATCAATTATATTAGTACAGGACCTACCTAACAAAGTTATCGATCATTACGGCAAACGGTTTCAGACGATTCCGTCTATTCCGAACTAAGTTACTTATTTGATATGAGCTTTGTAAATGATAGTGAACTATAAGATTGAACTTTAGTAGAATGGCAATTTAATATTATTGTAATCACATATTTCTAATTAAAGCTGAAAATTTCCACGCAACACACACACATAATACACGCAATTGTTTTATATTTTTTCAAGTACCTACCTACAGTAATTTATTTTATATAATAGTATCAGTAATTTGTTCAGACACTGAAAACACTAACATTAAATTGTGAGTTAAATGCCATCAATTTTAACACCGGTTTATAATTACATGTTCATTTAAGTGGATACCTCCCCATAATTATACATCGTAATACAATACCCAAATCGTATTATTACCGTTCTGCTACGTTCAGTATAGAAAAACCCTGTAATTTGAGGCGATTTTTCCTGTAAGCATGTGACCCATATACACACTCACATGATAGACGCTTCAAACCATTTTCTGGTCAGCCCTGTTTTTTTTTTTTGTTAATGGCGTCTCTCATTTCAATCTATGAGGTTGTCATCTGCTTAATAGGATTACCTGTGGGTGTCTTGAGTGGAAGGCCTTTAGCCAGGGCATAAAACTCACAAAATAAGCGACTACGTGGTTAGCCCTGTAAGTAGGTTTAGAATATTTATACTAATGAGGATTTTTGTGACCAACGCAGATGTTCAATATTGAATAAGGGTACAGTAGGTACCGTAAGCATTAACAATTAGTAGCTTCCTAATTTAAACCGGGTCGGCAGTCACGAGTCGTAACTTGCTGTCCCTCAACTTTTATGTAATGACTTTTGTTTGTTTTTAATTTAATTAATTCCAAGGGATTATCCTAGTTATCGCAGGGATTCACAGAAAAGTTTATTATTGACTCCCTCGAAAGGTCGACGAACTTATTCTGTATTAAGTATGTTTGGAAGTTATCTATGTGTAGGTATTTGTGTAACAAAGACTGCCGATAAATTAAATCAGGAGCCCTGTTGTGATACTTGCTTGTTACGTTCGTAAAGGTAGTTTGGGAGGTAATCAAGTTATACAACTCACACGTGTCAAAATCAGAGAAATAAATACGGTTAATTTAAGTTAGGGGAGTTTGTTTACTCACGTCGCTACTTCTTTGTCTGCCCTCCAGTGTAGCTATAGCGGTGGCGGGCGTGAGGGCGGCGCGCGGGCGCTTGTCCTAACACAAAAGATAAATACCTCCGTCGAACAAGACGAGTAATTGAGATAAACAGACGTGTATTCTATCTACTACATAACTTTCTGCCCTCCGATGTAACGCATAATAAAATCAACCAAGTTACTTCATTATCTTATTCTACTCGCTGTTCATTTTCATCAAGGGACATTATCGTCGGGCAAACAATCTTATTAACCTTTTTTAATATCATTAGCTGTTTCCGAAGATTAATTATATCAGTCCGCAACTAAAATAGCATCAGCGTACCTGCCATCTCCTAATGGTTGTCTAAATCATTTACAGCGCCTTTAATGATGATTTCTCCAGTGAAACATAAGCTCAAATGAGGCGATTAAGCGTTGAAGATGAACAGGCCGGGCTACGATTATACCGTGCCTGCATCTACCACCTATTACGCGAGTAATAACCGGCCACCGCAGTACGAGCGCGGCTACGGACAGCTCACAGCCGGTCCTCTCTACAGTCCCTCCTCCCACCCCCTCTCCAATTATGCAGATGTATATGAGGGCAATAACGATACTACTCTCAGAGCAGAAGAGAGACACTGGTATATAGAAAACCATAAGAATTTACAGCCCAATAGTTATGAAGTCAGTGTCGACGCCATACCTCAAGATGCCAAAGTTAAGAAAGAGGAGGAGAAGAAAAGTGAAGTTCCAATCAGACGTTCCGACGCGGGGCAACCGCGACAAAGACGGAAAGAGGATCGGTGCTCCTGCGAGTGCTGGCCCAGCACCGACAATAACATCGTGCAGGACAGTGCGGGGAACGAGACGACGCGCTCGCTGTCGGGGGTCGACATGGTGGCGTCGTACGGAGTGTACGGGAACCCACGGGATGACGATAGTTCAGGGTTCGCGCGGTTGTCAGAGAAGAGTGCAGTGTACGGACACGGGAGCGATGCTCCGGTGCAGGGCGTGATAGTGAACCAGCAGGGCAACAGCGCGGTAGTGCGCGCGGCGTCGCCGGCGCCGGCGGGCTGCGGCCGCTGCTGCCGCTGGTCAGCCAGCGCGCCCGCAGCCAACTCCGAGGACTACTGCTGGATACACTACTGTCGCCCCGCGCTCATAGTCTTACTACTATTATTTTTTCTAGTCCTGTTGGGCGTTTCTACTGGTTTCTTACTGACGAATAACTGTAAGTATCTACATAAATTTTAATAATCCTATTTACTCCACATTGACCTTGTTGTAATAGGTGGAAATGACCGCCGCATTGCGGTTCCTACTTTACAGTTTCACTTGGTTTACTTTAGTATTATTTTATTATAGACTGTTGTTTCTGTTAAAAAATAATGTGATCTACGTCACTGTTTATTGGAGGTATAGTATGAAATATAGTTCAATATTAGGCCGTATTTCAAATCAAATCAATGATTGCGTTATCCTGTGACTGACGGATTATCAAACAATATTGCGGTAAACTAAATCCAGTTTGACAAAAAGTATCACCAAATGCTCTGTGGCTGTGAGATATCGTCAACACTAAAATAAACCTTTCAGTCTGGCATTCAATTCTAATGCTAGTTAAGGCTTACTGCCTTACCATGGTGTTAAATGGACGCATCTAGAAATACGTCGATGTGTGAACTGACAACTGCACTCACTTCTCGCTAACCCGATTAATTCGATCACTGGATCATTGCCGTCCGTATATAAAACCCGTTGACACTACATGTAGTGTCACTCGATTCGCGCTCGACGATATTTTAGATTTTATTTCCATTCCACCAATACAATGGGTATAGAAATAGAAGTTTTGCTTTTTTTTTTGTTGAGACAAACAAGTCAGAACGCTGCCGCAGCTCGACCAGGAACTAAATACCGCTTACCAATCAAATCCGTCAAGCGATTGTTCTTGCTTACTCGGAACATACTACTGGAGGTTTTACGGCCACAATTGTAAATCAATGCATTCCTAGCTTTTATTTTCCGTATCAAATGGTTTATTTATAGCTATTTAACATTCGCTGGAATTCGAATTATTAATTTATCGAGATTATTAAAGTTTCATTTCCGAATTCACATCTGGGCAGACAATAAAGTGTTCGCTCTAAAATAGCGAAAACATAAAGCAAACAGTTTTAATACCAAAGATATTAAAAAGTTTTAAGTATTCCAGTTTTCAGATGTTGTACAAATTATGATTTCGAAATGTTGAGTTGTGAAGTTGCACCTGCACTGCGATCCCAGTGCGCGAGCTCTTACAAACACCACTTAAGTGTCACCAAATGTTTGGCGTTTAAATAAAATACTGGTAAAGTACTGAAATTCATTTCAACGAAACCATCCAAATATGTGCAAACAACTATTCGGATTAAACTTTTATTTGTATTGTAGGATATCTACATTTATTGGTATAGTCTATACATAGATACCTCTATGATCTATATAAAGTTATGTAGGTGTGCAGGTCAATACAATTCGTTTAGAAGGGAACATGGAACATATTAAGTGATTATTAACATTTCATCATCATCATCATCATTTCAGCCCGAAAGACGTCCACTGCTACACATAGGCCTCCCCCAAGAAGGGGGGGTTTTGCCACAATCGCCACCCTAGGCAGGCGGGTTGGCGATCGCAGTACTGTTGTTACAAAAGCACAGACAACGCTGCTGCCCATTAACTTATTTGTACTTTCATATTATAATACTCGTATAAGCTGAATTGATTGACTACCACATTTTACAAAAACATGTTGGTCGCAAGCGCTACTGGTAACTGTGAGGTTCTGGGTTTGATTTTTCCATCTGAAATTTCTCAATAACAGCCCGGAGCCTCATATACATTAAAAACCGTCAAAGGCCTTTGTTTTTTTTTCCAAATGAACCCAAAATAACAAAAAGTGCCTAAATAAAGGGATGTGTCCCTAAAATTTAACCTCGATTTAACTAAATCGAAAGACATATACAGTTATATTGTCGGGTGGATGAATACTGGGTTCCATTCTGTTCCGCTCGTTTTTCTCTCTGGCAGAACATTAATTTTAGTGGCTCTCTGGGCGCACACTCACAGTTGGATTTTCAAATTGCGGTGTAACCATTGGAATTAAGGAGGAATCTTAAATATTCATAGAATGACACAAATCTTCAAAAAAAACCAGTGCCCTGTCTAAAAATATGGCCGTTTATTCAGTACAATCATTGTGTTAATCAACACAACCAACAATTCCCGTAATACAGCTGAACACCTTATTTCAACAGTACTCCAAATTTTTCTTACAAAAGCTTTTAGACATCAAAGAGCAGTTTGATGTCGTCAGCCCTTTATGGCGCTGAAACCCCTTACACAATTCATGATGGGGTGTCGGAATGACGTCAAACTCCCTGTCACCTCGCCTGCCATTTTTGTTTTAATTGCAAACATTAATGACGGGAATATTTAAAAATAAAGGTTACAAACAAAAATTTTTTCTGGGAAATATTTTCGCAAATCTTTTCAGTTCAGTTTCCAAACTTGCTCACTTATACCTGTAACATATTGCCGTTCGTCGCTTTTCATGAAGCAAATTTTATTCCTGTATAAACTTCGGTGTAGTAGGACGTGTGGCGTCGAACTTTGAGAGTCGACGATTAACTTTTAATTAATGAAAGGCAGAGTTGGGTTCGAGAACAGTTTTCTAGATATTGATAAAATCGATGGCAACATTTTGTCTGATAAATGGAAAAAGTTCAAAATTTTGAAGACACTTCGCAAACTTGCTGGTTAATTCATTCATTCCAAGTTTTGAATGCACTAAGTACCTCTTCCAAGATTTTCCCTAGCTTGTCTTTTATAAAACTGAAGTCGCATTTAATTATAAAATTCACGATAGTTTTTCAGCTTGAACTCGGGCATAGTATAACACTCAGTACATCCACATATCCCAAGGTCCAATTAGCAGAATTTCAAGCTTCTAATATGTATATCATCACCTCGCAAATAGACCAATCAGCACGACGATGGTTACTTAACCACGAAACCCCAAGTATACATACATACAAGATCCAATAATGTTTCACATATCCGCGTACTGATATTGGTTTACAATTCTCAGTTATTGGCTTCAGAATGGTTGCCGATAAACGGAAATAGGTTGCCATACCACATAATTGAGACCTAATACTGAAGGGTTATTGGCTAACTGTAGTAACTGTAGATATCTCATTGAACAGATGATAAGAAGAGAGAAGAAGTAAGAGCATGTTAGGGCATAATGTTAGACATCAATTTTAAACAACATGAAAATTGCATTGGAGAGCATCGGTGGCCCAGTGGTGGCAGCCCAGAGTTACGAGCAGTAAACTGTGGGTTCGAACCCAGGCAGGCGCATTACTTTGTGTAATTTATTTCATCACCGCTGCCCTCAAAAACGGCGAAGGAAAACATCGTGAGGAAACCGGCATGTTCTAGAAAAAAAAAAAAAAAAAAATAAGCTCATGATGGATGGTTGCAAGGAATGCTCATGTAATAGATTATAATCGTCAATGAGTACAATTCAGTATTAAGTCAGCCGCTTCCTCAGTTCGTTAGTAAATACTTTAACAAAAAGATAAGTCGATAAACTTTATGTTTCCTTTCGTAAAAAATCACCCTGCAAAATAAGTAGATTACGTAAATATCATTAGGTATTATTATTTGAAAAAAGCTTCTATATAACGCAGCTTTTACATCGTTCAGTTCTATCTGGTAAACAACTCACGATGTTAAAGAAGGTAAATAAAGTAAAATTGATTACTTTATACATTTTTTTTATTTAATTTAAATACTTGCTGACATTGACATGTTCATTCTAATATTTCTTAACCAGAAACTGCACCCAATTCGTAAAACAACACGAAACATTTGTTGCACGTGTCAGAAATTATTATAATATACTTAATCTAAAGAGTTCCGAATAGTGTTTGGTGACAACGATTTACTTTGTGCATTTCCAGTATCACTTAATTATTTGTAGGTTTGCAAATATTAATTAGTATTTACCTCATTATGGGCACTGTTTTACTATATCAGGTTTTTCCCCTAACACCGACATGACCTCTGTTTTGTTTCTAGTCGTACTTTTTAATCCTCGTTTCGTTGAAACACTTAATGATGTTAGTTCTAAGAAATTAATGTTCTTGTTTTCCAATCTAGAGAGCTCTTAGACTTGAGACCCTGTGATTCTTAGACAAAAACTTTCGAGAAGGTAAATATGATAATAAACAAAGGATCTCAAAGAAAACAATTGAAAATCATTACCGTGTCCCTTCAAACAAGCTGGAAGAGATTCAAACCGACAAGCAGAAAGACAATGCTCACATTCATAATTAAATTAAAATATTTGACGTCGTACGTCGTAATTTATTATTAAAACTTTGTCTTGGATCTTGATTCTCGAAAATTATTATTGTAGTAGAAGTGTCTAGTCCGCATTTAAAATCATAAGGCATTCAATGACGTTTAAACAATAAATAGAGTATTTTATTATTGAAACACTTACATGGATTCTGGATTCCTTTATTAGTGTGAGACAGTAAAATTATAATTCTTAACTTGGTTTAAATTTCGGAAAGTAAAATTTCAGAAATTAAAAGTTAGTACATATACTACAACAAATAAAATTGTCCCGGCCAAAATGTTTCAATTCTAATTGTTCTTCAGTTATTACTTTAGATAATGTTACAAGCCTAGATTTGAACAAACATCATTCATTCACAAATTAAACAATAAAATAATAAAACAAAGGTAAGTCCAAAATTAATCATTTCGCTCGATTTCAATATAATAGAGCAAATAGTGAACAACAGTTTACGAACGTTATTTATTTTCTTGTTCAAATTAATTATTATTATTCCTCTGTCATATAAAATATAAATCTTTCTGTCAGACGGGCTCGAGACTAAATATTAACAGCCATACGGCGTCGATGTTCAAGGTTAAGCAACTCTTGTCGAGGTCAGTCCTTGAATGATGGGTCCATTACGTACCGATTTGCCTTCGTGCTCGAAAGCACGTTAAGCCGATGGTCCCGTCTGTCATTTGCAGATCTTTGACAGTTGTTACGGGTATTCAGAAACCCGAAAATCTGACAACCATTCTACCAAGAGAATTACCCAGTTACTGGGTTGTGGTCAGATAAGCAGTCTCTCCGTATAAAATACTGGTACTCAGCTGCATTCGACTTTAGACAAGAAGCCGAGCCCAATCTAGTTGGGGAAAGGGGAAAGGCTAAGCGAGATGATGATGATAAATCTTTGTCAAATGGCCAAGCATATAATACACCTTGATTACACAGAAGGTGTCCCTATTGTTGGCAATACATAGATAGCGATAGAACCATAATTAACTATGTTCGACGCTAAATAAATTATAGTTGGGACATAGAAACGGTGACAGCTTACCTAAGTAGTTCCAGTAGTTCCACAACTGCTATTAGATATTCATAGGGGAAGGCCGAGTTTACGGGTTAAAGCGCTCCCATAAGATTATTCTGTATTACTAATTGCTAAGCAATGTGCATAATGTGGTAAGTTTGCGTTTCTACACGGGTCGAAATCGTTCGCAAGGTACCACCCCGGCTTTTGGTAGGCTTATATGGATCCTCTTTGCTGAAATTGATACCCTTAGGAGAATTTTAATCGAAAGTACCTAAGCTAATGAAACATTAAGATACAGCCTTCGATGATCTCCCGGTGTTTAATAACATGAAAGTTATTATATTGCATTTGATTCGCCATTGCAATATGTTTATATTAAAAGCCCACCATATACCTTCTTAATATTAAACTGTTCGTCAGTACTTCTTGCTACTGCACACGCTCTGAGCCAAGTATTAATATTCTCATGTTGACATACCTACATGTGTGTCTAGCGTTACTAAATGTTTTGCGTGTTGCAACAACTGCGCAGTTAGTTGGAGCTCCATGCAATAGATTGTCGAAAACTCAAAACGGATTGTTCTTTTTTTAACGGCAGAATTAATTTCCACCGGCGGCGCCGGTGCGGCAGGGGACTGGTCCACGAGTCACGTTCAACTTTAGCTTTGAAGCCGAGCGCGAATGGCTAATCGATCGATTAATTTTCACGCCGTTTGAACACGAATTTCTCCTGGAATGCAAGGATTGGAATCTCTAATACCTTACAATAGGTACACTCCCCTATAGGACGCAGGTACTTACTTTATTAAATAACTCCGAGTTTTTATAGGCTAATCGACCGGGAGAACTATTTAATCGTTTCGCAGAGCTTTGTAATACATTTTACAACTACCATTACCGAGAGCTTATTACACCCATACCAGCAGATAAAACCGTAACACTTTATTGCCATTTGAGAACAGATTATTTCATCAAATAGCCGACGATAAATCAGTGTTTTATTGAATTTCAACGAACACGAAATTTAATAGATATCGCTATAAACAGCAATGATTCCCGGTGAGCATTTCAATCGTCCGATACGAGATTAAGTCCGATGCGAACGCAACAGGAAACTGGAGCGAAATCGATTCATACAACGAATCGAGCAGAGGCGGCTGTTATGGCGCCGCAACAAATTGAAATTGATACCATCGGTGGGTGGTAGCGAGCGGCCGGATATTACCGGTGTCAAGCGCAATCACGCACTAGCTGCGAGCACTGCCCTGGCCACCGGCCACCGGCTAGGTGCCGCCGAACGCCGTATCTAACACTTTGTTAGATCTGCGCCGGCCCCCGTGTTGTTCGTGCGTAATTGCGCCATTCACTCGAATTTGGCAGTCGATGGTGTGTGGCATACGTGTTCATGAATCCACTTAGATGGATATTTCCAGCGCTATTTTCGAAAGCGGCTAATAGAGCGTCCTCAATTGGGTCAATGAAAAACTTTAAGGACGAACGAACCTTTTCATTTTGATGCTTAGTGGCCTATTTATATTGATCTGCATTATGAATGATGGCCATATTTAGACGGATTTGTTTAGATATGAAACTTCCTCATTCTTTTATTTTTGGGTATCTTCAGAATCTTCTTAGGTTGGTTCTATTGTATGTATACTTAGGAATTCTTTCAAACAGAATAAGGTCGCAAAAAAGAACTATAGGTACTTTGGGAAACTGCAAGATAGCATTGATACCAAGTTTGTAAAATAAAGTTTGCAGCTTCAATAGACAGCTGCTACGTTCAATAAATGGCTATTAATTCTAGCTCGTAAGACCGAAACGTAAATATTTATAGTTGAACAACGATTATTTAACGCCATTAAAAAATAAAAATAGACTGCTTGTTTTGGTAGATTTTGTTGTAAATCCTCAGTAATCCTAGTGTGGAATACATAAAAAATATAAAGCCATTTTCTCAGAAAAATAAATTGACAACAAAAAGAAAAATTGGATGTCATATTTTTCATCTTCATTGGAAATGGCCATTTAAAAAAGGTTTCATCATAAGATGATTTTATTGGCTTTTCTTTTGGAGTAAGTATAGTCCTTTTTTTAAATGGTATAGGTAAATAATAAGTGACTAAAGTTTTTAAGTAACATCAATTTATTATAGAACGAAAATTAAAACTTTAAATATTAAGTTGATAAGAAAAAATGTTTCAGTGCCGGTTCCCTTGTATTTAGTGTTATTTGTAGCGTGGAACCAGGGGAACATGACATTTTGTATAAAACGTAATAACTATTAAACAA
This sequence comes from Cerastis rubricosa, assembly GCA_949152445.1. Taxonomy (NCBI): domain Eukaryota; kingdom Metazoa; phylum Arthropoda; class Insecta; order Lepidoptera; family Noctuidae; genus Cerastis; species Cerastis rubricosa. The sequence goes on along the minus strand of OX424525.1, from coordinate 11,273,969 downwards.
GACAAGGATATGATATATGATAGGTACAATTTTGAAGGACAGAACAGAGATCGTAACGATTGGCAGTGATAATACCCAAGTACATTCTCTCAAACATTCCCATGTTTGAAAAAAAACGTTTAAACGTTTTCCCATTTTTTATTCTGATTTATGACGTTACTATGACCATACTGTAGATACCCAAACTGCGATGAACAAACCCGCAAACAGTGAACGTACAGTGATAATTACTGTCATCTTTACAAGCTTTTATTTAACTTGCAATGCATGTATGTATGTATGTTTGTTCGGGTGGAATCTCGGAAATTAAATAAAAACCACTTCACGATGTCGTGAAAGGACAGTTTTCACAAAAGCTTGTTGCGTGAATGGTAAATGCTTAAAAACAATACGCGACAAGCTTTTGTGAAAACTATCCTTTATTCCTTTCATTTACTACAAGATTTATGTTCTCCTTTTCAGTGCATCATCATTAGGTAAAAGCTTGTTTTAAAAAAAAAATATTTTTTATAAAAATTAGTTTTTTAAGTGATATATTTTTTTAAACTAGTGCCTCTAGTAGTCAATTCAAGCGCCATTTGAAATAATACAGTGACACAAGATTCATTTGGCACTCCAGTGACGTTGACAGACGGGCGCTGTTGGTGACATTTTGTAAAATTACTTTGGGCAATGTATTAAAAAAAAAATCAAAATGTAGGTGGTAATTCCAAATATGACCACGTGCTTAAAGCAAGCTGCCTTGTAGTGCATTCTAAAGTTATAAAATGAAAGTAGATAAAGAAAACGTCATAAAAAGGTGACTGTATAAAAAATAAGAAAGAGCACTGGCCGTTATAGATGAAAAAAAAAAACTTAGAACAGCTATTTCCTCAGAAGAATAAATGAATTTAAAAGAAAATCTTAATGGCATCTCATATTATTTTCGCCACGAATGGCCAGTGTCTAGTATTTTAAATTCATTATTATTAAAAAGAGGTTTCACATTAATAAGATTTTGATTTTCCTGCATGATTGCCGCGAAAAAATTAAAAATGTCGTGACAAATTATGTGAATGATTTTAAGTCCTATAATATATTTTTTTTATTTATTGACCTTCTTTAGTCATTGCTAGGCGGAGATCGCTTGGTACTTCTATGTTATAAATTACTTGAAAGCGAATCTACTGGTAAGTGTTAACATAAAATAATTACATGAAACAGTTTTTTTTAAATAACAGCCTGAAAGGTAAATAAACCAAGGCTAATTTTATACTAAGTTTAGAACCTGTTGTATCACAGAAAGCGGATAAAAGTCGCCTTTTACACTTATTGTTTCCTTTGTATTTAATTTTATAACATGAATGAGTCATTACGAGCCGTGAGTTCACGAAAGGCTTCTCTCAAGACATAATTCTATACCTTTTGTGCAAAACTTTTTTTTGTGACTCTGTACTTATTACGGTAAAAACCTTCGTGATACCAAACCGTTAGTCACATTCATTATCGTTGTATAAATTATACCTTCATACACAATTATTGTATAGTTCAGGATACGGTATAGTGTTGTGCGTGATCTATAAAACGTAAAATGCCGGCGACATTTAACAATCTCCAGACTAATGATATTGCATTGATTTTATCTTTGTAATTTCCATTTTGTTGATTAATGCCGTTTCGGAACCGAAATTGTCTTCGATTGAAAGGTTTCGTGATTTGTAATTTGGTTTGGAATCTCATTTCGTGTTTAACCGCTATCTAATTAGTGAATTACTCTGTTGTTTTGTGGTTTAACGCTGTATTTGGGCTAGATTTTCGCTATTATTATCCTTATTCGCCATTCAAACCAATAGGGCAAATGGGTAAGTCCATTTTAAAAAACAAAATATTTACAGCGGAAGATAAACAGTTTAGAAATATGCATTGTCCTTTATTAATGAAAAAATGTGGATGGGCTCGACCGACTGCATACCGTGAAGGCAATGGAAACCTATCTATATACGCAGATTGAACTGTAAACAAGAAAGTTAGGGCAATAATTTTGCTTTTATTCTTTCTTTAAAAAAAAACGTAGCCCTACCACTAGGAATTTCTCCTGTATCATGGGTGCGTTTACAACAAACATTTAAAACTCACACACATAAACAGCCAGATCCGGAACAACTAACTGTAGGTCATACAAATATTTGCTCCGTCCGGGGATCAACCAATCGCTGAGCCACTGCGCCATCCGTGGCATCAATTGAATGTTCTACTTTCCAAAATTATAGCTTTTCTGCAGATAAAGGAAATATTCTAATAGTAACCTCAATGTTATTTTCAAAATCGATGTTCCACGAAGAAAATCTCTGCCGTTAACGATATTGTAAAGAAGCACATAATGTCGGGTCTTGTTGAAAGGTTTAGGGGCTGAAACCTTATAGCGCGATACCTGTTCCAAACGATCTAGTCGGATTTTATTACAGAATTGTTCTGAAGATATTGTTGGATTATATTAATTTTACAGTACCGTCAAAATTTTGCGGTTAGTATGTAGGGATAGGTGTAATTGAGTAGACTACTTGATGTATAATAATGATATTTATTTATTATCAAACCATTCAATATATACACTTAGGCTACTTACACATACAGACATAGGCATGAGACCCACACTACATCAACCACATAATAAAATTAAAAAAGTCCTACATATACAACTTGTAACGTTAAATGCGCAAAACCTGAAAATAGTTTGAAGAATAACGAGCAGAATCAAATGAACCACTTTTTAATATAGGCCACATTTAAAAAAAAAACATAGAAAATGTTGTCCTGTCTATTTTTGTTCATAGGTCATGCCATCACGTGCACAAACCCGCCAAAATAGGTAAACAAACACAAATGTTTGTCGTCCAATTTAAATTTTCATTTTTTTTTTCTCATACGCGTGTACAGAAAGAAACGATTAGAATTGCCAGTAAAACTAAAACAGCACATAAAACCTTTACGTTTTTTTATTGATTTTTGTTCTCGCAGAATTAGTTCAATTGAATTAAAAATCATTTGGGGTGTCTGAGGTTTTGCGCATTTAACGTTACACGTTGTATATGGTTTATTTTTTTATTCACCCACTGCAAATGATTTAAACTAAGTAAACAGATACAATTTAAAAAATATCTACTAGGTACAATATAACTTAGTTCTATTCTTATGCACTATATCAATTTTACCTTTTCTTAAGATTTCCACGTTTGGTGCTAAGTCCTTTACAACTACATAAGTACTACTAAATAGGGTCCTGAATAAATGGGACTGAACTTGTTTCCAGTTTCTACTTTTAAAAGGATTTGATCGTTTGGTTTGTAAATGATAGGTCTCATATTGGAATCATACTGTTGCTTGCGCAAGATTTTTTGTTATACCAAGTTATTTCGTGCTTCGGACTGTGACACCTGTAATCTATATTTCAACTCTAGCAAATTAAGCAAATTACATTTTTTCCCATAAACCAAATTGAAATGGAGTATGATTTGTTGCACTCACTATGCACGGAAGTGTAATATGAGAAGCACCAATAGGGTAACCATGTACTCCATGTTTCTGGATGATTATCGGTCTGGATTCTCAAGAATGCTCCTAGGTGTTTATGAGCATTCTCCAACGCACCTATACTTTCGTGATGGTACGCCGTGGAGTTAAGCTTTTTTTATATCTAGTAATTTACATACCTCCGTCATTGTTGCGCTGATAAGCTCTGCTCCTCGATCGGTCGCTATGGTGTTTAGAAAACCATACTTTAGAATAACATTTTCTATGCTCTAGTCCCGCTATGCTTGTTTCGTATTCGAAATTCAAATTCGCAGGCAGTAATGAAGAAAATTGTTACAGTTTGTGTATATTTTATTAGAATATTTAAAAAGTTAATTAAGAAAACATTGTATGTAAATAGGTTATCCTATTCTTAATCATATTTAAGAGCGTTTACACCTTACGGAATTTAATACAAACTTTCAAGTCCTTATTTTCCGAAATGACTGAAGCGATTTTAATGAAACTTAATAAACAACATACAACATAACATATGCAGGATAAGTCTAAAAAGTTACTAAACATATTTTCGAAATGTAAAAAAAGATAATTGGAAATTTCTTTGGAAGTTTTTAATCATTTATAATCGGTCTAATTTAGTTGTAACACTATTTTTCATTAAAATAGGTCCAATCGTTTCGGAAAATAAGGACTTGAAAGTTTTTATGAAATGACGTAGGGCGTAAACTGTTTAATAGATTATAAAACAGGTACAAGCTTTGCGCTTGTTATGAGACTCGAAGGATGAGCCTCTGACGACTCGGACACTAAAAACTCGGACAAAGTGACCGAATTTACACTTTTTAATTTCGTTATTTTTCACTGAAAACTCGGACACCATCAAATGATTGAAGCTGTTTAGTACAGTCAGATAAAAAAAAGTTTTAAAATATAATAATATATGGAAAAATAAAAAACGCGTTACTAAAACTATTTTAGGGCTCATTTACGCACACGCGGCGCGTAGGGCGGGGCGGTGCGCGGCGCGGCCCGCTTTAAATTCAAACATATGGCGATGTATGAGAGCGTTTACGGAGAACCGGTTTGACAAATGGTTTGTTCTCACATTTAAAATCTACTAGCTGTCCCACGCAACTTCGTCTGCGTCACAGTTTCCCCGTTTTCGCAATCTTTTTCGTTGCTACTGCGCTTCTATACAGCGCCATCTGTTGAATACTTACTCAATCCAGTCAACAGATACCGCCATCTGTTAGAATCGTTTGGAGTTAACTGTAAATTGTGACTTAATTTGCAATTTAATAATATTGCGACTATAAATTGAGATGTAAGCTGTCCTATCTTTTAAGTTGGATCAAACGGCACACGGCGGTGCGCAAATTTGATTAAAATCGGTTAAGTAGTTTAAGAGTCCATCCTCGACAAACAACGTGACACGTAATTTATATATTTACATATAGATAGATAGATATTCAGAACCAATACCATGTATAAACGAATACAAAACCAAGTTCAAAGATTAAGGTACAGTCAGTAAAAATTCTTTGGCTGAAAGTCTTACTTGTCTTTGGGTAATTGCATATTTTGTCAGATTCAACTATTTAGCTTTTTTCCATAAATTTTTGGGGTGCTATTTTAATAATAGCACTCCAATTGACTTAAAATGAAAAATGGTGATGAAATGGTAAATGTACCATTTCATCACTATTTTTCACACACAGATTTTCAACTAGCTTGTATGGCAGCTAGTTCAAAATCTGTTAAAAATGAAACGGGAAACCCAGAATATATGGTTTCAAAATTTCAAATAATTTTTTGAATGTTTCTTCTGTTAAATTGTTTAGTTAGTGCTACATCCCGTGTGGTAACTTTCCTATTTCGACAACTTAACTTTTCATAGATATTCAGTATCGTCAGAAATTTTAACAGAACAGCCACCTTAAATGTATGCAAGCCTAGTACTTTGATCCTAAGTAGGTCCTACCCAGATTTTGTTTGTGCAGACAGAACTGTGAGAATAAATACTTCATTGAATTCATGCAGGCCTAGTTTTAGTTTCTACTTTTTGAAGGGTATTGACTAATAAGACGATTTTAGCGGCACCAACATCTTAATGATTCTGCTCTCTTATTACTTTCTGTTCAAATTTTAAATTGAGTTCTCTCGTAACAAACCTTAGTGTGCCAGAGAGAGACAAAAAATTACAACATCAAGAAAAAGTTTAGTTGTTACTTTGGGAGCTGACCGTACCGTACAAAAATAGTTAAATCAGTTTATGGGTGACGAAACGGGACGCAATGTAGAAAGATTTAAATAGTTACGAAATAGCACTGTTTTGCACTTGTTTTGCACGTCTTTTGTTTGGTTGTCAAAATGTGAAAGTTATCAAACGGGATGTAGCCTTAAATATTAAGAACTATGCGAGTGTGATCTTCGTCACTTCCCAGATCTCCGTGGATGAGTATACAGGTTGAATTTAGATAGCATTATATTGCGATCACATAAAATAAAATTGGAAAACTAATTTAATTTGATTAGGTTTGTCGGAGCTTACTGTACCAAATTCAAGTTGTGTAAGTGTTGGTATTCGTTTGCACATTATATTTAATTATTTAAAGAGCGGTATCCATCCGGAAAAGAAAATAAAAATTAGTTGAAACAAATAGCAGTGGTATTCGTTTTGGGGATTGGAACAAAATAAATCACCTGGGTTAGGATAAAAGATTATTTATATTCTGGTAGTAGGTACACGTATTCACATGTGTGTAGCCACATTCAAACCCTAGAAAATATAAGTGATAACCATTATTATTATTCTTAAAGATCTCTGTGGCTAGTTATACATGTACTGACGTAGTTCCTACAAGGAACAAACTTGGTGGCTTCCAACTAGTAGTAGCAAGTGACTAAGAAAGTTTAACTCCAAGAGATCGTTAAATGACTGAACAACGAGATAGTAAAAGAGATGTCCCTTACAAAGAGCGACTTTAACAATTGCGACTAAAAGTTTTCTAACAATTTAATTTAGTTTGGGAGTGGAGCGGCGATTTGTTTAACGTCGGCTCCTCAAGCTCGGTTCCCCGTCACAAGCACCGGGCTCCTGACATTGTATGCAGCGATCGAATTCGTTTAACACGTGACTGGACACCGGCGGTAGTTTAATAGCCTCGTATATGTAAAGGACAGGCGCGGTCTACGTCCAACCAATTTGCAATAAAACAATATGGCGCGCCGCCCCAGCACACCCCGGCTTGTAGCCGCTACCGAGCGTTCTGCCAGCCTCTTGTTGGATTTTATATTTATTCTACTCCGGACCCATTAGTCGCCAACTTTGATGTCACATTACCGATGTTACATTGTTACCGATATTAATCCGAGAAGACCGTAATGTCTCTTTGAATCCATTTTCTCCTCCTTTGCCGACCTTTTTGATATTTTTTGCGACGTACTCGTTACAAGTCCCAAGGAAGAAAGCAAGATAAACTAATTAACATGCAACAGAGGGAAATCAGATTAAAATAACTTTTAATGAACCTCTATCCTTTAATATTCATGAAAACGTAGGTACCTACTTATGAAATGACGTCTCAGTAGCGTATTAATTAATACTTTCTCGCCTTTTGTATATTTAAATAACTTAAAATAATCCTTTATAGGGATCGTAAAAAGCTGAATATTATAGCTCTTTAAGATTTTAGTACTTAGAATATTAAAATTAATACAGGGATTTTCGATAACAAGGTGGATCCTTGCCTAGGTACTCTTGAACATTGTTACAACAACGTTTATTTTTGTTTCAAACGAAACGTTTTTTCCAACAAAAATCTGCCGTATGGCAATTTTGTGAAAAGCAGTTTTGAATCTACAAAGAATTTCGGCTACAATCACACATTTAAGAACAATAGCACGTGGAGTATTTTTTCAGGATATCCCAGGACAGTTTCAAGACTCTTTTCGTCATGTCGTCATGTTTGCCGAACAATTCCTTTGAATTTCAATTTTCCGAGTATGTGTGTACTGGCCATGTATTTGTAGCTTTTTGATACATTATGTATTTAGGTGTTCTTTTACTTAATAATTACATCGGTACTAAATGGTGCACGTTTAGAGATTTAACGGTGATTGAAACAACTCCCCTAAATATTGCTGAACAATGTTGAAACAAAGCCGTGTAAAATCAATAAAGGTAAAGTAAATCCGTATAACTGCCGGTTCCGTTTTGAATTAGATTTCAAAGTAGTATAGCTCCTTTATTTTTGTGGACATCTAAGCGAATGTGACGGTCGAGGAACGTTAAAATAAAAGAGATGGTTTTGACGGTCTCTGTGAACGGAGCGATTGTGTAAATATACAGTAAATCACGATTTTGTTAGCTCTTATTATTTGTTTATCTGGATGCTAAGACTGTTAGTACTAATAGAGTTCTAACCTCAATATAAATCTATACTAATATTATAAAGCTGAATAGTTAGTTTGTTTGTTTGCTTGAACATCCTAATCTCAGGAACTGCTAATCTGATTTGAAAAAAATCTTTTAGTGTTAGATACCTAGCCCATTTATCAAAGAAGGCTATAGGCTATACATCATCATTGCTACGATCAATAGGAGTGGAGCAGCAACGAAAAATGTTGCGAAAACGTGAAAAATGTGATGCAGACGAAGTTGCGCGGGACAGCTAGTTATTGATACAATCCTGTTCATTGCGTAGTTACCGATGGTAATCTAAAATAATATATGTCGGACCATAACAGAGCTGTAAGTTTGGCGTCTTCAGGTAGCATTTATTAAATGAAGCTACTGAAATTATGCATGACTATTATGGTAGGTATTTAATTAAGGCTGCGTCGTGTTATTAGGTTTTTCATCAGGAATTTCTCAGTAGATGCCACGGAGTCTGGATTTGTGCCCAGTGGATGACAATAGGCTCCCCCCTATTACATGCGACTTAACCATAACTGGCAGATTGTAGGTGTAGTATTAAGTAGACATTTGCCTTACCCTTCGGGGATTACAAGCGCGATGTTTGGTTATAATATGTACGTAATAAAAATAAACACTAGACATTTTTAATCTGCCGTTCAACAAGACTTTAAAATATGCAAGGAACCGAGTAGTTTTACATGTTGGTATTTTCAGTTGTATCCAACGTTATTTATTTAGCTTTCTGACAAAATAAATATTATACTTTCTAGCTTCGCAATGCAGGCATCTCGACCGAAGATGTGCTTTGCATATGAATATAACTAAAGTTTGGTTAACATTTTCACCGGGTACGAACCTAATATATTCGTCTTAGTTTGTCTAATAAAAAACATTGGATTCTAAGTTTTTGTATGACACACTGGATGTATGCCTTGTATACCTTTATTTTAAGCAAATCAACAGCCTGCTGAGACAAAACCTTTGTGATTAGTGGAGATGGAGAAGTAATCAAGGTCAATCCTGAGTCAAAAAAATCTCCAAATATTAGTTTTTTACGTAATATAAGAACTGAAAGAAAAAGTTATGTGGACTAGCGGGACTCTGCCGCCATTGCTTTTAGAAGATTTTCAAGCATTTAAAAATCTTTTTATTTTATTTTTCTGTTACTGTTGAAAGTTTCTATGTACATATGTCGGTTACTCAAAATCACGCAAAACCAGCTGAAGAGATTTTGGTAAAGTTTCACACACAGATAGTTATATTTTATATAACCTGGATTAAGACGAGGAATTCTCTTTACCTTGCTCCACACAGATGAAGTCGCGGGCAGAAGTTAGTTGACATTAGTTTTGGCTTTCATTACAATATCCATGGCAATATGCAGATGATAATGACGCATAGTGACCGGCAGTGCTGTTAACCCTGTTGCGGTTCTGCTAATAGTTCGGATTTACAATCACCTATGTTATTCGGTTTTGTAAACAAAATGGTTGCGTAGTATTAGCCAGTTTTGAGCGGTTAAGAACTTCTAATAGATGTTCGTTGGAATGAAATTTTGTTATTGCATAGGTATCCTATTTATGTTTATGGTGTAATGATTCATGTTGTTTAAAGTATTATGAGTATTTTACATCTGAAAATTCTTAGTAGCAGGGTCTGAATTTGTGCCCGGTTGATGGCAATAGGCACGCCCCATATTACATCGTCATCATCTGCCTAGCCTTTTCCCAAGCTATGTTGGGGTCGGCTTTCAGGCTAACCGGATGCAGCTGAGTACCAGTATTTTACATGAAGCGACTGCCTATCTGACCTCCACAACCCAGCTACTGGGTAATTCGATATCCCATGGTAAGACTGGATGTCTGGGTCTCGAGGTGGCATTGCACAAGTCCGAGGCCATGTGCTTTCATGGGCCTCGGAATGCGCCACCGTCGGGATCCATACTGACAGTAGGAGGGGTTCCCATCGGCGTCGAGTCGACGCTGCGCTGAGGTACCTAGGGCTTGTCCTCGACAGCCGGTGGAACTTCGTGGAGCATTTCCGACGTTTGGCCCCCAAACTGGAACGGGCAGGGGCTGCGTTCAAGCGGCTCTTGCCCAACCTGGGGGGTCCAAACGCCTCCTGCCGCAGGCTCTACGCGGGGGTCGTGCGGTCCATGGCCCTTTACGGGACCCCGGTGTGGGCGCGTTCTCTGAGGCGGCGAGCCGCCCATTACCTGAACGCGCCCCAGAAGGTGGTAGCCGTAAGGCTGATCCGGGGGTACCGCACGATCTCCGGCGAGGCGGCGAGCCTCTTGGCCGGATTGCCGCCATGGGATCTGGAGACGATAGTCCTCGCGTGCCTGCACGAATGACGCGCGGAGGCACCACGCCGGGGGGAAACTCCGCTGCCGCGGCAAATTGTCGCTCAGCGGACAGACCTCCGGCGCGATCTCATGGCGACATGGAGAGAGCGACTGTCGCAACCCCGTGCAGGGCACGCCACAATAGTGGCGATAAGTCCCCTCTTTGAGGAGTGGCTAGAGAGGCGCCACGGCGCCCTCACCTACCGCCTGACGCAGGTCCTCACCGGACACGGTTGTTTCGGGAGGTTCCTGCACCGAATCGGGCGGGAGGAAACGCCGGGTGTCACCACTGCGAAGATCGGCCGGAGGACACGGTGGAGCACACTGTGGAGCTATGCCCCGCTTGGGCTGAGCACCGCCGTGTCCTCGTAGCGGCGATTGGCGGCGGCGACCTCTCGCGTCCGGCCCTGGTTCAATCCATGGTCCGGAGCGAGAGGGAATGGGAAGCCGTCGCCTCCTTCTGCGAAGCAGTCATGCTAGCGAAGGAGGTGGCGGAACGTGAGAGGGAGAGAACCTCATGTCCCAGCCGCCGCGGGAGACGCCCCGGGCGTCGGGGGGCAACCAGTGGCCCCCGCCCACCGTAGGCGCGGGCCTGTGCACGGTGAGTAATGGGCTAGCTCACCGTCCGTCCGTCTTATGACGACAGACCGTGCCGACGGCGCGTTCGTGTTCCACGCGCGCCTCAAGGAGATGTCAGCAAATCGGAAGGGGTGCGAGAGGGCCGATGCCTGCCAGGGCTGCGGGTTGTTCGAAAGAGATACCGTGCCCCTGGAACGCAAAGGGCTAAGAAGGAACATGGATGGGTTTTAGTCAGTCAAGTCTGACACTCCCTTCCGCTCCGCCCAGAGCGGAAGAAGTCATTTGATGATTTAAAACCCTAAAAAAAAAAAAAAGACTGGGTGTCAGACTTTCGGCTTCTGACTACTCGCCCCATATTACATGGGACTAAAATATAACTGGCAAAATGTGAATGTGTACACCCCTGCATATTACAGACGTAATGTTATGTTATCCTACAATTAATATAGCTCTCACGTAAAGTAATATTAGTTTGTAACGTGCACATAAGTTTTTAAAAAACAAATTTTTAACAGTTGTTTAAATTGTTTCAGATTTACACTATCAGCCTAGGCCACCAGCTCCGGAAGGTAAGAAAAAAATTACCTAAATAGAATAAGTTATCCTAGTTAATGTAACATTCATAACCCAGGCATTTATTCTTATTTATTTTCCGAAATGACTGAACCGATTTTATTGAAACTTAATACGCATAAGCAGGATACATAGGCCTAAAAAGTTACAAACAAACATTTTCACACACAACAACAACAAAATTTTACATTTTTTTTTCGTGTTTTTTCGTTGTTTAACATTTCGTAAGACGTACAAACGCTCTTAAGGATTATACAGGGTGGAGGGGACATCGAATCAAAATGCACACACAAATGATTACCACGTATCCAGTACAGCATTGTGACCACATATGTGACTGGCGAAGACGGCAGACGTCGTTGGTAACGCTGACGAATAAAAATAACTTTTTACACATTTTCTCGATTTTAACCTACCGGACTCTTAAAGTTCAAGGTTGTACCTACGTCAATATCTAGCATGTATTATTGTGTTTATTTATGAACATCACAATTCCAACATCACGTGTATACAGAGTGTACCAGAAATTCAGATCATCAAACTGAACAACTCACCATGGCACCACGATGCAAATCGCAAAAAAATATCAGCTGTGGACCCAAATGTATTGAGACATTTGGGTCGGTAGGGTATTGAATTTTTGTACGGGTGCTGTTTTTTCGCGATAACAATGTTGGTCCCAAGAGGACAGTTTTTCAGTTTGATGGCCTGTATCATACTCTAAATTATGACAACACCTTTCTGGTACACGCTGTACAAGGTGTAAACAGACCCTTCAAGAAAGCAGGCAACTAAGCATTCTGTACATCAAACTAAGTAACCCTACGCAAAAATTATTGCTGAGAAACGACTTTTTTTTTGAGGTGAAATATCACGTTTTACGGTAAAACTCAATATTACACACTCAAAATATGGTGCTGATGGATGCCATAATAAGTAAACAGGTCATGAAGGCGTTTAAAGTAAAGTTATTACCTTAAAAACTAATACTTTTTTTTTATTGTGAAAAACTTATAACTTTGACCTCTAATATCTCCGTAACTAGTAAGTTCCCAGGTATGGTCCAGAACAAAGAAATGATCGCAATGATGGGAAGAATAAGTGACCTTCGGCTATGTTAAGGGTGTATTTACACCCTGTATTAAGTTTCTGGACTGAAATTCCTTCACATTAATCAAATCAATACTCTAAATAGTGGTCAGGATGGCAATGCCAGATACAAGCATCCAGTTTATAATACAATACTGAGAATTCAATTAGCAAACAAACAACACCATTTATAATTTCATAGTTGCAATGCAATGCGTTTCATTTTCATTAACGAACTGATAAAAACATCATTATGCTTAATATTTTGGATAAATTCAAATAGAGAACTTGTTTAACTGAATACTGAAACCATTCATATTATTAATTTTATTATGAAGAATAATAAAGCTCTTAAACCATATTATTATTACCTACGGTACGTGGTTTCACGATGCGCATCTTTTGGTTTTGCTCGAATACTTTTGCCCCATTTTCATGAGTTCTCATGCGTTAAGTTGAACATGAACGCCTTTCAAGACCGAAACCAGTAGAGAAACTAAGTAAACCCGAAAACATGCTGTCTCACAAAAGTTATTACGTAAAAAAATGTGTGTATTGCGTGTAAAATCGAACCTAACGTACCTAAGCTCGTTCATATAATTATTACATCATTTATATTACAGCCGATTCCCTTAATCGACCGCTTAAAAAGCTTTTCAGTTTGATTAAATTTATAGTTTTTTCACGCTCGTAACTTCGTAAAAGCCCAACATCAATAAAATTAATGAATTGAAAACGTGGATTACGATTGAAAATTAATTTTAGGAGCTTTACTTTCGCGTAACTTGTAACGGATAATCTGCAATGTGTAGTTTGTGTTCGGTGTGGGTTTTGAAAACTGGATTTCTTTTCCAATGTTTGTCTACTCTATAAAGATAAATATAGGAATGTTTTTTCAGTAGGTGAATCGTATTTTGAGGAGATTTTGTTGGTCCCGGCTGTCATTTGTATATCTTTGACAGTCGTTACAGGTAGTCAGTGGCCCGAAAGTCTGACAACCACTCTTACCAACTGGGTTCTGGAGGTCAGATAGGCAGTCGCTCTATGTAAAATACTGGAAGACGACCCAAACATAGTTGGGCAAAAGCTAGGTAGATGATTTTGTATTTTGAAGGAATTGTTAAAAGTTGATTCAGAATCAGAATCAGAATCAGAAATAATTTATTTGCAAAGAACGTAGGTAACAAATAATGGTGTTGTTGGCGTAAAACAATTGGATCCAGTACATTCTACCGTATGGCATGCAACATATAAGTATTAAAATAATCAAGAGTAATTCAAATCTATATAAATCAATAATTATTAGGTAGTCCGGTTTTAAATATCAAATACTTTAAAATTCAAAGTCATCGTTACAACAATAATCATGTTTGTACTTACATATAATAAGATATACATTATATAAAATGAATTAATTGAAATAATATTGGTATGTACATGAAATAGATTAAACAAAATTGGTAATTGAAATAATATTGTGCAATGTCATAGGGTACCATCATTTAAAAATTCACTGACGGCGTAATAGCATTTTTCGATTAATAGTTTAGTTAATTTCTTCTTGAAAAAATGCTTGGCTTCATTTTTAATCTCTTTAGGTATTTTATTATAAATGATTGGTCCCATATGCATAATATTCTTTCTTAGTAATGCTGTTTTAAAACTGCCTATATGTAATAAATCTTTGTATTGGGATCTCAGTAGTGTCGGTCTTGATGTCATATTTATCCTTGTTTCAAAAAGATTTATGTTCGTTTTAACAAATAATGCTACCTCCAGAATGTAAAGTGATGGAAAGGTTAATAATTTTAGGGATTTAAACATAGGACTACAGCTATCTGTTGAATTAATGCCGGTCATTGATCTTATGCAATATTTTTGGGCTCTGAATACTCGTTCTCTTTCACTGCAATTACCCCAAAATGCTACCCCGTATCTTAAGACTGAGGCAACCAGCCCATGGTACGCTATAATGATAGTGTCAATATTAACTTTTTTCGACAAGTTGTATAGGATAAATAGAATATAGGATAAATAGATTAAAGACTTGAAAGACAATAATTTTCAGTCCCCAGTCAAAATTGGTTTATGATGTTAGTTAAATATATCATCTTAAGTATTAATTGCGTCAGTACGTCTTCAAACTTATCTTTAGTCCACAATCCACATGTGTAGGTACTGTGCGAGTGACATGCCAACTACGTCGGAGTCTCGAGCCAACAAAATTGCTTTGTCTCGGAGACTTTAGGAGGGCGCGTCCCGAATTATGTGGGTGACAGTCAGCTCCTACATTATATCGTATTATTGTTTTAGGTTTATTCGTTTCAAAGAATTGTCGTAACGAATATTTGTGTCGTATGATTTGGTTCACTTAATAAACTGAACTGAAAAATTATCGAGAACTAGCGAGATGTCACTGATTCATCGTAATATCTTTATTAATGTAAGTTTTTTTATTAATGTATCATTAAACAAACATCAAAACCTTCCTTATCAAAATGGAGGAAACTGCATCAAAATCCGTTGCGTAGTTTAGATGACTAATACGGTTACACAGACAAACGTGAAACTCGGTCAACGGTTAAAGATATTGAACGTATAAATAAATGTGTGAGTGAAGGAGATTTTGTGCCTCGACGATAACAGAAATACTTCGTTTCACTTACGCGTGAGCTAAGAATGATCATCATGTTCAAGGATACAAGAAAAATAAATTCTACGTTCTTACATCAAAAAAATAAGCGACAGTCTCATCTTATTATAAATTCCACCCACATGAGTAGAATTTTATTTACACACAGATAATATGGATAATTTAAACAGCTCTCGCGCCTGAAAAAGCGCCGCGGTGAATTTCCTAATTTTCTTCCATTCACGAAGCATCCGCCATCATTTTTATCTCCCCTCCCTGTCTCCATTTATCTCAGGCTTCTCCAGCAGCGATTCGCGTTCTTACATTTTGTTTGTTTCTTACAAAATTGTTATTTCCGACTGCTTTCTTTTCTTAAGCGGATTCGTCTGTAACCTTTATATGGAAGTCGAGGAAATGATTTCGCCGCTGAATTCTTATACTTGACCTCTTTTCAAGAGACAAATACAATAATAAAATACAATTTGTCATCTTCAAAGTCACAGGTTATTTATATCTCACAATGGGGTGTTCTATGGATAAGGATCATGAATCTGTGTTTATACCGAAGTTTAATTAGAAGAGTCTTATTTTACTTAAGCATTTCAATCTCAGATTTGAATGAGTGTCACGACTTTACGAGATTTTAGTCGATGGTATAAATTATAAACTCAATTATTTGCGTTATTACATAAACACGTCAGTGCTATACAATTCCGTGTACTGTAAGTGCTTGTGCACTTCAACCAAGTTTATTATATTCCTAGTCGTCGCATGTTAGTCGTGTATAATTAATTGTGAGTTAGGTTTAGGTTCACACACGAAGTTCATTTGTTAGTTATAATGAGAACAACTAAAGTGAGTTGCACAGCTCCTAGAACAGTGCTGAAATGACTAAACTAACAGTAAACTGTATAGCGACGAAACCGCTCATAGCAATCAATGAGTTCTTGCTCAGCTGCTGTCTAGTCTAAAGATTTTCAAGCTTTCGCACCCTCTTATGGGCGCAGGTGTCCAGATGTCTGCTCTATTTCTTACCGTTATTAAAAACTTGATAGAATTTCTTTATAAAAACGCTCAGAAAATATTAAGTTAAACTTGGCTGCATAATGGTTTAAATGAAAAATTGGTTTGGAAATTCTTTCGTAAATCCTATTAAAAATCGTTGAACGGAGAGAAATCGAAACCTTTTTGATTCACGTCCTTTTTATGGCTTTCACGTCTACTCGGGCACGCGTGATTGGATTGGTTCTTTTAGAAAAAGAAACATGTGTAAGATATTGTATTGTATCACGGGCTGGTGTCCGCAACTGCACGTCCAAAGCGGGTATTTAGCGTACGGAATGTGTAAATCATGCAATACGATTTAGTAAATCGTCCGCTCTTTGTAAATGCCAAATACAAATTTGATCAAATAAATGTATATTCACCTATTTGTAAAGCATTTTCATTGAGTTCATAAACTTGACATAATATTGGCTCAGAACTGCCAAAAGTTAAAAGTTTATGATCGAGAAGAAAATTTCAAATTAACTTTTAGTAAGCCGCTGTGTGACTTTGCGGCCGGCAATATCTGCTTAGAATTTTAACAAGGCGATAGAAATCGGTAATCTTTAAAGCTTGTTCTTACACAATGCTGTGGCAAAACGGAAACTTACGTCTTATTTTAGTCGGCCTTAATAATTTAGTCACGCGTCTGACTCCCCAGGTAGAAAATTGGAAATTGTGTCATCCATAGCTGAGTTTGCTAAAGAATTATATCTTGTTCAAAGAATTCACGGGCGTCTTGTGGCGCGGGTATTAGTTTTATTACTGCTATTCACGGTCGAACCCGACGACGTACTTAAATCAATTTAGTCATTTCTCTAATTTTACATAGTTAGTTTTTGTGAACTAAACATCAAGTAAATTTAGGTACCTACAAAGATAATATTTCACAAACACCCTTGTGGTATTGTTTTAAATAAACACACACATCACAGAGTTAACACAGTAATGACTTTCACAGCCACTCAACAACACTCATGCATAATAAATATCCGAGTAATATTACGAATACTGTATGGACTTCCAGTACATCCTGCTATTTGCATGTGAAATTCAATTAATTCAGTTAATTCATATACATTTAAAACATTTTACGATCCATTGCATTTTTAATGGGAATGCGTCATGGTCACGGACGTGAACATACTGAATAACTTTTAATTTTTCAGAAGCGTGTGAAAAAACATTTTGTCGTTGGGGCGCGGAGTGTGTGTCGCTTGGGGACGGGCGGGCCCACTGCGCCTGCCCTGCGACTTGCCCCACATCACCGGCGCCCGTGTGCTCCACCGCCGGCCGCACCTACCGCAACCATTGCTACTTACGTAAGGAAGCCTGCGAGCGGCGCCTGAACCTGCGCGTCAAGCATGAAGGCGAATGCGGTAAGAGTCGCCCAACTTTATTTATTTAATGATGATTAAATGTTGCTCGTTTAAATGTGAAATTATATTTGAGCCTCGGCGTATATTAGGTTGAGATAACATTATTAATTCGTTCATTAATGTAATTAGACTGCGTGCAACGTTCACGATATGCGGCCCGCGATATTTTACGTAGTAGCATGCAACTTCTGTTCTGTAATTCAGAATATACTGAAATAACGCAGAGCTTATGTGGTAGAATGATATTAGTAATACTGCCCGAACAAAGGCAATATATCACGCTGATTCGTGACAATGCCCAGCTACTCAAATGCCATTATCAATTTTCATTGCATGCGTTTTGACTCGAAAAATATATGTTTAATTAATTTATGGCGCATGGTGCAGCGATTTGGCTAGATATATTTTTGATAAATAACGCGTGTTCTGTCAAGCACATAAAAATAACCATGGGAACACACTAAATTAAAAATAATTGACACTATTAATGGGTCTAAAGGTCAAAATGTTTTTCACGCACTTAGCTTTTTTATGTAGAAAACACTCATGTATCTTCGCCATTATTCTTTTTAATCTACTTTAGGTATTTATTGTTTGACGATTAATATCTGTTATTCCAGCAAAATTCTATGCATTTAAGTTTCTATTCAAATAGTCTCTTTTGCTGTCGACGACGAAGCCGGCCCCTTTTTAGCCCTTTACGCAATAAACTAACATTGTTATTGGGCACTCACCTAGTCAAGTGATTTTCGCTTGTCAATGTTTAAGGAGTTTCTTTTTACAATCTTACCTTTTCGGCCGGGTCTTCTAGCCACTTTAGATACCCAAAGTTTTTGTTTTATGATGTAGTGAAAATCTCTTGTTTTTTCACAATTTTTTTTTGCTTTTTTTAAACATTGCCTTCTATTAGGATTTCTCCTGCATCGTGGCAGCGTTCACATACACAAACTGCCAGACCCGGAACTATCTGTAGGCCACATAATTAATTATTCCGTGCGGGGATCAAACCCGCGACACGCAGTGCAGTAGTCAATTGCCCAGCCATTGTGCCACCGTTATTTTACTTCAATAATTACGGTAGTTATACATGTGTATAAATAAACCAAGTAAAAAGGCAAAGTCAATGCACAGATATTAATGTCTTTTTTAATGTTTAAGTACCGCTAGCTATTAAATTGGCTAACCTCAAGTTTGTGTAAAAACAAAATGCTCTACAAGGGAATCATTCAAAACTCCTATGTTTATTTAGCTATAGCGATTAATAAATTGTAAGGGACTATAGTACAGTGCCCTGCACCATTACCTGACCCATCTCACAAAGCAGAAAAGAGGCAAATGGGTCAGGTAATGCTGGCGACTGACTGTACCTAACAAACCAATGAACGTAAGAATGTACACATATAAACAAACGTCAATAACAAATAACAGAGTGTGTACTCAAAGAGCGTGGCGCCATAAGTGGCGCCACCCATCACATCGAGTATTAACATTGTCAACCTTCACTATGAGGACAGACACTCGATAAGATAAAGCATCTTTCTGTCCTTAATCTCATCACTTCCATTGAATCCCCACGACTTCGATGGTCACACAATTTGCTGCCAATACATAGCTACAAATAGTTTTACGTGTCTCTTTTCATTCCCATTTCTGCTTTACGTACTGTTATCTTAAAATACTCTCTTTGACTATAACATAAATCGACGACTATATGGTAATAGATGTATTACTCTTCAGAGCGAGAAGGAGAGTGGTAGTCTCAGACGATTGAGTAGGTATTTTACGTTAAAATGTGTTTTTTTTTTCCATTTTATTTGGTCTGTTAAATTCCTACGAAACTGTAGTAAAATTGTTTTTCAAACTATTTTTAGCTATGCTTTTTGTACTGCCCCACACAGACGCAGGCGATCCATGCACGGGGGTATCGTGCCCTGTCGGGGCCCGATGCGTCGCAGCCTACGGCCAGCCAGAATGTAGATGTCCCCGAAGCTGTCAGCGACGCAAGCCAGTGTGTGGGACTGACGGCAGGGAGTACCCGTCCGTGTGCCATCTCGACAAACAAGCCTGCGACAACCAGCTCAACATAACTATCAAATACCATGGGAAATGCGGCAAGTTAACTATGACAATAATTAAATATAATTATTTGGCAAATAGACTATCAACCTATTTAATCGATCGTGAGCTTACATACATAGTATATAAGTATGTATGTGTGTGTCTTTAGCAGTCAAAATATCTTAAGCACAGCAAAATTTCGCAGTGTAGTAATTAGCTAAATAGTAAGTATGTTGCAGTCAAAATTGTTCATCGGACAAAACCACTTTTGACCGATGTCAGTCAACCCCTTATTAAGTTAAATGGCAATGGAAATTCTATATTATTTTTTTCTATTAAAAATGTTTTGTTTGAGAACGCCTCAGTTATAATTTACCTAGAATTACTAGAACACGATGTTTTAAAAACTGTCTCAAAAAATACCTAACAAGAGAGTTTCTAAGTAAATGTTAGTTATTGTTAAAATTGTTTTAACCAGTCAAAAGTAGTTTTGACTTATTAACAGTTTTGACTGTGGCAAATATATAATTACTAAATTCAATTTTAGTATTTCGCAGACATTTGCTGGACATTATCTTATCCCAGTTATAGCATAACACATGTTTGCCGCTAACAATTTGCACGTAGCTCTGCTATATTCATAAAAGCATAGTTATTGTACAGAACTAAAAGTTGTCTGTTCAAAACAGAGTCCATATTCACAGTTTCAACATAAACAAGTTATGCTTCTGACTTGTTTGTAGGCATTAGCTTTCCATATGTTAATTACACAGTGTTTACTCTTTTATTTTTATGCTATTCGCACGAGTAGGTTAGGTCCAGGTTTTAAGAAAATTTATAAGCTACAAAAAAGTTTGCACTTAACTTCTATAACTATTAATCATTTCATAATAAAAATCCCATTTTAGTACGCCTGCTCCGCAAGCCACAGTAATTTTAATGAGAGATTATTAATTAAAACATAATGGCTTCGTATTGTTAGTGTCGATCTTTGAGAGCATAAAAGGAACTCTTTAAGCGGAGGTCTTTTCCTAATAATAGACGCAGAGCACACAAAAAGGGTCAACATTTCATTTTGCCCGTGTCAGATGACGTGACGGTCTCGGAATAAAATCGGGCTTTCGAAGGAAACGTGCGTAGAAAGGTGACACGCCTTCTATCACTCTTCTTTTATTGAAAAAGATCCACCTAGTAGATATCAGTCAACACGATTTATATGTAAAGCTGTGACATTAACTACTTAATACACATCAGCCGAGGTATGTTGAGGTATCTAGTGTAACCGGAGGTAGTTGAATACCAGTATTTTACATAGAGCGACTGCCTATATGACCCACCCTAACCCAGTTAGTGGTGGGTACGACTTCCCCCCCCTTGGTAAGACTGGTTGTAAGACTTTTGTGCCACGACTACCTGTAACGACTGTCAAAGATCTAAAAATGACTGCCGGGACCAACGGCTTAACGTGCTTTCCGAGGCACGGAGATCGGTATGTAATGTGTGGCCATGGACCACCTAAGTAAGCACGGCTTAACCTAAAGATCTATCCAAGCTGCTGTTGTTATTTAGCTCGTTTTTGATTACTTAATACCCGAAGGTAAATAAATTCATACGTGGCACACAAATATAGCACTATCCTACATGTTGAATATTCTACTTATATTTTCAGAAGCTTTTACATGGTATGCAATAAATTGCCTACCCTCCTAAAAGTTAGACAAACTCTAATACGAAAAAATATTTTCCTCGCATAACACATAAATTGGGTCGTCTGTTTTCTTTTTCATAAAAGTAATTTAATCTATTTTACTTTATGTATGAAATGGAAGTACATTTCGCTAACCCTTTTCACTGAACTTGTCCCAGCACATTCGATCTGAACTAAATTTGTACAAGACCGAATGCCCGCACATTCCAGCATCCTTTGTGAGATTCTTTATTTACATTACTCTAGCTTGCTTCGGAGCTTTTATTAGATTGTTTCAACATAGTCTGTACTCTTTTAAAAGACAGAATTGCTGTACCTAAGATGAGAACTTTTCCTCTTGACGAAAGTAAGTCTTATTTTACAGACTTAGCTTACATCATGTTCTTTCATTGCCTAAATCTAACGTTTCGGCGTATCCTCATGTTTAAATAGTTTTCCAATAAAATGTATCTACATTCATTTTCTTGGAAAACTATTATTCCTAATTTTTGGTTGTTTCGTCGTTTGAAATGCATTTTTTTACAGATCCTTGTTCGGAGCATGAATGTGCTGACGGTGGCATATGCCAGTTAAATGAAGCGCGGGCGCCAGTATGCAGGTGTGGTCCGCCATGCGACCTGCTGGTGCGGCCGGGCTCCGCCGTGTGCGGCTCGGACTATCGAGACTATCCGAGCGAGTGCGCACTGCGCCGGGACTCGTGTCGAACGCGACAAACACTCACTATAGCTTACAGAGGAGAATGCGCTTCGGGTAATTTTTCTTATCTATTCTCAAAGAACAGCTTCAACTTACCCCGTAAGCTTTTGAAAAGCTAATTTTACAATAGTCGTTCAATGTAAAACCTAGTCTTCTAATCTAAAATTAAATCTTTGTTCAGAAATGTAAGGAACCACCTTATTTGTATCCTTGTTGAGGAGATATTTTGTCCTTAGAAAAGTAATTGGGTACGAGCATCGAGGCTTCAAGTCGACCCCAAACTAATTGTGGCAGGAATGGAATAATTTCGTTACCTAGTATTTAAAGTTTTAATATTACAAGTGCTGCTCTCTCTCGCTTTCTATCCATCAGAGTTAACTAACTTTTGTGTTAAATTGTTCGTAATAAATTTATGTCAGGGTCTCTGAGATTTAATAGATTTCAAAGCTGTTACGAGGGTGTTTAAATTGATTGTTGGAAATATTTTGTTCAATTTGTAATAGCGCAACATCCGTGTGACTCGGTGAAGTGTGGTGCTCGCGAGCACTGTTCGCTGGACGCGCGCGGCGTGGCCGTGTGCGGCTGCGGGCCGGAGTGCGAGCCGGTGGTGCGGCCCGTGTGCGGGTCGGACGGCCGCACGTACGACAGCCGCTGCCACTTGGACCGCGCCTCGTGTCTAGATAATCGAGATGTACGAGTTGCTTACACAGGACCCTGCGGTGAGTTGAATGTTTTGAAACGTAAAATCGTGCTCGTGAATGTGTGACGCGGTTTAGCCAACTTCGTGGTTAGCTTTGACTTTGTATGTACTTCGGTTTAGGTTGACCAGTCAGCCTTACTGTCCACTTCTGAAGCTTAAAATATATGTATATGAAAATTCGGTTAGCTAATTTCTTTTGTAACCTTCTTGCTTATTTGCCTGATTTTACTATACTTATATTTGACCATTCATTGTCTTTACCTTCATTCAAGCCGTTTCAACGTTTTCACACTACGAAGGAAAAAAAACATATGAATAATTTTCCAATAGGCGTAGAAAACCCATGCGCCCGCGCATCATGTCCGTGGGGAGGTGCATGCGTGGCGCGAGGCGGCGCGGCACAGTGCGCATGTCCAGTGTGTGATGCAACGCTGACACCCGTGTGCGCATCAGACCGCAACACGTACGGCTCCGAGTGCAAGATGCGCATGCATGCCTGCCAGGAAGGTGTCACTAACGGAGAGTTGCGGGTGCTGTATAATGGAACGTGCCGTGAGTATTACCTGCACCAATCAGCTTCCTCCGTGCGACGACACGCTCACGCCCGTCTGCGCATCAAACCGTAACAGCAGCCTGGAAGGCATCACCAAAACGGTGCTATATAATTCTAACATGAGCCGTAAACTCTCTGGAATAATTATGTTATTGATACTAGCTATTTAATAATGCAGGTTTTATGCATAGCTGCTATAACGAACTGAAGTAGAATAAAATTGTTCCCAAAATAAACTGTTAACGTAATACCTAACCGCGTCGTATGCCGAAAATACTTGGTACCATACCCACTTTACTCCCTAGACACAGAATGGAATGCTTCTGTGAACTAATTTATTAGAAGAACTTTGCTAATTAAATATAGACAATCTAAATAAAACTTTGTAAGTGTTGTTGAGCACCAAGCTTATCTTTTCAAAGTATAATATTAATTTACGACTTAACAAGTGTGTTCACTAGTGATTTATATATTTTATGTTTACGTTCCAAAAGAGGATAAAATGCTTTCATAGGTCATTTAAATTAAAGTCTCTTCACCGCACCGCCGAATCCGGAGATAGAATATAATTCAGAATTTCTTGAAGAAAAATTCCTATCAATTTCCCGTGATGAAAATCTTTTTCTTTATGAAATTGTCAATAAAAGGCGCACGAAATTCTTTTGGAATAAAAAAATATCTTGCGGTGTTTAAGATTTAGGCAAAATTATTTATGTAGGCAAAAATAAAATACAAGGAAATGAAGTAGCAGATTTTTGCTTTTACAGATTTTACTATCAGTAAAGTCAGGGTTCAAATTCAATTTCATTAAAGAAAAGCTTCTTTACAAGGAAAGTGCGAAAATCGCTAGCAAGTCGGTCACTGTACTGTCTAAAGGATAGGTTCATACAGTTTCTATTGAAGATAAGTTCCTAAATGAAAGTACTTTGCAACAAAAAAGTAACAAAACTGTATAACTCCGTTGATATTAAAAATAATACAAATGAAAGAAGCCCAAGTGCTTGCTGCATCGTGGCCACTCAACATTTAATAAACCCGTATACTTTTACATGAACTCTCATTTATTTCCGCTGAAACTCATTCAGTTCAATTTGTTCGCGGGACTCAACACAGTAATAAATTGTACGTTACTCTATCATTGCGCACTGAAATGCCAATTAGAGATTAAAATGGCTCAATGGAAATTGAACGCGACGCGGATTGATGAACGGAGAATACGGATTAATTTTATTATTTAAAGGCGTCCGAGCGTGCCTATTAATTACTGAAACAATATTTGATAGAGCCGTTCACCGGCGCTTAGTCACACTTTAATGGAATTTCTTCCAAAGGGTTCCAAGCCACTTGTCGATGAATCACAAAGGCCACTTCATAAGTACCAGATTACAGCTAATCAATCACTCTGCTAGAAATTTACGTTAAAACAGAATTTATGAACTTTGTTTGATTTACGTGTTATTGAATTTGTTCGCAAAAAATATTAGCTAGGTATGCTTATGGATTTTTATTAAATTTCAATTACGCCCTGTCAAAAACAAATTAGTTAAAGCTATGCTCTCTATTAAGTTCACTTTGTTTTAAACAGTTTTAACTTTAAAAATAATTAAATTCTTGATAAATCAACTCGAAATGAGAGGCCTATCTTGCAAACTGCAAACAGACCCATTTAGGTATGACGTGTAGGTAGAAATAGTCTCCATAATGTATGGGTATAAAATAAAGGTAGTTATTGAACGTGTATTATGCAGAGACTTGCTCGGACATCATGTGCAAGGGAGGCGGGGACTGCGTGGTGGACGCAGACTCCGGCCGGCCAACATGTCGCTGCAACCACAACTGCACCGAGGCACAGGTATTGTACCCCACTCAATTTACTACACTCGTATTTATCACCTCGCTAGCTAGCTTAGCTTATTAGCTTGTGTAGCCTTCTCGGATATAAATACTTCCAAACAATGGATAATATCGTCAAATTCTACAGCGCAACCCGTAATGGGTTGGGCATAAAACAATAAAAGCGTGTCATACGTAACTCTGGCGAAATACATCCGTAACTTGAGTTCCTGCGTAGGAAGAAATGGACACTAAAGTATAAATACTTAGTTATGGTCTACCTTTCTAACTACGTAACTATTGGCAAGGCATAACAGATGTAATCAAAAGTAAATACCATTACGGTTTTGCAAGTAAAAGTTACTGGGGAAGCCACATGAATACCTGAGTTACCTACCTCAGTTAGCACCATTACTACCAGTTTTTACAAAGAGAAACCTATATTTATTTTGCTGAGCCCCTGAAGTTCTGAGTTTGAGCTACACGAATTCTTAAAATTAAAATTAAAAATGAATGCATTTTATTTCACATAGGCCTACATGGGCACTTTTAAATCGTCCACAAAAAGGTGCTCTGTTCGGATTGGTCGTTTCCTTTGGAGAAGAACTGGCAAGAAACAAAAAAAGGAAGGTAAAGGTTTTAAAAGGTTACTCTTTTAAAATCATTTGGTTTTACAAGATTTCTATGTTACAGCGTTAGTACTTAAGTGTGGGAGGACATCGTAGGCCCGACGGCTCCGACGGAATCACCAATAGGGTGTTCAAAATCCTCCCCGCTCAGCTCGTCGTGTTAATGGCGGCCATCTTCAATGGCGCCCTGAGCAACAACGCGTTTCCCCAAATATGGAAAGAGGCCACGGTCATCGGTTTCGCAAAGCCAGGCAAACCCAAGTCTGATCCTTCGAGCTACAGACCTATCAGTCTCCTGAATGCACTCGGAAAAATCTACGAGAGACTTATGTATAAGCGACTCAAAGACTTCGCCGAGGCTAAGAGTCTCATCCCCAACGAACAGTTCGGCTTCAGGACCGGACACTCTTGCATTCAACAGGCCCACCGCATCGTAGAACACTTGAGCGCTGGCTTCCAGCGTGGAGCGATGACGGGTGTGTTGTTTTTCGACATAGCAAAGGCATTCGACAAAGTCTGGCACAACGGCTTATTATATAAGCTGTACAAACTGGGAGTGCCAGACCGTCTCGTGCTCATCTTACGAGACTTTTTGTCGGATCGCACCTTCCGCTATCGCATCGGGAAGGCACTGTCTTCCCCCCACCCCATTAGAGCCGGAGTCCCTCAGGGCTCCCCGCTCTCTCCCCTTATCTTTACTCTGTTCACCAGTGACATCCCCAAGAGCAAGAAGGCTCAGTTAGCCCTGTTCGCGGACGACACGGCCATCTATTACACTGGCCGTAGTCACGACGCTATTTACAGCACCCTCCAAACCTCAGCCAACGTCTTAGGCGCTTGGTTCCGGAAATGGAGAATCGAGGTGAACCCCGACAAGAGCCAGGCAGTTCTTTTCTCTAAACCGCGTAAGAATAAGCCACCCGCGCTCAGCCCGATCACTATGTACGGTAAGCCTATCCCTTGGGAGAAGCAAGCCAAGTACTTAGGAGTCTTACTTGACAACCACCTGTCTTTCGCGGCGCACATCAAAGCAGCTCGCGACCGAGCTGCCTTTGCTATGGGTAGGCTTCATTTCATGATTTCGACTAAAAGCAAGTTGTCACTCAAGTGCAAGTTGCGCCTTTACACCGCGGTGATCCGCCCCATTATGACGTACGCTCGCGTCGTGTACGCTCACACCAAGCCTAAGTACATCCATAGGATGCAAACCTTGCAGAACCGGTTCTTACGTAGAGTCACGGGAGCCCCTTTTTATGTCCGTAATGACCGTCTACACGTAGACCTTAGAATGTCTTTCGAAGCGTTTCTTCGATAACGCCATTAAACACCGTAATCCCCTGATCGCAGCTGCCGCCCGTTACGAACCCTCGCGCATTAGTACAACAGTACGCCGTCCTCGGCATACCCTCGTCACTCCCGATGATGCTATCACCCTCCTCCAGGAGAGTAGCAAAGAGATTAGCACTCTTAAAAAGTTCAGACACAAACCGCCGTCTTTCCGACCTCGCCGTCGAGGTCCGTCGCGACGTCCCGGTCCATGCCCTCCCCGACCCTCGCTCGAGCCAGCCCGCGATGCTGTGCCAGTAGTTTTAAATCAGCCCCTAAATAATGATATCATTCAGATCCAGCCTGTCCCCATGCAGTCCTCCCCCAGCGACACCCTAAGCCGAGGCTCGTACCCCACAGGGGGTGCCCTTAGCGTGTAGTCGCTTAGTTTTTAAGTTTTTATGCCCTGGCTGGAGGCCTTACTCTTAAGGCACCCACAGGATAGTCCGGTTAAGCAGACGACAACTTGCTAGGTTGAACTGTGAGATGACATTCTCAAACAAAACAAAACGTAGTCCCGACAATAAGTCGTTGCTTACTACAAAATGTATAACAAGATAAAAAGTTACCAAGGATCTAGGAATCTAAGGCCTACAATGTCTACACATTAACAAATAATCGGTAAATAAGAAAGAGTCTATACAACAACAAAAAAAAAGAAAATATTACAAAAAGACTAGATTAAACAAGTGACACAAATGTTGTCATCCGTGCTGTAACTAAACACAAGGTGTTATGATTTTAGAACGATTGATAAACATCTGATTAAAAAGAATGGTAAAAAATAAAAAATAAGATTTAGAATCGTTAGAGACATCCACACACTTAACTGACTGGACAGATTCACTAAAATTTGTGTGGCTCTTTCCTCAAAAGACCACTTCATGACACTAATCTGCATGGTCCTCATATGATCTGATGAAGATTATCTCTAGACTTGAAGGAGACGGTGACCTGTGAATTTGATTCGGATAATTCTTCTATGAGTAGATAGACCTTTAGAAAACACCGGCCTCATCTAGTTCTAAAACTTAATTTATTGTGGCGGTGTAAAAGTTTTTTTTTAAAACAACTTTCAGGAATAAATATTTCATTTCGATGCCGTATTTAGTTTTAGTGAAAATTACTATAAGATTATTAAATGGATCACATTGCTATAATATTATGGTAGCATTTCGGTGAAATTCCTGCCTCCCTGCCTTTCAGTCAGGCAGCCTCAGAAGGTAGTGGTGAGACAGAGATAAGAAGGCATTCGAAGCATCCACATATGGGTATCTTACGGGTATATTCTATAATAAATTAATACATAAGGTCCTTCAGAATTTCACAGCTGAATGGAATTTCAAGTGTTGTTAAGGTATAATATATAGAGCAATTACATATTAAGTTGTGGCTGTTATCACCTTAAGTTACTTTGAACTAGATGTGATGTTATGTGTGAATTTCGGGAGAGAATTTGTGCACATGATTACGATCTCGCTACAACCGAATAGAGAAAATGATGAATAAAACCCACGAATAAAACCCATAAACACGAAAATTATTACGTTCATTTCAATGCATTGAACTGTGAACTGTGAAATTTTTAATAAACATTCAGTTAACAATAATTAATAAACAATACTCAACAAATTTTAATTAAAATAATATTCACGCAGCACTTGATTATAATTTATTAAATAACCAATGAAATAACCTCTAAAGGCTACGGTTTGAAACCAATCAAGTTAAGCTGATTTTAAACAAACACCGAAAAGCAACCAAACAATACGTAATTGGTGAAAGAGAAGCTGTGATTTTACTTTGGTTTGGGAGCCGGATCATAATAAGCTTAACAATAATATTGCGTGATATCTCCGTCATTTATTATTTAAGATACTCACCTTGTTCCGGCTTTAAGTAGTCAATTATTAAATGTTATGACAATAAAATACTTTTGAGAATTCATCACAAAATGCTTGAGTCAGTACCGTCAGACCTTCGCGGTAAGATAAATGAAAGTCGTCCGGCTGTCCACGATAAATAATAGATTTGTGAGCCGTAAGATTATTCTAGCTTACTTTCTTATTTCCTCAGATGGGTAGGCTTGGTTTCTGCCCTAAATTATCTTATAAGTTACGTTTTTGGTGACTTTAGTATCTACGTTATGGATGGCGCCTCTTACATTACAAAAATTAATGTCATAGCGAATATCACGGCCTGGTTTTTCTCCGGCCGTTTTTCTGTGAGAATTATGTGTGCGTTTCAGGAAAAGAATATTATGTCTCTTTGTCAACTAACACAATTTTCTGCGGTTTGCTTTCGTCTGCTTTTGCTTACTGTGTTATTGTTTATGTGGTCCCTAATGGGACTTATACTCCAAAACAGCCGACATCTTTCGTATGCGTTGAATTGACATCTCGTCGGCGTGCTAGCTGTTGTGTGTAGGCTCCATAAGAAAATCCGAATGCCTATATTTGTCAAAAGCTATCATGAATTTGTACGATGTTCGTTGGTGGCAGGAATCGGACGTGGCATGCGGGAGCGACGGGCAGACGTACCCGTCGCAATGTGAGCTGGACTCGACAGCGTGTCGAGAGCAAACTGAACTGCGGCTCGCATACAGAGGCGATTGTGGTGAGTCTAATGCCAATCTCATTTTGTTATGACTTGTTTTTTTTTTTTAATAATCTGTTTTGAACAGCATTGGATTATTTTTTGTTAACACTTCAAAAATCATGTGAAGCTCTTAAAATGTTTCTTAATTTAAGTTGTGCATAAATTTATTTCGTTTAAAATGTTTGGTACATAAGTAGTTAAAAGACACATTGTTTGGTCTGCATTTTCTCGTTTATTTTAGCAGTGGTTGGGGTTCTTCTAAGGGAATTCTTAGATAAGTGTTTCCCTCGACGTGCCTATAACGTGCTGAGTAATAAATGAAAATCAAGCTATTAAAACACGTCATTTTTATATATATTTTTTTAATTCTTTTTCTTGTCGTCTAAAGGAAAGAATTTCGGTTACCTTTAAATACGCAAGTACATTAGTGCGATACATTTATAGGTAGTATAACATTATGAAATTAACGAAACCACGCAAGGTGCATGTCATTCAACGATCTTTTGCACAAATTCAATTTGAATTCTTTTAACTAACAATAACAAAACAAACAACAGTCAATTAGGTAATCGTAGGTTATTTTCGGCATATTTGTAGGGCTTTTAAAAATACTAAACTATTAAACCTCTGAAAGCTTTTAATATGAAATCATGTGGAATGAAAGCTTAACCAACTTACTTTATCGTTATTACGTAGATGCAAAGTTTTGAACTCCAAATCCGTAAATTGATATTGATAGCTAGTCTATTAGAATTTATCGCCAGACTTCCATACATTCGATACTTAGCAGAGGTTTCTACCTTTGTATTAATAACACATTGTAGACGGGCTCGAGGCAATGAACTGCTAAGTTATGAAAAGAGGTTTTCAAGTGTTTACTGCAGGTATTAAAAAGATATAAAGATAGATAGGTATGCATGATATAAAAAACTGTAGAAAACTAGGTCATTTATTTGTGAAAATATTTATACAAACAAAGGTTACAAAGGAGGTCGTGGCTAAATAATAACAGCCGTACGGGTCGATCTTTAAGGTTAAGCCGTCCTTGCCGAGGTTGGTCCGTGAATGGGTGACTATAATTACATACCGAGTTTCCTCCGTGCCTCGGAAAACACGTTAAGCCGTTGGTCCCGACTCCATTTGTAGATCTTTGACAGTCGTTACGAGTAGTCAGAAGCGTAAAGTCTGATATCCAGTCTTACCAAAGGGTATCGTACTACCCAGTTAATGGGATGTGGAGGTCAGATAGGCAGTCGCTTCACATAAAGTACTGGTACTCAGCTGCATCCGGTTAGACTGGAAGCCGACCCCAAAGTAGTTTGGGAAAAGGCTAGGCAGATGATTATGACCCACCCCCTTAAAATAAGATAACCCCCTGATTTCCTGTAATGAATGAGAGTTGTAAGTCGAATAAATAAGGACACACTTTTCTTAATACACGCTGTATTAAAGTCTCCAGGCTTAACAGGAGGACTGTTTTGTTATTAATAAATAACGGTGTTTTGTATCTTCACGATTTAAACGAAGCCAACGACAGAACCGTGCTAGTGGCTACATACATTATGACCCACCCCGGTCATAATCATCTGCCTAGCCTTTTCCCAAACTGTCTTGGGGTCGGCTTCCAGTCTAACCGGGTGCAGCTTAGTACCAGTACTTTATGTAAAGCGACTGCCATCTGACCTCCACCACCCAGTAACTGGGTAATACGATACCTACCCCTTAGTAAGACTGGATGTCAGACTTTTGGCTTCTGACTATACTCGTAACGACTGTCAAAGATCTACAAATGACAGCCAGAACCAACGGCTTAACGTGCTTTCCGAGGCACGGAGGAAACTCGGTATGTAATAATAGTATGTTTAGGGGTATGGGTACAGGCTAGCAAACTGAATAAATATTCAGCTGTATCACACGAAACTTCAATACGAATATCAATACTCGACCCAAATGTATGGGGTAGCTGATTGATTTTCGACACACTTTTCTAATACACCTTGTATATTCTAGGCTTTTTATAGGAACAAAGAGTTTTTTTTTTTCAAAGCTTTGATAGGCTTAGGTATTGCGCAGAGGGATTAAAGATCGATAGCGGATTAAAGTCTCCCCATAACGGCCGTACCCGAAACAGAGTGAGATTAGGTATCGCCTTTGTGATGTGCATCCTCGGGTTACTTTATTAATCGCGGGAGGTCTACGTCGGATTTTAGATTGTAAGCCGATACATTTATTGACAGACTTAAGAAGTAAAAACCTGCTGCCAGTGAAATTATTACACATGGAACATATAACTTAATTATACCTAATAGCTTTTGCTAAACGTCGAATTGTAATCGTATCCCACTCGAACTTATTAGTAGATAATAAGTATACTATGTCCTAACCCATGTGCTGCCAATTTCATCGAAATACGATTATCCTTTGAGGCGTGAAAACGGGACAGATAAACCGACAAAGTTACTTTCGTATTTATAATATTAATACGAATTTCATTAATATCCAACGTCCCAAAATTGGCGAATTGATACTCAGAATTTTATCCTCCAAAATATACGCTGCTGAAGTAAATACCAATGTATCAGAGAGATATTGAAAATCAGAGGACTGCGATGCTATTGTTAAATTTAATTTCCGGAGGTAACTTTAATATGGGATTCTGCGATCTAAATGACTTCAAATCTCGAGAATCAAGATTGATAATATTTTTGTTCATATGTATTTATAGATGCTTATATGTATTATGTGGGCTCTGTTGATTTTATTTTTGTTTCATATTTTTTTAATAATATGGAAGTGTATCGCGTATTCGTGTCAAATATAACATATATTTTCATTCACATAAAGAAGGTTAATTCTATTTCATGTACAATTTAGATACATTTATTATATAAATCTTAACAGTATGGATTTTAAAGCGTTTGTCTTTTTTATAATACTTTTTAGACCCCTCTGTAGAACATAGCACCATTGTTCAGAAAAAAAAACAAAGAACACAAGTTCTCCCCCGAACCGGCTTACTAAATAAATATCCTTAGGTTGTAATAAGTATATTTTACCTGTGCTCAGTGTTTGTATTTATGTTCCAAATAACATTTCTTTGAAATATAAGCATAATTAATTAAATTTGAACCTACATACAATGGAAATTGTGTTAGGTTTAACGTTTTCTATTTCTTGTAATAAGCAACCCATTAATTTGCGGGTTCTTGTTAAAGATTACGAAACTTTCGTCCCAACCAATTTTAGCTAAAGATATTCTTGTGTCTACAGTGTTCTACTTTAAAATTTTATTACAAAACATCTCCTTCCATTTTCCGTCCGGCATTAATCGACCGCTTTCACAAGACTTTCATTTTGCGGAGAAGTGGTAAACAATCGTTATTAAATTTGCACGGGTGTCTTCCCTCATCCCTCAATGAGGGAACGAGGAAGCCTAATTTTCCTTAGCGGCAGAATGAGAGAGTACTACAGGAAGCACACAATTGTCCAACGTAATGTCATTATCTGTTCAGCCATTCGTTTCTCTGAAAACTTCAGCCGGGGTGCTTACAAAGTCGTAACCTTGCAGCGCAGACGAAATAAAACTCGTGCTTCTATTATTATTTATGACTCACGCGACTCGCGACTGCTCGTATCGAGTTCCGGAAAACCTTTTTTATAGATTTAATTTAACTTGAATAATATTGAAAGTTGGATGGAATATTATAGCTTTGTTTATGTGTCTGGTGTTTCTTTAACAGCGCTATGTGAAGGTGTACAATGTGCTTTTGGAGCACATTGCGCTGCCGGCGAGTGCGTGTGTCCGACGGACTGCACAGGTGCTGCTCGGGAACCAGTTTGTGGCAGTACGATGCAGACTTTCCCTAATGAATGCGAACTGCAGAAGGCAGCGTGTAGACTACCTCCACCGGCCACACTACACGTCATCTTTTATGGAGACTGCAAAGACAGGCTAGCCGTTGTACCACCAATTGCCATGAGTACGTAACACAAGCCTTTTTTTGTCATTTGAAGTATTTTCTAATAACACTACTAACTTAACTTTTTCTTAACCTACCAAAGTTCATTAGGTGTCTTCCCGAGTTTAATTAGCGGGAAATATGTAGTAGTCCATTAAATCTGGGCCAGGTGTCCGTAAAAATCGTCGATCCAAGTGAAAATATTTACTATCGAACCGACATCAACCCAATCGTTAGCAGTAATTTCAATAAAGCGACCCATACTCAATCAATTAACTAACTTTCCGCTTTATCGCTCGACTAACACACAAATATTTGGGTGGGGGTGTAGCCACGACCGCGATGACCACTACGGAGTCGGAGGGCGGCTCCACGGACGCGTGGGGCGCCACTGACCTGGACGGCACTGCCAGCCCCTCCGCCTGTCGCGACATCCGCTGTGACTTCGGCGCCAGCTGTGAGATCGGCTCGGATGGCTATCCACGTTGCTCCTGCCTTTTCGAGTGTCCACACGAAACCGAATACTTCCCAGTATGCGCCTCAGACTTTCGACTCTACCCCAGCCTCTGTGCTATGCGTAAGGAGGGCTGTCAGAAACAACTTGAGTTAAGACTACGACCGCTGGATCTTTGTAAAGGTTCGTCTTCATGCTTGCTAACACATACTAACAATTCTCTAAGTTTATAATAATATTAGTAGAACATAATTTCACATGTCAGTCTCGGCAATGAATTGTTGTTAACCACAGGTATGGAGGTAAGACCATGCGGTAACAATAAAGCAATGGTAGATCCTACCACTGGCCTCGAAATAGACTGCGGTAACGGGCCGCACCGGCAGGATTGCCCTGTTGGCAGCTACTGTCATATCACTCTGACTGCGGCTCGGTGCTGTCCTAAAAGTGAGTATTACGTATTCACATAGAGACATTTGGAACAATGAATAGCAATTAATGCATTCGTGATTTTGTCTACATTCCGCTTAAAAAATAATAATTTCCGAATATATGTCACTTAAAATTGTTTGGATTGTCTTTCTATCGTTATTTGTATTGCATTAAACCTTATCTATTCGAACTCATTAAGTCTCAGTGTCCATTACCCTAATTGAATACACTGTCCATTTAGACTAAACTTTCTAACATTTAACATCCAACAAGTGTAATAACCATTTGTATTGTACAACTGTACCCTATAAATGTACAGCTGTTATAATTATATTTGCGGCACACAAATATTCCATTTAGTCAGTTGATTTTAATTGTTTGTACAGTTACTATTAATCTATTTTAATTAAAAGCGAAACTGATTTGAAGTGTCCATCCCAGTTTATTATAGTTATAACTTGACTATTCTGTGATATTTCCACAAAGCAAACCTTGGTTTCATGCATATAATATGATACCTAACTGGTGATTTGTCAGAGTGAAGATACTAACGGTACACGGCACCAACAGTAAATTGGATACAATCACGCTAGCCGTTGCCGCTTCGGATCCTTTGTCTCCATCTTATAAAATAGGGTATTTTATTCACTCGTGTGTGATTGCTGGCACGAGCAAGGGAAAATTTGGTTATAATGGGGGTAATACATTACTGTGCAGATGATTCGAGACAATTTGAGGAAAAGAAGATATCTCACTGTTCGGAGTCCTCGTACGGGTGTTGTTCGGACGGTTCGACCGCAGCCACGGGCCCTAATGAGGAAGGGTGTCCAATCACGAGTTCGACTTGCGGTTGTAACCGGCTCGGCTCGGTGTCGGATCGATGCGACGAGGACGGCCAGTGTGTTTGCCGGCCCGGTGTGGGCGGCCTCAAGTGCGACCGGTGCGAGCCAGGCTATTGGGGGCTGCCGAGGATCGGTTCCGGTCACACTGGATGTATTCGTATGTACTTCTTCATTATTACTTACTGTCGTCCACTTTTCTATTATGTTTCAAACTTGCAATGTACCAGTTTCCATTTGTACAAAATACCTTCGACTGACTTTGTACCGTTTCACAAATATACTGTTCTATTTTAGCGTGTGGGTGTTCAGCTTTCGGTTCAGTGAGAGAGGATTGTGAACAAATGACTGGTCGATGTGTTTGCCGAACGGGAGTTCAAGGACAGAAGTGTACCGTGTGTGCTGACCACAGACGCAGATTAGGACCCAACGGATGCTCCGACCGTAAGCCGTATTTTCTTTAAAAAAAAAACACAAACCCCACTCTTCACTGAGATTTAGGGTCCTCATTACAAAGCTACTTACAACAATGCCATGCCTGACCCATGTCAAGATGTTTTTGTATTAACCGTTTTTCTTTTCTGTAGGTAGGTAGTTATTTAAGTACGATTGTGTGCATGAACTTAATTTTCTTCGTGTTTCTCTTTATTTTGTACAAAGGCACTATACAATTGTATGTACTGTAATATCAATTTAATTAGGCCATCGGCTTATATTGACTCGGGTAACCAGCCTACGCAGTTACGTCTAATCAAAATCTCCCTTTTCAGTATAACGGAGATTTTGATTAGGATAGGAAAGTACTTTTGTGTGCGCGGAACGAATTCCCAGAAGATAGGTGAAAGGCTTTTATCCTTTACAAATACAGGTTAATGTGGTTCTGGTTTATGAGAGTTGTGTTCTGTAGCTGAGACTGGTGGCGTGGTGTCTTCGTGCGCGGAGCTTTCGTGCTACTTCGGCGCGGTGTGCACCGAGCGCACGGGCGGCGCGCTGTGTGAGTGCGCCGCTGCGCCCTGCTCTGATAGCGACACAAACATGCTGGTGAGCCTCATTTAAATCTAGCTTGCCAATAATACATTTTTTAAATAATTAATGTCACGTTAGTCTACTGGGTTCGATTCCTAGTTCGGGCTAAGTGTTTTTGGGTGTGTCAACAGGAATTTTTGAGTAGCAGCCACGGAGCCTGGACTTGTGCGCGGTTGATGGCAATAACCTCACCCCCTATTACATGAACCTTAAACTTAATTGGCCAAATATGTGTGTGCTATTAGGTTGTGGACCTCTGCTTAACCTTTGGGGATTTCAGCCGTGATGTTATGTTATCATGAATATAACCTCTTTTGTAAGCATACAAATTATTAATAACCCATAATTTATTACAATTTTGAAGTTATCTGTGTCAGGAAGTTGTAGCCCATTTATATTCACATCGAACAACACGACCTTGTAACTTTGCCGGTGAAACGTTGCTAAGTTTAACCAAAACCAACAGGTATGCGGTAGCGATGGCAAAACTTACGAATCCGAGTGTCACCTCAAATTGCAAGCGTGCCGCACGCAAGAGGATATTGTAGTGCAAGCATTTGGTCCGTGCAAGCTGGGCGAAGTGGCTGGCACGGCTGGCCCGCCGCGGCCATCCTCGCCCATACAGTTCACACAGCAGGACGATGGTGCCGCTTCCAAGTCCACCAGACACCTCCTCAACCCAGACAAGTACTACAACAAATATGACTGGACCAGAAAAGAAACGCCCAGCGACTTTGACAGCATCCTATCCGGACAAAAGTTCAAAGGTAAGCCTGCGCCTAGAACATTTTGGACGTGTTTAAAATTTTATTTGCAAAAAAATAATATTATAACGTTTGCGCGCAAACAATTAAATCTGACAGTATCCGTTTTTCATCCTGTTTTATTATGAAGTCATTATTAATTCGTCAATATTTATTTTATCCCTGCGTGTGTCTTGGTTGTTTTTTGACAATACATTTATTTTTCCATCTCATTGGCTTTTTCATCTGTAATTTTTAAGTCTCTCGCAGATATTTCGTATTACATTTAAACGTAAATAAAGGTACCTACCGTTCAATAAATATTTGTTAGCTGTTGTTTTTTTTCACTAGGAACTAGAGAAGGTTATAGCTTATTGTAAAAATCCAAGAAAAACGCTAAACTTTTCGTTTTTCAAACGGTTTGCGGGCCGCCTACATTACATCTATCTTCTCAAGCTCTGAACTCTATGTAATATACCGTAACACAGTCGGACACCAGTCTCTCACAAATGTTTACCGGGGTCTTAGATTAAATAATTCCTGTTCATTGTAATATATATATATTCGACGTAGACCGAGTTGTCAAAAGGTCGCACGATAACGGTATAATACTAAACACGGATAAAACTCATTTAGTTATAATTCGCTCACCATACTTACTTCCGCCTGGCGACCCACCTCCAATGTACACACATGAGTTTGAGTGCATTCATAATAACCATGTAAACTGCATTTGTAAGCCTATTAAACGTGATACATGTGTAACATATCTCGGGGTAAAAGTTGATGAGAACTTTTCGTGGGCTAATCACATTGAGTACTTATGTAATAAACTTAGAATATTACTCGGTAAATTCTACCACCTCAGTTTTAAAGTACCAAATAATACCCTAAAGTGCCTTTATTTACAACTCGTTGACCCCATATTAAGTTACGCTCTCGACTGCTATGGACTCTTATTCAAAACTAATTTAGATAAATTGGAAGCACTGCAAATTAGATTTTTAAAATTGTTAGTCAATAAGAAAACTAAAATCAAATGTTAAAACAATTATAATAGATTATTTAAAATTGGCAAAATTCTTCCTATCACCTTAAAACACAAATACCTACTTCTAGTTAATAGTCATGGCAGCTGGGGGCGCCACTCGCTTGTTACCCATAACCATGCTACTAGGTCAATATCAGCAGGCAAGTTTGATGTACCTAAAATAAATAATTATTTTGGGGACCGAACGCTTGATAAAAGAGTACCATACCTTCTCAACCGATTGCCTGCTGATATAAGAAGTCAGAAAATAAAAAGTAAGTTTGCCAAATCGCTTAAACTATTCTTTCTCAGGAGTCTATAAACCATATTTTTTTTAAAGGTGGTTTGCAGATTGTTGGGGGAAATTTATATAAGATTATATTAATATTTTAGAATAGATTATGATATTAGATATTTTTAGATTTACATTAACATTATCTTTAAAATATTGTTCCGTTCCCACAGACAAACCGTGGAAACGGTTTTGTGGGGCATAGTTTTTAAATGAAAGTTGTAATAAAATCGTTTAATAAATAAATAATAATAAAAAAAAAATTCATTTATTTAATCAGATAACAACGATCCATTGGGTTAGTAACAATATTCTTAACCTATGTTAGTACTTAATCGAAAACATAGACATTGTACAGGTGACTAGACACCTCACCAACGGGCTGTCATGCCTCCCGACTATGGCGCTCAGTAATGTTTGTAATGAGAAAATATATTTATTTATCGTAAGTTTTCTTCTTAGCCACTACGGCAACAGTGGGTTCGGGCGCGGTGGGTGCATTGCTCGGCGATTTGTGCGGAGACGACGGTGACTGTTCCGCGTTGCCCGGCGCCGAATGCGCCCGCGCAGCCTGCGTGTGCCGCGCGGGACATGTGCCCACGCTGCATCGGAAGGCGTGTGTGGGTAAGTGGCATATCATACAAGATACAGATAGGTACAGTACATTCTATAACTATAAAAGTATTTTAATCATCATTCCTGAATAGCAACTCAGTAATGATGGTTAGTTTTCGTGTTATTGAAATAATTTTGTAATTAGATTTGTGTCTGGAATACTAGACTAATCTAATAACAAAATATAGAGTTGACTCATGTAAACAAACTCACAAAAAATACTCAGCAAGTTCATCTGCACCATTATACGTACCTTATTGTGGGTACCAGGAAAAAGTGTGTTTACAAAATAAAATGATCAGCTATTTACTCTATACATTAGCCAGCAACGAGCTATTTACCAAAGTCCAAAAACAAAATGCATTTTCAGAGAAAATTATAACGATATCAGTAATATCACTCATCCTTTTACTTAGTGTCATATCTCTAGATTTACTTGCAAAGTAAGTAGCTCTTTCTCTCGTAATTATAAACTTGACAAGTTGGAGTGGCTTGTCTGTCCGCCCGGGAATATTCTCGCATGAAAGCTTATCTCACTTAGTCGTGTGACGCGGGAAGCAAACTCCTTTCCGGCTATTAAGACTATTGGCTGATTAGCTCTCTTAGGACGATCAGTGCCGCATGGCTAGACCCGTTTTGCTCGAACGGTAATCCACTGAAATAATACCTAGATGTGTCATTGAAATTTGAGATCTTCACTAATTGATAGATAAGCTCCTTAGATGATTTAATGCGTTTGAGTGCTTCCTCTGTGAGGTGCAATGTTGAGCGGACCACCCGTATTTTTGTATAAAGGAAAACTAACGTAAACTTTTTATTTTTGCCATAAGTAAATTCAGTTTATGAATATAAAGAACTACAAGTACACCTGACTTAGGAAGTTTTTATCAGAGAAAAGTTTATGAATAGGCTGCCTACTAGGCCGCAACAGCTTAGGGCGGATTAGGTTTTTTTATTTAATATTTTGGTATTTTAAAGATACAAAAAATCGCCCTACGCTAAGCGCCCCGTTTATTTCAAGAACAAAAAGGACCTTTTTCTTTTCACAGAACAAACGCCACAAGAGACGACTGAAGAATATAGCGCCTGTTTGTCAGAGCCATGTTACAACCTCGGCACATGTATTGATTTGCCAGGATCCACTTACACGTGCTTGTGTGCCGGTCCTTATACTGGATTGAACTGCGAGTCCCTCGCAAAGGACGGACTTCTGGGCACCTACATAGAGACCCCGTCGTTCGACGGCACTTCTTACATAAGACTAAAACCCTTGAAAGCTTACCACAAGTTGAATATCGATATCGAATTTAAAGCCTTTTACGAGAACGGCGTTATATTGTACAATCAGCAGAAACCAGACGGCACCGGTGATTTTGTTTCACTCGCCTTAGTAAACGGATATTTAGAGTTTAGGTAAGCAATATTTCCTCGCATCAGTGTGAATGTAATAAAATGCAAAGATTATTGGATTCGATAAAACGATGAACTGCTTTTGGATTTTGCTTACATTTTAATCTCATTCTCAATACAGGTATAATCTTGGAAACGGAGTGTTAATACTTACTTCACTAGAAAAGATAACGTTAAACGAGTATCACAAGGTGTCAGCGAAGCGATACCATCGCGACGGGATTTTATCGGTCGACGATATGGAAGATGTGGTCGGTCAGTCCAGTGGCCATTTAAAAGCTCTAGATTTGAACGAAGACGCTTACATTGGTAGCGTGCCTACGAACTATTCTAGGTAAATTCATCTTTGACATCACCAATCTCTTTTATCGTTTCGTAACTATAAATGTATCTAATAAAAAATGTGTTCACACAGAGTCTTCGATAACATTGGCACACGGAGGAGCTTTATTGGCTGCGTAAAATACCTGAGGATAATACGTCATCAAGTGACAAAGAAATTGGGTCGTCCGGACTCATTAGTCGTTGCCATTGAAAACGTTCAAGAGTGCCAATCAAACCCGTGTATGAGTATGCCGTGCAAGAATGGCGCTACGTGTAAATCTATAGACGGGTCGGCGACCGAATATACTTGTAGCTGCCCTATCGGATTCCAAGGAGCCAATTGTGACGAGAGATTAGATCCGTGCGAGTCGAATCCCTGCGGATATGATGAGGGGCTATTGTGTGACATCGGACCCGACGGCGGACACGTCTGCCGTTGTTTGTACGGAGGTGAAATTGGTTCCAATGGAAATACTTGCAACAATGGTCAGTGTTATTATAAACAAACATTCGTTATTACAGCAATTATAATGTCTAACGTTATTTATGTTGAAACTATTACATGCCCAATTTGTTTACAGATGTAAATGTGGTACAGGAAACTTGGTCCCCCCAGTTCAATGGGACGAGTTACGTTGAATTGCCGCCACTCGAAGGGCTGGGCAAAGCGTTCCGCATTGAAATTTGGTTTTTAACGAACCGATTTTCCGGAATGCTCCTTTACACCGGCCAGACTAATAAAGCCAAGGGGGATTTTATAGCGATTAACCTGGTTAATGGTTACCTTCAGTTTAGATACAATTTGGGGAGCGGTATTGCTAATATAACGTAAGTACCGTGTTTTAATTTAAGGAGAAATTTATTTAACGCGATAACCTAAACGGTCTGAATATTTTTTCATGAGTGGTCGATTTATAGTGTTATTTTTGTTGTGTGTAGGTCACCAGTGCCTATAACGAAGGGTCGCTGGCATCGAGCTAGAGTTTCTAGGTCAGGTCGCCATGGCAGCTTACAGCTGGACCACCATCCTACTCAAAGAGGACATTCGTCTCCTCCGCTCACACATCTGGAACTTACTCTTCCTCTCTTTATTGGATCTTTGCCGTGAGTACCTTCTATACATAATGCAAACAGATATTAATATACAATCACCTGGTGCATTTTAGTAAATGCAGCTTTTCAATTCAAAACCGTACTTTTTAGCGTCGTCCATTTTTTTTACAAATTGTTTATGGTTTCACTTTCTTGCTTAAACAGGAAATACCTGTCGGATTTCGGACACGAACGTGACCCATAATCACGTTCCGTTTCCGTGGCGAGGCAACTTGCCAAACATTCATAATAAAAACTGTCTGAAATAGATTTAACTTTCGCCGTTTCACCGTGACTATTCTTTCAATCGGAATCTTTACCTTCCGTAGCTCTTACATTCGGCCGCACAAGATGTCAGGCGTGACCAGCAGTTTCATAGGCTCGGTGCAACAGGTCTTTGTGAATGGGAACCCTTTGTCTTTGTATGGGGCTGAGACGGCAAAGTGTGCGATTGTGCAGGACGAAGATCGGCTCCCCTGCGCTACTACTGGGGTTACTAGGTACACGGGGCCGCCTTGTGGGGATGGTAAGTGGAAAGAAATACTCATGACTTTTTAGAAAATGTCTTAGAAGTTTA